>CM054178.1:129690557-130290557 GCA_028829895.1 Sinotaia quadrata | reverse complement strand
AATGCAAATTGGTGATATTCCTGAGAATGCCTGTCTATTACAACATGCACTCCCCTAAGAGTGTTTCAAACAGCTGTATAATGATATTATTGACCTGACAATGTATGAACCAAATACAAGTAGGTAGAACCAGCCTCTATATGGCGATAGCGGACAACTACTAAATTCCGAAAAATTTACCATTTTGTCACAAGCGCTGTGTTTATGTTCCGTATTTATCACGCTTGTGAAAAAGTTTGTTGAATAAAACTATCTTTCAACTTTTCATTAATGTATTTTTTATTTGTGAGAGAGTGAGTGGAAGCGTGTACGATCGCCTTAAATTAGGTACGGTTGGCGTGTTTCAATGGCCGTGGCAAAAATCTCAATCTCCGGTTTTACCATCGTGTTTTGATATACCTTGCAAATACTAAAACGGGTTCCGCTACGATCGTCCTATCAGAATGTATCTTATATCAAACTAAAGAAAAATGAATGTAGAATGCAACCGTGTTAGTTTCGAATCTGTATTTTTATTTTTATTGTATGTAAAAGTTGATTGAAAAAAGCCCTATTTTTCAATTACGTCTTTGCACGGTTATTTCTGAAAATATAGATTTTTTTCTTATATCAGAAGAAAGTAGAAAATCTCCTCTTTAAAATGGTATATAGCATGACAAAGTGGCATTTTCGTAGTGGAACCCGTAGAACGGGAAAGTGTGCAACCCAAGCGTGCGCGAAGTAAACATAGGCCTAACATAAACGAAGCGCATGATCGCCATGGCGTTGTCGGCTGTGCTTGTTTCTCTGCTGCGAAAGTAATTCACTAAGTTTAATTAACTATAACTCTTGCAGTTGTAAAAAGATTTTAATTAATTATCTGGATAATCTTTTAAGGCTATTTGACGGAAATAAAGATCGTATCTGTACAGACGGCAATGCGTTCGAGATCGTCATGGACGTGAGCGCGAGTCGACAAATATAGGCCTTCTAAACAGTCGTTATTTATCATTTCTGCTGTAAATTTTATTAACAATATTTGATAATATCTGTCAGACAATGATCACACATTGATCTTAGATCGTTTTTCCCCACTGGCTTCGGAAATAAAGATCGTATCTGTACAGACGGCAACGTGTTCGAGATCGTCATGGACGTGAGCGCGAGTCGACAAATATAGGCCTTCTAAACAGTCGTTATTTATCATTTCTGCTGTAAATTTTATTAACAATGTTTGATAATATCTGTCAGACAATGATCACACATTGATCCTAGATAGTTTTTCCCCACTGGTTTATTAACTAAGTTATGAGGGATCACGAATGACAGCCATTTAAATTAATTAATCATAACGGGTAGCGCCAATAGCAACAGCCTCAAATACGCATTAATTATTTAGTTTTTGTGAGCTATACCCCATCATTGTTTCTTTTAAGAGTTGGTAATAGGTTAAATTATTGTTAGGGTTCATTTTACTTGTAAAAATTGGCCAAGACTTTGAGGGACCATGTTTCAGAATACATAATAATTAATACTATTGTTTTTATTTCAACTTGCCACTAGGTTTCAATTAGCCATCTACCCTTATTTTTAAATAATCATAAATTTTAAAACATAAGACATCAATAAGTGCATTTTAACTACAAATGTCGGCTAATTTTAAGTTGTTATTTCATTATAATTTCTTAAACAAGTCAAATGGAACTCAAAATAAGCAAAAATGCATTAATATGGTTCATTTTCAGTGTTGGCTCAAAGTGCCATTGCTCAATTTGTGTTTTTTCTCATTTTTGAGAATCAATAACTCAAAAATTAAGAAAGCTATTGCCTCAGAATAAATCAGGCTTCATGTCAGCATTGGATACATGAGGTATGCAAAAATTTAGCTCTGTTGGATAATCAGTTTTTACTTTAGGGTGATGCAAAAATGGTAAATTGTAAAATACGCGTAAAAAGCATTTTTTCCCCATTTTTGAAAATTGTGTAAAAAAAAAAGTAAGAAAGATTATGCAACCATTTTTTGTAAACTGACTTCTTTCACCATGATTATTATATGGTGTAAATTTCATTCATTTCCATAAACTTTGAAAAAATAGCTGGTTCTACCTAATACAAGTAGCATCAATCAAGAAGTTTTGCTGAGTTTTTGTGAATCTAACAGAAAGAATTATGCAAACAAGCTTGTCTGCCTGAAATTTGATGCATTATCCCTGTGAGAAATGTCAAAATCTATGTATTAACTTTTCAAGCATTTTCAAAATGTTGATAAAATATGAGAAAAGCTGTCTCAAAATTTATGTTTAACCCTTCAAGTGTTCTTAACAAGTTGATGTAGTATGAGAAAAGCTGCCTCAAAATCTAGTAACCCTTCAAGTGTTTAAGTCAAGTATTCTTGACTAAGTTGATGTAGTATGAGACAAGGCTGCCTCAAATCTATGGCATGATCAATTATGATAAGACACATATTAATAATCTGAAACCTATGTATCAGCCTAGCAAGTATTCATGACAAAATGATGCAGTGGGAGACAAATGTCACTATGCCTGAAATGTATACTGCCCTACAAGTATTCTTGACAAGCTGATGACCATGAGACAAATATCAATCTACCTCAAATCTATGTTAGCTTTGTAAATATTCCTGACAAGCTGACATACTGTCAGACAAATATCTATACATGTGTATACAAATGCTATGGTTGTGGGTTTGTGTAGGCAGATTTTGATCAGACTTTTTCTGTTGTACACCTTAGTGCCCTAAAATGAAGATAAAGTAAATTGCATGCGTGCAGGCTTCTTGCCACTAGCCCTAAAACTATGAAAAATTTCTTTTAAAACGTAGGCCTTAGATCAGTGGTCCCCAACCCCCAGTCCGCGGACCAAATGGTACAGGGCCCCTCAATTTTATTTTTACTCTGGTGTATTTCTTTCGGGTTTGTGTGACTTTCCATGGACGAGATTGAGCCTGAGCATTCATTCTCCCAGTTGGTGCACGATCATCTGTCTTTGCTTTTAAAGAATTCGAGCTCTACTTCCCAACCACACCAACACACTTCACTTCGGACCACCGACGAACGCACTCCATTCATTGGACCGCCGGGAGGAGAGTCATGTCAAAGCGCCACACCAGACAAACCAGCACTAAGACTCAGCCCTTTTCAGGGCTGGCAAAAATGCCACTACTGCCCACTCCACCTAGTGACATTTTACGCGATTCTGAGTCAGTCACAGAAGATGCGGACGGCCCTTTCTGTTTCACAAACGAGCGCATAGCCCAGCTGAGACAGATACGGCAAAAGAGGCTTGAAGAGGTGCAAACATTAAGAAGTACAAAGGAGAAGACTGGACAAAATACTGCTGTGAAATCAGCAAACCAACCGAAAATGGGGGCATACGAAAAGTTACCCCCTTCACCTTCACACTAGAAACTAAAAACGTTGAACTAAAAAATGCGTTCACTAATTTGCTGTTGACCCTCTTCCACACAAAAACAGAAGATGAACTTACACTAGACAACAAGCCATCTTAACCGCAATTGGTCTCCATAAGATTTTAAACAAGCACCTGACAAGGCAACACGAAAAAAAAACTACATCAACAGACTGTGAAACACAGACAGACATCTTCTGGAAAATAACGCCGACAACAAAAACACGCTCTTCACAAACGGAAAAGGAGGAAACAACGCGAAAACCCACACAGGAAGACGGCACAACTCAAACAGTCAAAGGAAAAAGCCACGTTTCCACCCAAACTCTACAAGCCACTACAAGAGAAAGTGGAATAAACACCAACATCATCTGGAAAATTCCACCTACGGCCAAAGTGAATTCAACTCAAACAGCAAAACAAGAAATCAGCCAGGCATTCTCGCAAACTCCAAAAACCCACAACAGATAATAAGGAAACTCAGACTACAAGCTCTATCAGCAAAGAAAAAGAAATTAAAACAACTACCACCGAAAATAAGAAGAAACGCCAAAAAATCTCCAGCACACAAACGGTACATATCAAGAAGCAAGAAAGAAAAATACAAACAGAAAAAGAAGTGAAGACGACTGACGCAAAGACCGAAACAGAAGTCGACAACGCTCCAACTACACCATAAGAAACAACAACAACGACTAAACCAACTGCCCCCAATCCACAGCCAGAGTCACCACCAGGGACTGCAACAAAGACAACCACAACAGACACACGAGGAAACACTACAGAACGGAGCCCCAAATCAAAAAGAAGGTGCCCGCCACAACACATCAGACGACAACAACAGTATCATCTACTACAGCCACAACAACAGAATCCACAACAACAACGGCAGCGCTGCGACAACAACCACCGCCGACAACAACAACAACGGTGGCAGCACAGTGAGCAACATCACATGCAGTGGGGATATTATAACCACCCCATTGCGGATCTAATTCAACTAATGCTTGCCGCCAACACCCACCTACATACAGTCTAACGGCTACCGGGGACATCAACAACAACAGTGCCAACGACAACAACAACACCACTGGTGAACATTACAGGGTGGGGAGTGAACATCCTGGGCGCACATACACACTAAGTACAGACGGTGTGGTATTATCCTGGGCTCTGTAAACCCCCTCACCTGCCAATACAACAACGGCCACCACAGCACTTAAATCCGTATTGCCATTTCCGAAACCTATTTGTGTGAAGCGGGGTTTTCTGCAGTGACAGCAAGCAAAACAAAACAACGGATGGACATAAGCAACTCACTTCGGGTGTAATTGTCTCCTATTACCCCCAGATGGAACCGTCTCGTTGCAAAGAAACAAGCTCAGGGTTCTCTTTGATTTAGCGTTCTAGTGAGTTAAAATGTTAAATCACTTTATATTCATTTTTTGGTGTAACTGTATTTTAATTTGAAGGCACGTTTAAATACAATTAAATTAAAATTATTAAATCAAAACAATCTAAAATATAAACAATTAACGTCCCCCCACATCATCGGGCCGCGGTAAAATTATCAAGCGTTGACCGGTCCGCGGCGATGAAAAGGTTGGGGACCACTGCCTTAGATAATATATCAATGTGACTTCTGTGCAAAGTGGACGATTTGTGTTTCACTCAGATTGCATTTCTCATTCTGGGTATTCGGTTTTAGGCTGCAGTAAATTTGTATTTTGGTAGATTGCATTATGCTGTATGGTTAACTCTTATTTTTGCAATGCCTACCCCAGAAAGATATCAAACCACATTTTCCTTCTATAATTCTCTCTTTTTTTATCTTTTGATCATGCCCTCTCTCCAACTATCACTTCTTCCATTCCCTTTATTCATTCCCCCACCCCCTTTGTCTCTGTCATCTTTTTTATCCTTCCTTCCCTTTTATTTTTTTGCAAGCTGTATTATGGTTTTATTAAGGCGAATTAAAAAAAAAAATGTACTATAAAATAATTTTATTTTAAGCAACACCTGAAAATTTGACATTTATGCAAAAAGTGAAGCCAGCTAAAGCAGTCAAGAATGAAACCTTTAATACCACAGGCTGGCTAAATTTGATGTGAATGTAAATGATGTTAACTGACCATGAATAATTATAACAAAATGTCCTTCCAAAGTTCTTAAATAGCAGAATTTGC
Organism: Sinotaia quadrata; assembly: GCA_028829895.1. Taxonomy (NCBI): domain Eukaryota; kingdom Metazoa; phylum Mollusca; class Gastropoda; order Architaenioglossa; family Viviparidae; genus Sinotaia; species Sinotaia quadrata. Next base: position 130,284,963 of record CM054178.1, on the reverse strand, counting down.
TCTGATGGGAAGTGGAAAAAACATATCAATACTTTAATCATGGCATCCTGAAGAGTTTACAGATACCAAGAAACTCACTAATGGTCTGTAAAGATAAAGTGATTAAAGGCTAAAAATGTTGCAAACGTCTGTTAAGATTCAATATCTTTACCTCAGCTACACCCAGGTCAGTGATCTTGAGTATATGATCTTGGGTGATGAGCAGGTTCCCTGGCTTGATATCTTTATGTACAATGCCCTTGCTGTGTAAGTATTCCAGGCCATCAATTAATTGGCAAAAATACCTGCAAGAAAAATACCCTAATACTGTAATAGTCAATTATTTTACTCAAGTATGTTTAATTTCACATGTCCCATGATCCCAATTTGCCAGTCATAAAAGGAGACAATAAAATTTCACCAATTGATTCATATATCTTTACCGAGTAATAAATTTTTAGATGTTTATACAAAATGCTTGCAACATTCATTTGGCACTAATAAACAAATAAAGTACCTGATGCTAATGATTATTTTATTTCAATACCAATTATTCATACTGCACCAAAATATTATAAAAATTAAAATTGGTAAATTGTTTGCTGAAGAAAAATTGGATAATCAAACATTTATCTGCGGATGCAGCTGTCTTGTTTTAAATCAGTGTGCAATGATTTATGTGAACCATTTCACATAGGCATTTATTATCCATTAATTAATTATATGTTAAATTAAAACAATAACCATTTAAAAAAAAAATTTACTTTTCATTCAACTTAAATAATATGTTGTTGTATATATCACTATTTTTCACTCAACAGCTCTATCAGAATAGTCTCTGACTTCATTTGCCAAATGTTTCATTTTATCAAGCCACTATCAACTCGTTCGTTCAGTCAATTAAACTGCCATGGATCTTAAAATTAGAGGAAAAATCCTCACCATCATTATTTAACAAGTTCCTTGAGTAAAGCATTCTTTCATATACCCATTTAGTTAAAGTACCGATACAGAATCATATTACTTGTAATTTTAGTTCATTTAGATTCAAATCACAAGGAGGAACTTGTACTAACAACAAAATTTGTTAAACTTCCTTTTGTTATGCATTTTGGCACAAAGGTCTAGAGAATGGTAGAACTTTTGTATACAGCACAAAAAAGTTTATTTATGATTGTATACAACACAAAGTAAGTTTATTTAGGATAGTATACAGCACAAAGTAAGTTTATTTATGATGGTATACAGCACAAAGTAAGTTTATTTATGATGGTATACAGCACAAAGTAAATTTATTTATGATTGTATACAGCATAAAGTAAGTTTATTTATGATTGTATACAGCACAAAAAAGTTTATTTATGATTGTATACAGCACAAAGTATGCTTGTTTTGTAATGTGTGTGTGTGTGTGTGTGTCATTGCATGGCTTCCCAGCAGCTACACTAAACACTTTATTGGTATTCTTGGTTCAGTTGTTTGGAAAATGCCTTTCTTCCTATTTCCAACAGGAAGTAGAAGGCTGGAGTTTACAGAACAGCTGTTGTAACTATATGTAATGTCTGAGTAACTGTAACAATTGACTGGAGAAGCTTTTGTAGCAGGACACTAATGTTGTTGGACAAAACTTTAATAAGCAGTGATGTTCAAGTATTATATACTGATGAATAAATGAATGACTATTTACAAGTGTGTCTCTAGCTAAAAAATTATTATTTCTTTTTCACTTTCTCAACATTTCATCAATAAAGGGGCATTTTTCATTGCTTTAAAGACCATTTTTGAGAATCACTATGGAACAATGCTACTTGTACTACCAAGGTAGGTAATTTCTCGAAAAAAAATTCAATGTTTATTTCACTGACACTAATGAAATAACAAAGAAATATTAATAAAGGACAGTTTTATCTTCACTCAGCTTACTTTATACCTGTTACAAGCCAAGATTTCTATTAGAAATAACAAAGAAATATTAATAAAGGACAGTTTTATCTTCACTCAGCTTACTTTATACCTGTTACAAGCCAAGATTTCTATTAGAAATAACAAAGAAATATTAATAAAGGACAGTTTTATCTTCACTCAGCTTACTTTATATCTGTTACAAGCCAAAATTTCAATTAGAAATAGCATTTTTATGTAGTGGTCACATGGTTACAGAATTACATTATTTCTATTGAAACAAAATTATACATGTGCAATTTTTTTCATCATGCTTTTTCACTTTTCATAATATATATATACATGATTCTATAAAATATAACAAATATAATTCAAAATATTCAAAATAAATTAAGACATTTTATTGAAAGTTTATAATGCATGAAAATTAAACTCTTGATGAGCATCAATGCAAGCTATAAAAAAAATCTAATGAAGACAGGTTACAAGTTTTGTAAAACATCAAAGAAAAGTTGCTTATACATGACCTGTCATGATTGCTTACCCGTGAGCTTGCCAGATGGGGAAGCGTTTCTCTGGTATACTCTCCAACATTTCTTGCAGCTCGCTGACACAGTACTCCATGATCATATACCTATGCCAATCAAGACTATAAAACTTATTTATATGTGATCCATATTATTAATATGCACAAACATACAGAATGAACACTTCTATGTCCAAATGCTGGTTATTATATTTTTATTTATCAAAAAACATTTCAGTTGTATTCAAAGTAAAGAAATTAAATAAAATAAATGATAAAAGAACATTAAAATTTAAATGAAATGGTGAAACTGAGAGACTAATACAGAACTGAAGAAAACAAAATCAAGTGTATGATTATGCTGAACAATGCACTTCTTAAGTTCTTTAGATTAGAACAATTCTCTTTCTTGGTATGCTAATTGCTATATTACTATTTTAATCACTAAACAATTCTCTTTCCTGGTATGCTATATTGCTATTTTAATCATTAAACAATTCTCTTTCTTGGTATGTTATATTACTATTTTAATCACTAAACAATTCTCTTTCTTGGTATGCTATATTGCTATTTTAATCACTAAACAATTCTCTTTCTTGGTATGCTATATTGCTATTTTAATCACTAAACAATTCTCTTTCTTGGTATGCTATATTGCTATTTTAATCACTAAACAATTCTCTTTCTTGGTATGCTATATTACTATTTTAATCACTAAACAATTCTCTTTCTTGGTATGCTATATTACTATTTTAATCACTAAACAACTCTCTTTCTTGGTATGCTATATTGCTATTTTAATCACTGTGATTTATATTCATATATTATAGCAGGAAAACAAAGTGACATCTGGGTTTACTAGAAGTATAATTCCTATTTTATAGAACACTATTATTAAGTGAAACAAAACAATCTGTCTATCATTTTCTGTAAAAGATCAAATTCATTCCTGACTATAAGAGTCTACTCATTAGTTTCTAAAGCAAAACTGCAGTTTACTTATCATTACAATCTCATCCTATCAAGACTGCAGTTTACTTATCATCACAATCTCATTCTATCAAAACTGCAGTTTAATTCTCATCACAGCTGGCTTTTTTTGCAGTTACCTTGTTCACAACCATAAATAATCATTTAACAAAGATAGTTTCTTAAACATTTTAGGTGAGAAACCATATGACTAAGAGATCTATCTTCAGTAAATAAAGCTTGACATGAAGAGTTTATTAAGACAAAGAGTAAATAATGCTTTGATTAAAGAATATGAAGTGATAGAAACTGCAAAAAAATAGTTGTGGTTTACTGTAAAAATGCATTAAATTTAAAGGCAAAGCTCACAAATAATGAAATATTCATGGGTGGCACTTCTAAGAACCTAGAAACATTCAAGCAAAGAGAAAAGAAAAAAATCTTTTTACCCTTTTCGTGGGTGATACAGATAAGCTTATTTCTAACCATTGTGCATATATTTCATTCAGAGTCAGAATAAACATATTATCTAGATAGGTTTGGGGTTTTTTGGTGTTACGGAAATAAAAAACTTAAAATCATACTGTTGCTTAAAAATGTTTGAATTACTGCATGCAAATCATCTCCTTAGAAATGGCCTTTTAAAGACAAACTAACTCTGCTGATCAGCTGGCTATTAGAAAACTGGATGATCACCTGTTAAATGCAAAAAACCCCACAAATTCTTCTTTTCCTTAATAAAATTTTGGATGCCAGCATGCAAATGTTTGCTGTTATGGTTACCTGGTGCCTAGAATTTGTGAACCCCTGATTAAAGGCATCTCTCACTATTTAAGAAAAATAATGAAATAAATTTCTATTGTTACACTTTAATTTAAACTTAATGGATATAAAAATCTAAATACTTTTAATCATTAAAAACAATTTCTATAAAATGAAAACAATAATTAAAACTTATTAAAGAATGTACTGTGAGTAAATGTCATAGTTTTTCCATGAAATAATAAATAGTGTCTTATAAAAATTCACAACAATTAAAATAAATACAGAAACAAAGAATTTAAAATAAAAATATCTGATTATAAAGAATGTCTACTTGGTATTGGAATTAAATGTGTTGTTTTTACTTTAAAAAAAACAACTTCAATTAAATTAAGTGGAGATTTAAATTATTTGTGTTTGATTTAATAGTTTTCACTATATAGTATATAGGTTGTCCAACAAATACAAATTGCTAGAAATAAAGGGTTTGGCTACTCACATCTTTTGCTTTTCTTCATTGTGAAGTACTTCTATTAGCTGTATAATATTTTTGTGGTGAAGCCTTTTCAGCAGTTGTATTTCTCTATAAAAAATAGATGCAAAACTTAAAGTTTAAAGACCTTGTTTGACTTGATAATATCTGCATATCTGTTAGTGTAACATTATTTTTATATTTAAGTGTAACAAAACACACAGGTAAGGCAGATCTTATGACAGCTAAGCATTAAATTAGAACTAAATGCAACAACAAAATTCAAATTCAGGGTATAGCAGACTCAATTGTCTGGGGCTGGTAAAATAACTATCAGAGAGGCTGGAATTGCTACTAGCTTGCCACTGGGATAGGTACAAATGTTGTCTAGTCTGTAGTTGTACTTTCTAACAATTTTAGAAATATAAAAAAATAGGATATTAATTATTATAGAACATGAAAATTATGTCATCATAAAACTATTTACATCTATTCAAATGAAAAAGATAACTATCTGATCAATGTATAAATAGCCATCTAAATAGATCAGAAAAGTTAGAAAACTCTCTAGTGAATGTGTAAGCATGCTGCCTAGTAAAAAGAAACAGAAAAGGAAAAAAAACTGTTTTACTTTCAATGTATCCAACTCGTGTGTCCACAAGAAAGAAAAAACATTGTTGCTTACTTTTTGCTTATTAAAATTCAATAGGGAGAGTTTTGAAGTGAAAGTTGGATCAGGTATCTAAAGGCCTAAATTCTGAGACAAGAAACATTTCAGGCTGGTAAATCTCTATTGTAAATGGATAGGCTATAGTCAAACAAGTTTCAAACCATAAAACCAGACAAACTCACAAGTAACTAACAATGTAACATCAAAAGTATGCTTTAAATTTAGCTTTACATTGTGTCATATTATTTGGAAAAACTAAATGCATAATTAAGTTTTATTGCTGGTACACAGATTGTCTCGAGTTTGATGTCATATGACACATTTATGCTAACACCTACATATGAACATGTAACAAGTGTCAAAGTTCTTTTAAAATTCAAGATAAAAAAAAATTGTCTTACAAATACAAAGTTGTATCTTATTATGAAGAAAATTAAACTTTGTTAGTAATATGGATTGTGAAATAATGTCTCTAGAGACAATTTAGCATCATCTTTTTCATACATGAAACAAATTAAAAATATCAAGTATTTGTTCTCTCACATTTTTTTTTGTGCTGTTTTCAACAAATCATCAAGTAGATCCAATTAAAAAACATAAATTATACTATCATTTTTAAAATCCTTAACATAAAATTAGAAATGATAATGCCAATGCATAGATTCTGTCTGTTTTAAACCTTAATAAATTACAAACATTGCCTTTCTCATCAAAAACATTAAGCTTGAAACTTAAGAGGCATATATATCTCAATGACTAATAATATGAAGTTCATGGTCATTACAGTCATGTCACAAAAAATTACATATGGAAGAGTGAAAACTTGCTTACAGAAGTTTTATTTCTGCAAAGCACTTTTTCAGAATATCCTAAATTAAATACTATTACAGTATTAGCCTACGTTCATTTTTCTACTTTAGGAGACTAATTCACAAATTATATCATTTATATTAATATATTAGAGAAGTTACAGGTTTTTCCAGTTAAACCCACAAAATTTGACACTTTACCAGTGATTGTGAGAAACACATACTGAGAGAGAGAGGAGAGAGAGAGAGAAAGAGAGCAAAAGAAATTTTTTTTTTGTGGTTAAATATGCTCCAAGACAATAATAACATTAATGAATAGACAATGAAAAGAAAAACTTTTAATGCACTAAATATTTTCTTCTATTGTTATTATTATTATCCTCCTATAATCTATTAAAATATATAATATTAATAATTTACAGATCCAATTTATATGAAATGTTGAATATTATTGCAAATTCATTTTAATTTGCATCTTTCGTAAATTATACAATTATCTATTATTTTTTCTTATTATAAATATAATTATTTGTCATATAATGATATATTCATTATTGCATGAGAATTCATTGTTTTGTTTTGATTAGTTTTAATTTTCCTTAAGTAGTTTGTATATATACCTTGTATATTTAATGTTAATTATTGTAAAAGTGCTTAGAGTTTTTATCAGATTAAACATTTAATCAAATCTTCCGTATTAACGTTATATGTTTAGTTTACGGAATCTTAGAATCAAATTTAATTCAATGAGTTTAGTTTACTAGATCCTACATTAAAAAATATATTTAAAAAAGCCACCTTTCAGGTCTTCGAGAAAACAGTATTCAGGGCTGAGGAATATTATTAAACAGTTAAAGAATAAATAAAAGATATTTATAAATCTATCTAGCTTCTTTTTAATGGCTCGATGAAGTATAAATCTCCATTGCCTGGACTTGTGTGATCACCTTTGAACGTTCTGTTCTCCATTTGGAATTTTTCTCAATTTTCTTCGCTTTAAAATCTTAACAGCACGACGAACCAATGTTTCTGTGTCTAAAACTTCTTTTACTTTTCCGTAAGATCCTTCTCCAAGCATATCACCCATTAGATACTTTCCAATCAGTTTTGCTCTTCGACGACGCGGCTGATAAACGATATCGTTTGAGTCCACTCGATGAATGAACAGTGCCTGGTCCAGATGCTCATCGTCAGCTTCCATAAAAATTGACGGGAAAACATCATCTTGGGTAGTTATTTCACCCACCCTTCCGTTCACGTCCATCATTGGGCAATGCAAGGATTTTAACGGTTGCTATGTTCATTACAAGTTAATTCCACGGGTGTGAGGCCATGAGAGAAAATGCCACCATGTTAGCTTCTGGTCAAAACGAGGTTACATTTTTTATGAAAAGAATTGTTTTGTTATTGGTTTAAAAAGAAAGAAAAACGAAAAAAATACTGCTCATTTTACTGATTTGTGAAGACAGTTTAACTTAACCAGAGTTTTTAACGTATGTTTAGTTGCTCTTGCTAAGGGAAACAACTCGCATGTCCTAAAAGTTAAAAAAAATGGCGTCTAAAATTAAACCAGAGGATTTGCTCGTTGTACCAGAAGGATGGAAGGAACCATCGTTTACTAAAAATGACAATCCTAACGGTCTGCTGAGTGAAAGCTCGTTTGCCGTCCTTTTCCCCAAATATAGAGAAAAATATTTGCGCGAATGGTGGCCATTAGTGAAGAAAAAGCTGGGCGAGTATGACATCAAAGCAGAACTAGACCTCGTGGAAGGTAGTATGACCGTCCGTACTTCAAGAAAAACATGGGACCCTTTCATGATAATAAATGCTCGTGATTGCGTTAAGTTATTGTCACGTAGTGTTCCATACGAGCAAGCAATTCGTGTATTAGAGGACGGCATTGCTTGTGACATTATCAAAATTAAATCCCTCGTTCGCAATTCTGAGAGATTTATTAAACGCAGGCAGCGATTAGTTGGACCAGATGGTTCCACGTTAAAAGCTATTGAACTTCTGACAAATTGTTATGTTCTTGTACAAGGGGGTACAGTAGCAGCTGTTGGACCACACAGAGGCTTAAAAGAAGTGAGAAAAATCGCTGAGGATTGTATGCGCAATGTACACCCTGTTTACAACATCAAGACTATGATGATTAAACATGAATTAGCCAAAGATGAACGACTTCGGAACGAAAGCTGGGATCGTTTTTTACCTCATTTTAAAACCAAGAATGTTAAGAGGAAGAAACCTTTGAAGAAACGTACAAAGAAAGAATACACACCGTTCCCGCCGCCTCAGTCAGAAAGCAAGGTTGATAAAGAACTTGCTAGTGGAGAATATTTTTTGAAAGCAGGACAAAAACGTGCCAAGAAAGCACATGATAGGATAGAAAAAGACAAAAAGTCCAAAGAAGAACGAGAGAAGAAGCGCAAGCAGGCATTCATTCCTCCAAAAGAAAAAAAGATAAAATCTTGAAGCAATTAATAAAGTAATATGTATTAGATTTAGACTCTACATAAGTACATTACTTTCATTCAGACTTACTTAAAAACTATTAAGTATTATTGATATATGCATGAATTTAAATTAGCTTTGTCAGTTTGTGTAGCAGTACTGATGATCTGACAAAGCATTTAAAGTTGTAGATCACTTTATAGTTTATAGTATGTAATATTTATTGATATGTGCATGAACTTCTGTAACAATACTGGTGATCTGACTGGTATTTAAATTGGTAAAAGTATAATAATAAAAAAAATATTTATAGATAGATGTACTTAAACTACCAGTTGAAATCAGATTGATTTTTTTAATTTACATCTCACAGGAAAAAACATTAGTTGAGATTTATAAATTTGTTGTATAAAAAGTATTGTGTGTAAAGATGCGCAATTTTATATATATCTGTATACCCTGTTCGGCAGTCTGTGAGCATAATGTCAGGGCAAGTAGCCTAAATCATTAGTGCTTTCTCATATATTGATAAATAAAATAATATATAATTATAATAAATAAAGAAATGTTTTACATGTGCATTTCCAAGAGGGGATCAACCTGGACCACTGATAAGTGATAAAACACTACTTATAATTGATTAAATTAGAAAATAAGTATAAGATTAGAACAAACACGTAATTCAGAGCCTTATTTTGTTTAATAAGTTAAATTGTATTTTTTCTGTGCTTTTGAAACATACTTTTTATTTAAATTTTAAGAGGGTTGAATTTCATATCGTAAATTTTATCATTTTTTCTTTTTTTTAAAGTTTAAACAATTTTTAAGAAGTTATAATTCAATTAATACTTATGAAAGTGTGTGTTCAGTTACCTTATGAATCTAATGTGTATAATAATCCATGCTAGTAATGATGTAGCATGAAATTGTGCACAGTAAACAATTTATTGACACAAGTGCCTGATCTGACTGACATTAAGGTCAGTCATAAATTTTAAAAAATATTTGCAGCAGTTTGAGATTGATAATCATGGGGAAATTGTCTTTATGTTACATAATCAGTAGGTAGCTGCTTAATTTTATTTACATACAAGATTTAATTTTTTATGTTAATTTGAATAAACCTCTGTGCTGCACACTAAATTAACTTAATCCAGGGCAATAAATGTTGGATTTTTTTATTGTCTCACTGGCTGCTTGACTATTAACAAATTTTTAAATTGTTTATATTTTATAGTACTTCAGTGTAAATTGTACATTCACATATCCTTAAAGTTTAAAGAGTATTGTGATTGTTTTTCTTACATTTTTTCTTTCTGTGAAATAAGTGGCTAACTTAATAAATTAAACTCTATTACCAGAATGTCTTCTTTGCAACCTTCTATCAGTCATACCTGCCCCCCTCCAATTGTTTATTGTTTTGTGCAGTCAGAGTTGATTACTGAACTCTCTTCTATCAGATTGGTCACATTATCTGCTGCAAAAACATTTTCACTTTCAAATCATCTACTTGGAAAGTTGGATCACTTATAAGTTATATTCTTACATATTGACTTTTCTTACTTTATAGACTGCCTGTTTACTGTAGAATCTAGCCTGTCTCTGTAGTCTGTTTTTTAGATTGAAATATATATATAGAGAGAGAGGGAGGGAGATAGCCTGTGATACAGTAGCATTTTAAAACGTTCAAGAAAACTATTTTACAAATCTTTTTCATCTACATCAGTCTTCACTCTAATGATCATTGTTATTTTGTTTGTTTCATATTTGGTTCATGTCCTCTTGAATTTTTATTTTGTATTATATATTTATTTAGCATTGGAAAATTCTTAAGAGCTTGAGGTTGATTGAAATCACAATTATGATTAATGTACACTTTACATCAACTGATCAAGTGTGTGTAACTGTAATGTAATCAATAAAAGTGTTCATTGAAATACAAGAGGATGAAACAAGAAAAAGATATTTTTCCCCTCCAAAGTTTCAAATTATACAAATAAGCCTTATGATTTTTAGATTTGTCTGGATCTTGTCTCTAAATCATTTCATTGAGCTCATTTCATTATATGTTTTGATATCATTTTACCCTTATCATCTGCTGCCATGATACAATAGTTGAGCATTCGTTGAAAACAATTCTGTAATATGCTCTTGTATTACATACATGTGTATTTCTCCCAAAACATTATATTAAGAGCAAGTTTGAATTTAAATCTTAGGATGTGACAAATATTGCTGTCTGACTTGACAGAAAATATGTTAGACAAGTAGAAATCATAACTAGCCTATCTGATAGGACAGATGAGCATTGCCTTCTCTGTACACAAGATAATTTTACAAACTTACCTGTATATATATTTTTTTTTCTTTTTTTTAGTAGGCTCTTGCACCATGAGAAAAAAAATACTTCTGATATTTGATCAAACAAAGAAAACACCTGTCCAGTGACTAAAATGCAATTGACAGAAGTATGAAAATATTTTTCTTTGCTTGCATATCTGCAAAACAGGATGACAGTTTTTGTTTTTAATTTTGTAAAGTTGGACCAAATTCTTAATTTTTGAATCACTTTTTTTCTTTTCTTTTTTTTAAGTGTCTATTTGAGGGAATGGCTATGTTAATTAAAACTTTGTTTTGCCCAGCCTTAAATGATTTTGTGGCACCATGATTTTTTTTAAAAATGTAATAAAACTCAGATATTCTCGTTTTCCTTGGCTTTTTAGTAATTATACAATTACAGAATTGTATGACACACTGGTATCATTTTCCTCAGTCACTAAATTTTATTTTTATTTTTTTACATGGAAAAATATTCATTATGATTTAATATTTGATGACAATTTTTGAATTTGCAGAGGGGCTCCTGCAAACATGGGCAGTGTTTGAGTGTACCAGCTGAAATTAACCAATGGTCTGCTTTTGAATTTTAAAATTGTGCCTTTCTGTTTTCTTTATTAAATCAAAAATCTAACACACACATCATGAAATTTGAAAGGGAGAAAAAATTAAACTCTTCATTTTTAAAAATTTTATTTTTGTTAATGCAAGAAGTAGAAGGAAGCTTATTCAGATTAAGTGGGTTTGACTAGATTTTATATAAGATGGATAACAGTTTATTTTACACTTGTAATGTGTAACTGCTGAGAAATATTTATTTAAAATTAAAATAAAAAGTACTGTTTAATTTCACAATTATTTCATCTGGTGTTGCTGTTGGATTTGGGGGGGATGGGTGTTTTTCATATTTATTTATGCCATGAATATATATTTTTGACTTGATAGGAGATTAGTTATTCGTTAATAAGGTGACTAAATCAAAATAGTCACATGTTATTGCAAACCTTACTTATCAATACAAATTACTTAGTCAAGTGTAAAATTAGTGTTAACAAAGATACTGTACAGTGCACATGGATCTTCATTTTTCTTTATTTTAAAAAATTTAAATTTGCATAGAACCATGTATGAAATCATTTACAAATATCTTTTAAGACAACACGATCACATTTTTAATTATAATGGATTAACTTAAAACTTGGCAGCCATAAACAATTGCTGGATTATTATTGAATAATAATCACAATATATCTATATGTATATTGGATAATATTTGTGCACACTATACAATTTGTCATTTCATGCGCATTAAAAATAAAATAAGCTTTCAAATCAGGAAATCTACCTTTTTCCTACATAGATAGTGTATATAGATATTGCTCTATTTAATCTATTATTAAAATTTCCATAGCTGGTGTTAATGATTTTTATGTTATGTACATTTTTTTAAAAGAATAGCAGCAATGTGTGTTACTGAAGTTTCACTAGGATATTTTGCAGTGACATTAGAATAGTTGATAGATAAATTTTTACATTTTGCATCAAGTGTAATTCTCATAAACTAGATTATATAACATTTCCACATAATTAGCTATTCTCAATAAAATAAGTACTATATTCACACTGGGAACAACAAAAATACCAACACTGTTTAAAAATAAATCTTATTAACTATTCTTAAATTTTTCATATATATAATTGTCTTTTAATAACTTGTCTTATATTTTTCATATATATAGGTGTCTCAAATACACACTTCACTAAAATCAAAATCAACATTTTATAGCAATGCATTACAGCACATAACACTGATTTGCTAAGTGATATTTTTACACAGATTAACCATGAACAACTGTTTTCTTATACTCCGATCACTAAGAAAATTATGAGCAAATGTGTATCAATCTAAATATAATAATTTTCACAGTGCATATTTCTTATTTGAATTTGATTATTAAACTGCAATGAATGCATCATCTCTCACTACCATTATCAAATTTCTTGTTTGCTATAGTAAAAACACATTTCTATAAATATTGTCCACTATCAAACAGTATATATATATATATATATCTGTTGTTTTTTTAAGATACTCGTATTACAGTAAATACAGGATAAGCAACAGTTTATACCCATTTTTGAGAGCAATATTACAATAAATCCAATTTAATCAGCAATAATATATGTCTATTGTGGAGACACCATGCATTACAGTAAATCTAGCTACAGTATATATTTTAAATTCTAAAAACTGGATATATTTATCTGATAATTTGAAAGTGCTGAATTGCACTTATTTTATTTTTTAAAAACCTGTAACAGCAATGAATAGCCAATATATGCATTCACACATTTTTATGTGGAAGTAGATCCTTCTATGGTTTTTTTTTGTTTGAACACCACAGCTAATTTCAAATCAAGGAAAATAATAAATTTTTACACGTGCCAAAAATGTTCATGTGATTTTTCATACGATTCATTTAGTCAGAATCCTTTGAATGTCTAGATCTCTAGTTCTATGAACTTAAATGGATAAAAATTGGCATAGAAGATGTTAAGACATTTTTCTAATGCCAAGATTATAAAATAGATTTTTTTCTTTAAAGTTATTTGAGACATAGAATATTGTAAGCAAATCTATTATTTTTTTAAAATTTATTTTAATAGACAAAGGTAATGTATTTTTCATATCCTAGGAAAATTTGAGCAATACAAGCTTGACAAAAAAATGTTAGTGAATAATCTTCCAGTCAAACATCTCTAACTTCTATTACAAATTATAAACTGTCCTCAATTAATGCACATTATATATTGTATAATAAATTGTATGGTAATTAATATACCATAATTAAACTGGACATCAAAAAATAAGAAATTTTAATTGTATCCATTACTGTAAATTAACAATCCACTTTTAATAATATGGACACACCAATTTCAGTATCATTGCAGATTTAATGAGAGTGTGTTCCTTAATTATTTATTTTCTTTATTTCATCCACAAATCATAAAAGTGGAAATTTGATGACACAAAATTTTCCTCAAAATCTTGCAGACGATGACTACAAAATTCCAACAAAATTGTAAAATAAAATATTGACAAATAAGCATAATGAAGAGTGAATTAACCAATGGAAATAGAGCTCAAGCAAAATACTGAAACAATGAAATGAATGAGTTTATTAGGAAAAAGTAATAATATGAATGGTTTGATAACAAATATAATAATAATACCCAGCATGAAGAACATTTTATTAGTTAATTACTATAAAATGTACAAAGTATAGTAATAAAATTTTTATTTATTTTCAGCAAAATATTTCCAATATGATATGTTTTCATCGGAGTAACAAATAATTTCAATGTTTTTTTTTAAATAAAAATTATTAAAACATATTCGTGTAAATCTGATACATGTGAAAATACTGCATTTATCATCAAGTCGATGCTGAGGTAAAGACACTAGTCTCACATGTAGATGATCATGGGTTTGAACCATGTCGTGTTCCCAAATGGAAGTTTTCTCAATAAGTTCTTGCCCTAGCTGATGAATTTTAACTTTAGCAGCCATGGATATAAGCATTTAGAGAATTAGCACCCCCAAAATCTATTATTATAAGTGTTTACTGAAATGATGAAGAACATCAGGAACAGATACATTTTAAGGCCTCTACACAGATCAAAACCAAAAACACAACTATATTATTTTATAAAATCTTACACTGAACCAAGAAGGGGAACAAATTCAATAATGAAATAAAGAAATTGTATGTGGACCGGATTTAAATGCGAAGACAGAGAAAGAAGCTATCCATGTTAATTTTTTACCAGCACCTCCTGCTTTGTTATCTACACTTTAAGTTCCATTAGCAATGGAATTACAAATATTATTATTTTTATTTTATTGTAAATTACAAGGCCATTCATAGTGAGCATTGATTTACATTGTAAATTTGTAAAAGAATTAATTACATATTAATTAAAAAATTCAATCATCAATGAAAATAAATGGTAGCGTTGTCCAAATTTAAAAAGCACTTTTACAAAAAAATACATACATACAAATAGACTACACTATATAGTTTACAGATATCATAAAATCCTAAATGGTTATGTAAACATTAATCCATTGCAAATTACTATCAATTTGAGTAATTCCTTTCAGACATTCTGAGGACAAACAGATGACTACTATCTAAGGCAGAAAATAGATTGTTTGATTTTTTAAACAGATTTTGATTTATCATAATGACTACAATCAAAGGCAGAAAATAAACTGCTTGGTTCATCAAACTGTACCATCTAAGGCAGTAAAAAGACTACTTGGTTTATCAAACTGTACCATCTAAGGCAGTAAAAAGACTACTTGGTTATCAAACTATACCATCTAAGGCAGTTAAAAGACTACTTGGTTTATCAAATTGACTACAATCTCTAAGGCAGTAAAAAGACTACTTGGTTATCAAACTGACTACAATCTAAGGCAGTTAAAAGACTACTTGTTTGATCAAACTGTCTACAATCTAAGGCAGTAAAAAGACTACTTGGTTTATCAAGTTAACTATAATGATTAATCTAAGGCCGAAAAGTTGACTGTTTTCTTGAAAAAATAACTGTAAGGTAGAAAACTGCTTGGTTTATCAAAATGACTATAATCTAAGGCAGAAATTTGAGTGGTTTATCGAACTGACTATAGTCTAAGAATAATAAATTGTTTGGTTTACTATAATCTAAGGCAGAAAATAGATTGCTTGATTTATGAAACTGAATATAGGCAGAAAAAATCTGCCTGATTTATCAATCCTATTACAATCTAAGCGGAAAATAGACTGGTTTATCAAACTGACTATAATCCAAGGCAAAACATTCACAGAATGGTTTATCAAAATGACAACACTAAATCAGAAAAAAAGACTGCTCGGTTTATCAAACCGTACACTCTAAAACAGATTGGTTTGTCTAGCTGTCTACACTCTTAGGAGAAAAAGTGCTTGATTTATCAATCTGACTGCTAAGATTAGAAAATAGACATTATTTTATCAAAACTGCTACACTGTAAGGCAGAAAATGATTACTTGATTCATTAATCTTAACTATAATCTAAAACAGTAATCAGACTGCTTGGCTGATTCAAAGTTACCACAATCTAAGGTAGAAAATAGACTGCTTGGACAATCTGTATCAATCTACATTAGTACATAACATTCATTATGGAAACAGCAATTTCCTTCATACAATTGTCATTTTGTGCCAGACTTTAGGGCAGTCTCCAGTTCGTGCATTAAACGTAAACATAATTCCTCGGTGTAAGGGAGAGTAGCCAGCTGAACTCCAACAGGTAAACCCTCACTGTCTGCAGTGCTACAACTCTGAAATGGAAATGCAAGATCAACAAGATGGTGCTGCAAAATAAAAATGTTTAAAAAAAATGCTAAAATTTACAGGGAAATAATTTAAACAAAATATACTTTACTAGGAATATTTTCTGATGACATTATCTTTGTTGATGAGATTTTCATTTGTTAGTAAATGGAGTGCAAAAAATTGCATCGTATTTTAAATGTGGCAAAGCAATGTGATTTTTTTTTTTGCAACAAGCAATATTTCTTCTTCATGGGACTCAAAATTCACAGTGAATATTTCCTGCTCATAGTATCTGTAAAATATGACCTGGGTATAAAAATGTCTTCTTTAAAAACACTCTCATCCATTATGATCAGTTGCGAAGTGAAAAGTTTACATTCATATAAGTAAACACCAGAATAAGTATTGAAAACAAAAACATTATTATTGGTCACTAAAGTTTTGCATTGATGTGAGTTCAAGCATTAGTGGTCACTATGTTTTGCATTGTATGTGAGTTAAAGAATTAGTGGTTACTAATGTTTTGCACTGTTTTCAAGTTCAGGCATTTGTAGTCACTAATGTTTTTCATTGTATGTGAGCTATGACACAACTGGTCACTAATATTTTGCACTCAGTTCAGACATTAGTGATTACTAATGATTTGCACTGCATGCATGCTCAAACATAAGTGGTCATTAATGTTTTGCATTGTGTGTGAGCTGTTATGTAACTGCAGACTGAACAATGAGTTCCAACACTTAATTACAATTACTTCTATGTCAAATAATTATGTTTGAAAAAAATAATTAAAAGAAAACAAATCCAAAAGTTTAAAAACAAAATATTAGCACAGTTCTGCAAAGAATGTTCTTCTTACAGGACATATTAGACTAATTAGAAATAGTCCTATTTTTTGCTTATAAATTGTACCCTCTTCAGCAGTTTCTCCGAAGTACTTTTGGCTTTATATAGTCGAGGGTTATTAGCAGCAACAATGTCTTGCTTGGTGACTCTGGTCACAGGAATCGTTCCTGCAGTGAAGTTCACCAGGTTAAACAAGGCAGAAACTGAACCAGCCCCTATAAGCAGAATTTATTTCAAGTCACTGAATGGTTCTGGATAAATACAATAATAATACAGCTGAGTTTTGGGTTACAACAGCCTTGACATGCAACAACCCACCAATATGAATGAGTCCACAAGACCCATTAATTTTCAATTTTAATTTTAATTTCAATTATATGTGCATGTAATTATAGCAACATCTGTTTGTTACTACTATGAACAAGGCAAAATAATTCAACCACAAATAAACAGCAGATATAATTGGTCATTACATTCCCATGAGGCATGGGAATATGTTACTTTCGTCGATGATTTATGAACATTTACATATATATTTTAATTATGTACCAAATCAGGTTACGAATAACCTTTAAAACGGAACTCTTCATAACCGGAAACCTGTCATAATGAAGATAATAATAATAATGACAATTTTAATGTATGCATTAAGTTATTTTCTAAATTCTGATAAGAAGCTGTCAAAGCAGACAGCAAATGTTGCTAGTTTTAAAAGTGCTTAGATTTCTTTTCTTTTATTTATTATTTCAAAATTAACAAAAACAAAAGAAACCTGATGTTTACATGACAAACTTCTAGGCAGTGTTAATCTTTAGCAAAATGTGTAAATATCTTTTGACGAAAATGGAAAAGAAATAATGATTATATACATACCTGTAAGTTTTCCAATATCACCGAGCAATGGAGCAGGTGATGGGAAAACAGGGCAAAGAAGAGCATCCAATCCTTGGTTCTGGAATTGACGAAGAAACCGTTCCCTGTATGCCTGTAAAATAAAGCAAAAACTAAAATACATATCAATGCAGGATGGTAGAAACTGGTTTATATGAAGTTAGGCCAAACAAAATTGTTAACATATTGAAATGTATATAATAAAATATTATAAGTTGCTTATTAGCAAAGAAACCACAATTTAAAAAAAGCATACCCAGATCAACAGAAAGAAAATAACACTCTTTACCTGTACTTTTTCTACGTGTTGAAACCAAGAGAATGTACTCCTAAATTATAAACATAAAAAGATACATTAAAACAAGATCAAGAAGAGTTTTTGCATTTTGTTTATTTTTCTTTTAATTAAAAAATAATGATTAAATAAAGAAAGATTGATGCCATGCAAATATTTTTATTAAAAACAAATATAAAGCAATTATACTATTTTTCCTTAAAACATTTTCTAAAGTTCTGTAGTCATCGACTTGAAGATAGGCTGTTATATGTCTTTTAAAAATGTCAATAACACAAAATATCTGGATGATACACAAAGCACCTCTAGATCACCAGATAACCAGGTAACTTGATAAAAATAGAAATGCTAAACATTCTCATTTAAAACAAAGTCAACATTTTTCTATGTTATGCAGTTTAATATTTACAGTAGCACAGAAAGCTACTTCAAATAAATCTGTACTTTTAATGTAAAATAATCATCTTCAATTGGAATAAAAAATAATTAATCTTACATAAGCACATTCAATACTCAATGAGACCATGACTTTGAAAGATACTAGGTGTAACCAGGTGACTAACACGTACGAATAATTTAATTTATTTTCATGGAAGATAGAGATTTCTTCGATTTGTCTTTTAGTATTATCAGGTTTAGGTTTTTGTTTTTGTTTTTGCTTTTTATTTTAAAATATACAAGTGGAACACTTATAATGAGAACATTATGATTTGTAACTACTAATAGTCAAGCAACTAAACAAGTTATAGGGGAACCAAAAGGAAACTATTAAGGTCTGAACCAAAACTTGTGTGTGTGTTGTGTGTGTGTGTGCGTGCGTGCGTGTGTGTGTGTGTGTGTGCGCATATCAGGACTGCAGGTCTGAACAATTAATTCACCAAATAATTGTTAAAATTATTTACTGATTAAAATATTTTGTTGGATTAAATTAGGTTAATTAAAAATTAAAATTTTGTCTGGTATGAGTGGTGGGGGATGGATAGTATAGGTTAACAAATCATACCTCAAAGTTAAATTAATATGATGCACTGTATTTAACAATTTTTTAAATTAATTTATTATTTAAAAGAAAATAAAAGTAAAAAACAAAGTATATGCTTACCCATCACTTTTCATACTTTTCAATATCTTTCCAAGCATTGGATCCTGATGAACAGAATCAAAAACAAATCATTTAAGTTAGAAAGTAGATCAGCTTATTACACACAAATACATATAAATGTATGCAATATATATATATAGAGACAGTGCTTTTTTTGTGTGGTAAAAATTAGGTGCTAGTACTCTTGTATTTCCCCGCCAAACAAGAATCACGTCCAAATCACACTACAAAACAATGCCAATACGCTATATACTGGTATTTACCATTAAAAGAAAAAACTGTGTATACATGGTGAGTATAGTGTGGTGTGTTTTGCAGTGTGTATGTATTTGTTTACATCTACCTGGGATATTGCTACCACTTCAAAAATGAATAGGACAGTCATCCTCTTGACGCAGTACTAAAGTAATAGCTAATGGCAGCCGAATGAGAAAGTAATTCAAACAAACTTTCCCCTTCATACTGGCAGGACTAAAATTTCTCACAAACTATTCAGAATGATTATAGAATTCCTCTTCATCAGTATCATAATTATTTAAAACTTACAGGTGAACTCTGAGCAACTATTAATTATTATGTTTGCAAGCTGCATGATAAATACAGTTCCTCCCAAAATAAAATAATTATGGAAATAATAGTCAGTCAATATCATTACAGGACTAGCACAAATCTTTAGCAGTGAAATAATTTGATTAATGTGCAGAACAAAAGATAATCCACAACAAAAACAGTGAAAAACCTGGAAAAATCAGTCAAAAACTAATAAATGAATATGAACTGATGAGAAAAATTTACATTATGTAAGTCATGATAACATTCTTTCTCACTGACAGGATAATGAAACTAAAGTTTTAGCAATACATCAATACTTTAAATGTGACATTTTCTTAATCTTCAAAATAATATTTTTTTAAATTCACTTATTATTAATGATAAATAGAAATTAAATAAGCAAGAATTCTTGCTTCAAAAAGCAAATGAACTAGGTTAAAAAAAAATTATAGCATGCACACACACACCAAACATACAAAATGTATATACTAAAATTAAATTCTACAATACTGCCTGATGGATTACACAAATAGAACAATATATTGTGTTTTCTGGAAGATTGACAAAATAAAACATCAAATAAATACTTTATAATAGTTTACCCAAAATATATTTCACATAAATGTTTTCTGATAACTTACCCAAAGGCTTATAATTGTACCCAGAGAAATGAGCAGCCACCTAGGTAGGGACAAGTACCTGACCATTTTAATACCTTCATCTAAAATGTCCCCTTTTCTGTAACAAATTGGAGAACATCTAAGACTTGGAATATAAAATCAAATTGTAAAACAGAATTGAAGGCAAAGCTTAACTCAGTGCTGATAAACTCTCAGTAATTTAGGGCCAAAATACATACACCTTTTGTCAGTCACAGCATTATCTACACTGTTAACACTCAATAATAATAATAATAATGTGTGTGTGTGTGTGTGTGTGTGTGTGTGTGTGTGTGTGTTTGTGTGTGCATCCATGCAAGTGCACGCAAATTTTGACTGGTAAATACTGACACAATTATCTTGGCATATGTGATTTCTGCAGAGAATAAATGTATAATAATTCATTATATAAATAAATAATTGAATGAATAAATAAAATTTACAGTGCTTTTATAGAACTGACTTATAAAATGTCATGTTTTAATATAGAATCAGAAACTAATGAGAAAGGATATGTGTGTTTGTTTGGTTTATTTTTAAAATTAGGTCTATCTTTAGAGAATGCCAATGGGAGGCTCAACTCTCTGAAATTTCAGAGACTCTTACACTGATGACCTCTTTAAGTCAATATTGGTTGTATCAAAACCTTTGATAACTATGAAATTCTAAATTTAACATGGATCACCAAAGACCAAGCATCACAGAGACAACTGATCTTCAGTGACAGAGACTAACAAACAATGAACCCAATGAAGCATGAAAAATTAAAATGCTTTATAGGGATATGATACACAAAAATTATTATGGGAGCATTTAAATTCTGGGGGTTTGCTGTATACCTTAGTGAAGTTTTTATGATACAATAGTTTCTCTTCGAAAGATCAGCTGTCATGCTGATTATACTGTTGATATTGAATGAAAAATTTTAAATAATAATAAAGAAATATTATGTAAGAGATTCTTTAATTCATATAAAGGAAACAGTAAAATCAACAGTTACTATAATTTTCAAGCACTGATTAAGATTTTGCTTCACTGTTATAGTACATGATGTCATTTAAAAAAAAAAAAAAGAAGGCATTTATGAAATAATAACAAAAAAGGAGAGAAAGGAACAGAAATTTAACAGCTGAAAATTACAAGCATGCAACAGCTTCACATGATCCTCATATTAAAACCATAAAACATTGTGCATGTTACATTATTCATTTATGTTCTTGATTTGACTATACACTCAAGATTAAATAACCATTGTACAGCAACTTGGGGGTTACTGCCCTTCCTCTTCCCTCCATCTTGTGAATAAAATAAGCTACATCTTTTACTCCAATATTATCATGTTCTGTCAATCAGAAATATAACAGTGCATATCAATCTCCACGTGATTCTCATACTGTCACTTTAGGACATAAAACATTGTGCATACCAATCTCCATGTGATTCTCATACTGTCACTTTAGGACATAAAACATTGTGCATAACAATCTCCATGTGATTCTCATATTCTCACCTTAAGAAGGATGCAAAAATTGCATAAAAATATCTGTGTGATTCTTACATATTATAGCCTTTAAAAGCATGCAAAAACGTTAATGTCCATGTGTTCTGACACAACTATTAAGTAGAAAAAAAAAAATTTTGGTTCATTAATAAAGTTATAAGAAACTCAACCTAATTTGTCTACGTAAATATCCCTTCCCAATTTACTGTTTAAATTAGATTTCAACATGTATGGTGAGCCCAAATTCATAATTTTACCTAAGTGATGCAAACTGTCTAAACATCTACACAATATGAGTTATTTTAGAGTAATTTCTGTTAATCATTTGTATAATCCTATTTACAAGTAACAACAGTCTAAAAACAATATCAAACTCATTCTATCATTAAATGCATGTATGATAATAGTGAAAATACAGTACAAGTAAACATTCTGCTTTTTTATATTTAACTTTTGCATTTGCATACATTCATGCATACCTCTTCCAAAATGAGAAAAATACACTTAAGCAGTTTTACTTGTGAGCAACACACCCTACAAAAAAAAAATAGTTTGGCAAGAATTTAGTCTGTATTATGCATAATACTGCACTGAATGGATTATATTTACACTGTTTTAGATTTATCTATCTACACCTCCATATGTTATATTGCTTGCATAAAAAAAATGCAACAGTGTGACAAAAACATTTTATTCACGCTTTGGGAATTTTCGCACAATTTATGAGGGAAAAAATGGAGCATAGACATTGGGGTTTAAATCTGTTCTAATGAGAAGAACTTGAAACTTGAAAGAGTGTCCATATCTTCATAAATTAATGCCTTCTAAACTTAAAAATTATAAGATAAACTTTTTGTTGTTCAGTTTACAGCACTATCCTCACAGAATAAATAATACAAATTTAAATAAGCAAGCTTTCAAGATCAATTTTGTTTAAACTTCAATCATCATTTAAAAAAAAAAGTGAGCAGTTCATTTATTTATGTAGTCCGACTATTAACAATGCTTTTGATTTTTGCCTATTTGTGTTTTCCAATGCTATAAATGGTCAGGGAGGCAACCTAGATGCAACTTTGAATGTATAGGCATGAAAATGTACAAGAGTTGCTCACAGTTTTTCTCTTAAAACCAGACCTTGGTCACCTCCAACCATGGTTCCAATATACAGTTCTGCATACACTTCTCCATAATCAGGTGGACTGAATTGCAATAGCTGTGATAGCAAAAGAAATGCAAAATAAGCACGCCAACCAAGCCACAAACAATCAGGCTATATTATATATCAAGCTACAATACATGGTATCAGAAGATTATCTTTACAGCTTTGATATTAAGCAAAATATTTACTGACACACATACAATTATCCGTCAAGTAAATCTAGGCACAGAAAAATAAATAAATAAAATTGCAACAAGTTGGACCTGCATATCAGAATATTTTTATTTAATAAGCCACTCAACATATTCTGCTTTCTCCTGTGGATTCATTGTGACTGGTGGGAAGAATGAAGATATAAACAAAAATTAAGATGAGAAAACTTACCAAAACTTGGTATTCAGAAAAACTTAGTGAGTTTCTCAGTAAAATGGGACAAATCCCAATATTTCTACACTTCCTGGATAACTTTTATGATGATTTTTCGGATACCCGGTATTACATACAATATAATCTACATCAAATCAGGCCACAATATCAAAACCAGGCTACACACCATCATGCCATGTGCAATTAGTCTACATAAAAACATGCTACATTATCCCAACCTGTCTACAATCAGCCCACAATAATCAGACTATATCAGGCTACACAATTAAGCTATATATAACCAGGTGACACACAATAAGGCCATATATAATCAGGTAACATGCAATTAGGTTATATACAACCAAGCAACATTCAACCAGGCCACATAAAATCAGGTTACATGCAACCAAGTCACTTAAAATCAGCTACACTCAACCAGGACATATAAAATCATACTATAGACAATCATGCCATACACTATTATCACAGCAAATCCACAAATATTAGCTTCATGACCTGGAGAATGTGACTGATTTTTTGGTGGATGTTTTTAAATATCTAATGTTACAAGGAATGTGCTTTTGATAATTTAATTATAATATCTGATTGACTAAAATCATAATTTTCACTTTCACTTCTCATAAGGCCACCCACAACTATGTGTATGAGGTGATGGTTGTAAAAATAAAAATTAGAACCATAAACTAATGAGTGCTAAAAAAGGAGCTTACAAGACTTAAACAACATGACATATGGATTTCTTATGAGCATAACATATAGCATCCACTCAATCATTCAATGAGCATAATTGTTATAGCAGTTCTATCTCAATACATGCTTTGTAAAATGTTTTAATTTTAAAGTGTGGTAAAACTAAAAGACAATAATTTTTGACATGGTTAGGGAAGGATCAACTTCTAACTATGAACAAAAATAGTTCCACATTAAAGGCATAAATTATAAATTATTACACCTAAATTTATATGAAATATTTTCAACCAAAATAAGTGTCATTTTCATTTTCACTCCCATTGTCTCAACAACAACAACAAAAAACTCCAAACCATTCAGTATCAAGCTGCATCATTTCAGCTCTACAGCACATTATCAAGCTGCATCATTTCAGCTCTACAGCACATTATCAAGCTGCATCATTTCAGCTCTACAGCACATTATCAAGCTGCATCATTTCAGCTCTACAGCACATTATCAAGCTGCATCATTTCAGCTCTACAGCACATTATCAAGCTGCATCATTTCAGTTCTACAGCACATTATCAAGCTGCATCATTTCAGCTTTCAGCACTTTGTCAAGCTGCATCATTTCAGCTCTCAGCACTTTGTCAAGCTGCATCATTTCAGCTCTCAGCACTTTGTCAAGCTGCATCATTTCAGCTCTCAGCACTTTGTCAAGCTGCATCATTTCAGATCTACAGCACTTTGTCAAGCTGCATCATTTCAGCTCTCAGCACTTTGTCAAGCTGCATCATTTCAGCTCTCAGCACTTTGTCAAGCTGCATCATTTCAGCTCTCAGCACTTTGTCAAGCTGCATCATTTCAGATCTACAGCACTTTGTCAAGCTGCATCATTTCAGATCTACAGCACTTTGTCAAGCTGCATCATTTCAGATCTAAGCTAATTAGCAGTACTAATCAAACTATTCAAACTGACATAAGCCATCAAGATCTATAACTAGACCATATAAATCTGTTCTTTTGATGACCTCAAGTACTGAAATAGATAACAATTTTTGTGGATGGTCCCTAAAAATGAGCAACTTTGCAAAAAGGACAAAATAGGATCCTAAGAAATGTTTTACAACAACAACAAAAAAATGCTGGTTAAAAACATGAAACTAATGAACACTTGGAGTGTCCAAAATCAAAGTTAAAAAAGTAAATGAAATGTATTAAACAAACAATTCCATTAAACACTGATAAACTTCAAAACAAAGAGCTATACTAGTACAAATGGGTGTGCCCTGTGCAGTTACAGAGACAAACAAGCCCATTTAAAGACAAGCAAAGTCCAGATTTTTTTTTGTGTGTGTGGACAAATAGAACAGGCTTGAAATCAAATACCATATATACTCGCATATAGGTAGCAGTTTTGGAAAAAATCAGAGGTGCGACCTATCTACTCGACATTAGAAAAGATCATCACGTGCATAAGTGTACCTAATCACGGACGCAACATGTGGCCTGTGAGCCAGCACTGAATGCATAACCTAGCAACGGTTTCCCCCACAATTCCTGTCACAGGATTGTGGAAACCACACACTTGTTTAAAGGTTTATGGTATAAGGCTAGATCAACAGTTAGATTATGCAGTGCACTCTGTTTGTACGCTGGCATCTGCACTACGCTGCTGGGGCGCCGATGTCAGATTATGATACCCCATCCTTGGAGTGTGGCGTAAGCACCCTGGCAGCGGAAACAGCGCACCAGAGTACAAAGCGCACCCAATGCCCCAGATTATAGTACAACCTATCCGCGATTCAACAGCAAAAAATCATTTGGATAACCCTTAACTAGTGGTGTGACAATCCACTGCTATGACCTATATGCGAATATATGGGGTAAAAGTTTAAGTAAAAGTAAAAGTGATTTTTTCAAGCAGAACCAACATAAAACACAATTTGAACTAACTTTATAAGTTCAAAAGTGCACCCTCAACCTAAAATAGAAAATTATTTTGTTTTGGTTTCATTTTATTTTGATTCTGGCTGCTGGCAAAAAGCATTATAAGCAGTCTGTTCACATAAAAAATTATAACATTTTAATTTTTTAATAATTATTATTGCTTTCAATCAACATTAGAGGTTCATTGGATACCTGCACTAGTAACATTTGCAAGTACCTCATCTGTCAGACAACAAATTACATTACAATATTCTCCTCCCCTCCAGGTACACTAAAATAGACTCGATTCCAAATCAAAGTGGCTACCACCAATACAAATCAATTCTTTAGTAAGATTGCAAGAGGGAAATTTTACAACCAATGGATGAAATAAGTATTATGCCAAGCTATGATCACGTTTTCAGAGTTGACATTTTTTTAAGCTTTAGTATATATATATTTATCAAGGTTTCTACCAATGAGAACCTATGAAAAGTGAAGATTTGGAGGATAGATGGAAGTGCCTTGCTATAGCAACCAAAAAAAAACCAACAGGTATTTCAATTGTATTTTATGTAAAATCTCACTGGGGATAGGTAGAAAATTTTAAAACAAACTTCACTTCCAAGAAAAATAAAACAAAAACATACACGGGGCAAATGTGAAAATGAACAAAAAAATATAACATAGAACTATATTACATAAAAATATGTCATGTACAGACAGTAACATCTCTTAAAAAAGTTCTAATGGTTTCATTTTAAATCTGCTGAGTGAAGCAAGTCCTGACCGTATGTCCAATGGACTGCAGAGCATGCATAGCCTCTTCAACAGCTCGTACCACTACAGGAAGAGGATAAAGATTGCCATCCCAACTGAAATAGCCAATCTTTAGCGGCTGTTTACTCTTTAAGAGCTGAAATAAACATCAAAGGAACACACAAATGAAATCTAAAGAAAATCAAGATAATAAAACCAATAATGAAAATAATTTCTTCTTAGCATGTACATGTGAAACTAAACCTATATATCTTTCATTCATAGTAGTTTACCAAGGTTAGATTCATATTACTTTAAAAATATATTTTCAATTTTGCTGTAAGTAACACAATACAAATAAAATCTCCTCATGTTCACATACTCAACTGGTGGATCTACATGCTCCCATTATCCGCCAATTCATAAACTTCGGTAGAAGAGCAAGAGATAATGGTTAACTGATAATAACAAATAAAATTAATATTTATTTTAGTGTTTATGTGTGTGTATTTATTTTAGTAAAAATAAAATAAAAGTCAAATTATTATAATGCTGCTGAAACATAAGACTGTGTACTCTTATATAGGAAAAACTTCTGTGTACTCCTATTACATATACAGCTCTCACACACATATAAGAAATATAGTGACACAAGTCTGCTTAAAGAAATATAGGAACACTTCTAGAATGAATTATCGGAAACAAAAGGCAGCCGCAAACTTACAAATTATAAAAGATTTCGTTTCAGACCAAAAAATGTATACCAAATAAAATGTATGAGAAAGAAAAAAAAAACACGAAAAAATAAAATCTTTTCTTGTAATAGTAATATACCAATATGAGACCTGAATGATGGCAACTTAGTCTTAATATGCAGTGTTTTTTTCACAAGCATCAAATTCATCATAAGGATGAGATTTCTTCTTTTGATAATGGATTTTGTACCCCAGTTGAATGCTTTCTTGATGCTGTTCTTGCTTACCTATCTGCAGCAGGTTAACAGACCCCTTCTTTTTCTAATGAGAATTTTCTATGCTTAATATTATCATCCACGTTTCAAAATTCTGAACTCTAAATATTCTTAAAACAATGATAATTAAACATGAGAACTTTCTCGCTATGTTCTTGAATAAACAAGAACAAACACTATGTTAAATAAACTGCCATTGAGATGTGCATGTATACAGAGGGAAGATAAGACAGAAGGAGTGGAGTGCGTTATCTTAATCAAACACTAATAACAGTTGGTGATGTCATATTGCTAAGGAAACAATCAGAAGATATGTGCCTGATAAAGCTATAGATTTTGCTTCTAATTTCTATTCATATTAGTATGTTCAAAAAAATTATGAGAATATAAAACATTTACCAGTATGAAAGGCTCTAGAATCTTGAGTTTTATTTAATTGATATATACTTTATCTCATCCCATTCCTACCCATACAGCCTTGCCAACTTTACCCCCTTCCCCTTTTGTGCATATATACTGAACGGAAAACCCCATACTTAAATAATTAAGCATGCACTTTATCAAGCCTACTATAATCTTTAAGTAGAGCCAAATTTAATGTCTTTGACTCCTAGAAAAATAAGTGGCAACTCATTTCTTAACCACTCGATCATCTCATTTTGTTTTCTTCATTTAAAACATCAAAGCAAACAGTGCTTAAGAATATTTTAATAGAAATGAGCAAAATCTCACTTCTTCATTAAAGTACAGTTTCGGCAAGTAGGGGTCCAGTTGAAACATGTCCGATGAAGCCAAAACTCTTGTCGCTGCTATCAAGCTGTCAACATCCCGAGCGATTGGGCCAACCACCCCATGAACTGTACAACAAAAAAAAGTATCCAAAATACTCCAAAGATTTTTTTAATTTGTAACTAGAAATTCACTATGAAGATTAAAAAAAAAATGCTTAGATTATTTCTAAAGAGTGAAAGTAAAGAGACTTAAATGGTACAAGGAAAATACGAAACAAAACAAGTAAAGCCATTATCTCCCTTTGAACATGTCGTCTGTTTACCTAACTAGTGTTTCAGTTTCTATGGGCTATTCCTTATGTGGACAGGCAAGAGATTGATATTGAGGCTATGGATAACTGTCAGTACTGTGCATCAGCTCAGGTATAAAACAATTATTACAAAACTGACTTTTATTGGTCCAAACAATATACTGCTTATGATTTAGTAAAGTGAAGAAATTTATTCCTTTTACCTTTCAGCACAGTATACACTCAGGTGAAAAACAAATTTTAAAAATTAAACATTAGTGATGATGATTATCATTTACCTTGCAATATTTTGACTTCTATACAGTAATATCTCTCAGATCATATGAATGAATACTGCTTTGTAATCAGATATGATGTAATGCCACTGTAATGCCATTATAAAGTAAAGGTGAACTAATTTTTTTCTGAAATTAAAACATTAACCATCACATTTGTGTACCTGGAAAGTTATGCTTTCAAGAAACCCTGCACATTGCATAATAATGTGAAAGCATTTTTTTTAAATTAAAAAACTTAAGACAACTCAAGTACTAACCAAATTATAAAGATGATAAAGAGAGATAAATGTTTTAAGATAGGGACAAAAACATAACTCCTTCATGAATGATTAAAAATTGGCTGATGATTTACTGTGATCACAATTAGGCATTAATAAATTCATATAATAAGGAAAAATACTGTTCATAATATATTTTCTTATCTGGCACATCATACAAGGAGAGCATTTTTGTTGGTGGCTTAATTATATATATTCATGTAAAAGTGCAGTTTGACAGTATATTCATGAATAAAGTGCTCTGCAAATGTTCCTAGATTTCTTTACTTTCAAGGAAAGAGCATGTGACAGTTGCTAATTTAATATCATTGTAATACCCCCTTCCCACTAACCCATAGATCAGTATTGAGTTCCATTGACTGTTACACATTATTCCATTTTCTTCAGTTCATCTGTCATTATTTTAGATATCAACTTATTGCCTATTCAGTTATTTTGGAACACATTCTGTTATTGTATTAATTTATTATGGTGATTTTAAATATGAAAATTAAAAAACATAGAATATATATCAATTATGATAGTTGTGCATGGTTTCAGTCAGTCAAATCTGCCCATGATTTTCTGTGATATAATCTGCCAAATGAGTATAGTTAATATCCAAGCTTTGCTATTCAATGCTTATAGTATGATGATAATGCTCTGAATTCTACCTTAGTCTAACACTTTTTTTAAAGAGTAAAGTCCCTTTATTCATATTATTAATTATATCTATTCCAGAGTATTTATCTTTTAATGATATTTTTTACCAGGCTTGTTATACAGCAAGTTATCCTCAATAATATTTAAGAATAAATTTCTTTTCCAAACTTTAATTCAATGTTCTGGTAATTTTAAAAAAAAACAACACACACACACAAAAACTCCAAACAACACCAATCCTGAATGAAATCATAAAGCCTTCTTATAAGCTATATAAATAATTTGTTGGGAACTATGAATCCACTTCACTTCTGATATTAAAATCTTTATACACAATGCTAATTTCTAAGGATCTATTTGTGCCCTGTGTATTTCATAT
Source organism: Sinotaia quadrata (assembly GCA_028829895.1). NCBI lineage: Eukaryota > Metazoa > Mollusca > Gastropoda > Architaenioglossa > Viviparidae > Sinotaia > Sinotaia quadrata. Next base: position 130,254,378 of record CM054178.1, on the reverse strand, counting down.
ATTTGTGAATGTAAACAGGTGCTCAAGTTGGATTCATTTTTCATTTGGGTCTGCTGACTTTACTTACTTATGGTTTGTCCAGGGTTCACCGTGAACATTCCTTTATTGCTGGAAAAAAAAAATTCACGACAGAGCAAATTATAATGTGTTTACTAATAATATATCTTGGGTTAAATTTTAAAATAAATTTACATTTGTCTTTACTTTTTACAGTTGAATTTATAACAAAGTGTGATGCCAACACCACCTAGTTAATGGTTATGATTATTATTATTTAATTAATCATCTATAATTAATTACAAGTGATGAGAATCTTAATTTATGTTATTAATAATTCTCCTGCAGACATCACTTGTCTCTCTCACTTGGCAGATATGCAGACGCTGTAAATGTTTCCTTTCTTCCACAACTTTAAAACCAAACATTTATTGTCACAGTATATTTTTGTAGGTAGAAAACTTTTTACCAAAGAAGATAAATCCATCTTTTAATCTATATTTCAAGAGCCCCTATCCATCCACTTTCTTCTCCAAGGTTATCAATATGTGTAAGAAGGTCAATAAATTAAACAATAAATTTATAAATTTATTAAATCAACAATCAAATAAACATATAACAAATACAATGAAAAAGATTACCTGCCATCAATATTTCCAGGAAACCATGTTCAAATAATTTTAGTATCTATACAGTCTTATATACTAACAAACAATTCAATAGATTAGTGTCAATACAAATCACAGGATAATTCTTATCAGAGAACAGAAATGGAGTTATTAGAGATAAGCAATAATTGTTTATACATATCCTTGTATGGCAAAGTAATCTTTTCACATGCTTTTTGTAACAAAGCCACAAGATTATTGTTTATGTTATTACTGTCAATTCCACATGTTTCCCTTCTCACATTACAGAACATTGATTAGCTGATATTCTCGAGGCTAATCTGGGCATTCCTTTGCCGTATTAGCTCACTCGAACAAAACAACAATTGTAGCAATTTCCAGTAATTCCTTGTACCAGAAATTGTTCAATGTAGTCAACATACCTTGCCAACATACATCAACAGAGTGCTGTGTATTCCTTACACTTACACACTGCGGTAGATACTTCTCACATCTACCATGGTCATAGCGGTTTATAATCAGTGAACCAGGAGATTCAAGTAAAACAAGGAAGGCTACTTTTTTCCTGTAAAATATAATCAGGGAACAAAAGCTAAGTTTACAGTTTATTAATTTTTAATTCCATTCTTTTTAAATTCAAGTCTCAACTTACAGTTTCCTGCAACAGTATTTATTAACCCAATACACACACACAGCATAATAAATATAGTATAATAGTTTATGATCAGGTTCACTAGAAAAAATGTCAAGTGTTTAGCCTACTATACACATCTTAGATTTGTAAAAATAATAGTCTATTCACATAATACATCTCTGCATAAAACACAAGTATAACATACCAATAGCAAAAATACACGAAATATTTTTAAGTTCATTCTCTCAATCAGCTAGTTAACTCATCATTAAGCTAACGGATGTCTTTCATGACCAGACTTTTTGCCAAACCAAATTCAAGTGATTAGACAATAGAATTCTTTACAGCAGGTAAACTTATGATCTCAGCCCATTGGCTGGTCTCGTTCCCATAAATATTAAATTTTGGATAGTAAAAACTACTCATCCAGTTGGAACTGGTTTGGATTGCATCAGCAATTTCTAGCATATTCTCAACTCGAGTTGTTTACTCCAACTCTGACACTTACAAAAATACCTTTATAAGGATTGCCCAAAGTCGGGTCACTTCAACAATTTAACAATTTATATAATAACTAAGTATATAAAAGGGGATAGGCAAATTTACTCTGCCACACAAAGGTAAACAAATGCTGTTGTCTTCATTAAGGAAATTTATTTTTAAATCTCTATTCTTACTAAGTGAATTAATCTCATTAAATTGTCAGGTAAGATGGTATAAATGTCTGGAATTCTTTGAATTTTTTAGACATTCTATCCCTGTATCCAACTCCACTAGATTTTGTTTGTCAGCCTTACTACACAATAAAGTGACGGAAATATAATAATAAAAGCCTGAGATTATGGGGTGACTGACTGTGACACAGGCATCCTCTCCAGGCAAGGTAGATCCTTGAATATACCTTCCATCTTCCTGACCACTGACCTTTATACATAGGTTTATCTGCCCTGAGGTGGAACACACAGCTGCTGTTGTTGGTGTCATGACAATGCTTTGTCAACTAGCTGCATCACTATGCTTGTGTATGCTTTTCACATGGTCATTCAAATTCCTAGAATAGTAAGTCAAACTGAGGCAGGCAGTATTGATACTAGTACCAGCCTCTAAGTGAGGAAAAGATTCGGTAGGCATTTTATGGTAGAAAACAACATTAAGACATATGAAGGCAGCTGCAAATCACATTAGATTTACTCAATAGCTTCATGCTCTAGTTAACATACAAATCTCAGTCTAGGTTATTAGCCTTTGTGAATGGATTTTATCAAGTCAGCACTGTAAAAGAATTTGCATAGCAGTCTGTCATTGGCAAGCATGGCAATTGGTACAAGACACAGCACTTTGAAATTTTATAATGCAAAGCAAAGAGTTTAAATCAATAGGTGCATATAAAAAGAACTGGAACTGGAACCTCTTGATGTTTCCCTAGCCACTATAGAAGGCTCTTTTATAAAGACAGAAGATTGATAATTCCCCACTATTAAAGGTTACAGATCAATGCTTGCAGACATCAGGCACTTTAAGAGCACATCAAAGATGTTTCTAACCTACTAGTTAATCTGGAAAGAAAGTGGCCCCAAACTGTTTTATCTTCACAGCTTGGGATTCAGAAATAGTTTAGAATATTTAAATCTTTTAGCACAATGACATTTCAAGAAGCTGGACATAGAACTCCTATTTATCTGTTGGCAAGTAAAGTGACTGAAATATGTAGTGTGTATGGGGTTCTACTGGCATGATATTTCTATGAAATCTGATCAGCATTATTTTATACACTCTTTGTCTTGAGAAAAAGGAAGTTATCTACAGGTCTCGGTATAGTACGTGCAAAAAAAATCCTGTATGTGAGGTAATTCTGGCAAATGAAAGTGCGAGCATATGAGAGAGAAGCTGTCTGTGCATCAGTCTAAAAAGATAGCAATACACAATACACGCATCCAGACAAGGCCATCCAGAGTCAACAATAGCAAAACACTGATAAACAAAAACTAACAATCAACAAGCCTGCTGAAATATACTGTCAATTTGACTCACATTGGAGAAAATGAAGGAAATCTGTAAAAAGAAACTCACACACCACAACAATAGCAAAATACTTTCACCCAAAAAAAATAATGTCAACATATTTACCTAACACATAGAACAGCAATAGTACAATATAAACAAATATATCATTGTTCATAAATGGAAATAAGACTAAGACTAGTGAGTGATAAATTTATAATTCTATAACATTATATTTAAAGACTAGATTAAATATAACTATTCTAAGTCAAGATAAAATTAAATCAAAATCATAAAACCTGTTATTGCACAGATAAACAGACTGACACATAAACAGACAGCTGAGACAAGCCGTTTTTTCATGACACTCTTCCAAAATAATACAGAAATAAAACTAAAACTAATGAGAAGGCTTGTAAAAGAAAAAAAAAAGAAAGAAATGTAGCAAACCTGAATCGACCCATTGTTGGTTTCAAAGCACACACTCCACAAAAATTGGCAGGAATCCGTACACTTCCCCCTACATCACCCCCTAATCCAATTATTGATCCTTTTGCTCCAACAAGTGCGCCCTCTCCACCTGATGACCCGCCTGACGTACGAGTTGGATTGTGTGGGTTTTTAGTAATTCCATATATTGGATTGGAACAAGAATAACTGTAATGAAAGTAAAAATCCAAAAGTGATTCTCATAAACAATAAATACAAAGAAAATATGTTTTCAGTAAATTATATATTTCTTGGCATTTCCCAAAAGCAATTTAAAATGTAGTTGGCCTGAACAAGTTGTCTACCTGAAAATCTTGAAAACAAATTAAATAAGTATTATAAAATACAGACACGTAGCACTGAATAACACTATGGAAGTTCTGAATAATAAAATACATTTGAAAGCGAGTGACAGATATATGACAACACACTGCCTGTGTGGAATGAATAGAAACCTGCTACTTAAAACCAAGTGTTGAGACAGAAGTTTGGCAAGATTAAAATGTGCCCTACTGAAGTTACAACACATTGTCAATGACATCATATATCAAGATACACAGGCATATGTTGGAATTGAGACTGAATAAATTGCACATCTGGAATTAGTACAAACAAGTTTCCTCCTTTCAGAAAGATAACATTTCTTTAAACTTTTCTTACCTTACACTGACTGTGAAATATTTGTTTTCACAAAACTTCCCTTACCTGTACATTGACTGTGAAATATTTGCTTTAACAAACAAACTTTCCTTACCTATACACTGACTGTGAAATATTTGCTTTCACAAAACTTTCCTTACCTGTACATTGACTGTGAAATATTTGTTTTCACAAAAGGAATGGCACCATGCTTCACAAAAACCTGAAATCACAACTTTATAAATCAGTGACTATCACAATGAAGAAATTTTAAAGAAAATTAAATAGTCTGATATTACCAATCATCTCCATTATCAATAATTTGACATTACTAATCAAGTGAAAATAACTTTAAAAGAAATGTTTTGAATGGAAAAACAGAAAGCAAAATAAATATACCATATGGTGAGTCTTACTCATACTCCAATAATCCATGCATGCAAATGCAAAAACAAGACCGTCAAGTCAAAAATAAAATAAACGACTAACCTGGACTATGGCAGAATCTAGTATAGAGGGCTTGCCAACATTGATTATTAATCCTCCAGTGGAATCATAACCCTACAAATGTAACAAGAATGAAATGTTATTATCTTTCAAAAATTTGAATTATACAACATAATCAAAATAATCATGCTATTAGAACTTTGGTTAGTTGTTTGAAAAATATTTTAGTTGATTACAGATGTTATCAAAATGAGCTACTCAAAGACCAAGCAGTTTTGCAGCTCTAAAATTAAATATGTGATGTAACTTCATCTGCCAACATTTTTTTAATGAATTTTTCTAATGGTGTGGTAGTCTATATATTGTTTTGATAAATAAAAAATTTATTCTGTTAAAATAAACAATAATTAATTCTGGGGTTTGTTAGGGCTCATAAAACTGATCACAAATCTTGTATATAAAAAAATGAAAATAATCTGAACACATTTGGTGAAAACTAAAAAAAAATTAGTTAAGAAAATTAAAGTAAAATCTTGAAGAAAATGAAAAAAATAATTTGAGACTCTGCAGCAGCTTTGTTTTATCTATTTACAACTAACAACATAAGATGCATTAAAACACCAAGATAATCTTCAACTATTTCTCATTTTCTGATAAAAGTTATGTTTATCTTTTGCAGTTTGTCATTATTTTAACAAAACACCAAAATCATTTAATAATTATAATACTTAATACAAAGAAATATAAATTGGAATTAACATATTCTTGCCTTAAAATAATAGAATGCAAAAAGTCTTTCTCAACTTTTTCATTTGTTGGCCATTGTAGTGCTACAAACTAAATATTTCTATAGTGATAATATTATTGTAGTATTAATTTGAAATGTTTTAAAACTTCAGTGAAAGTGACAATAGAAATGGAGCAGAGGGTGGTTGTTTTTGTACTTTTAAGAAATACATTTTCAGTGATAAGAGTTTATACCCATTTTCAATTTTAATAAAGCTGAAGTTGGTGACAGAATGAAATCAAAACAATTTAAAATAATTCTTCAATCTTCTTTTCTGAATTGATTTTGATGGATATTGTGGAAAATACTCAAATGAATTAAGGAATACTTATTCACATGCTTTTTATTTTGACAAGTGAGATGCACTTACCCGTATCCCAATATTTTCTTTAAGACTAATTGGAATTCCATGCAAACTTAAATGTTTGTCCATTAATCTGTCACATGCTCCAGCAGTTTTCTGTAATAAGGAAATGGTAGAAATAATCACACAATATCAAGATTGGTTCTATTTGCATTTGAAGGAAGTAAAAGGTCACTCTGGGGAGCATCGACTGTTTGTAAACTGTCAAAGAATCAGTAACAGATGATACACACTATTTTGAATTTCTTTCCTTAATTATATGATAGGAATTCAATTTGTTTAACATTAACACTATTAAATAGTTACTGGTCAATATAAATAAAAATGTATTTTATAAATACCTCAGTTTTATTAAAACAGATACTGGCAAATAAAGAAATAAAATAATTTACTGATAAGTAAGTTTTCTATTAAGCTGCTAGCATAATTGAAATATTTTTCCTACAAATGTTTAAAATAACATATTCTATAGAAAAGTTAGTATTCATAGAATGTATTTTACTTATATCCTTAATTTTATTTTAAAAAATATTACCTCTGCTTCTGTGATATATTCTGCTAAACAATTGATCTCACTGGTGACTTCCAGAGCCTGCAATTAATCATAATATAGCCAACTATTTATCAAATATGCAAATTAAAAATACACAAACATAGCTATTTAATTTTTGAAGACAAATGAGCAGCCATTAAAGTTTGTTTAAATAAAGTAAATTGATTGGAAATATCCACAGCAAGCTTTGAATGGTATAGATAGTAATTTAAGACAATATAAAAAAAAAATAATGCACGATTAATAAGTTGACACAGTTTCACTCGCTCCAACATATCAAATGTGGAATCAGAGTTTGAACCTGCAACGAAGGATAGAATGTTAAGGAAAATGACAAGATAGGATGGTTCGGGTCCTGCGCATCCAAATTTCTGTAAAGTGGGCTTTTACATTATCCATGAACTGATGTCTGGGGAGACATGATCATCCCCTTTCCTCACCAACAGCTGTGAACAGAGTTTAATGAAATAAAATCACACTCAGGTTTTCTGTTCCAATCAGATCTCTCTTCTTCTCAAGACAGTTTGAGTGGGTATATACAACTTTTCAATGTATTAAATGGGGACACCTGAAGGTTTCTTTGAATAATTTAACAGTTAGCAAGAACGTACATTAAACAAGACACTTACTACAAACAAAAATGCAGTTTCTGCTAATTATTTACAGTAAATATTTTTGTTTTATTAATGTAGACAATTCACTGTAAGAGAGGGTTGTTTCAAAGAGCTCAAGAATTGTGATGCGAGGTTAAAAGAGATGCAATCTTGTGTGTGTGAAATCAGCTTAAAGACCAAGTAAAATGGAATCTAGGTCAGCCACAGATAAGAATAAATCCATATGAAATGAGTAATTCCCATTCTTAGAATCAAGACTGCAAAATTTAAACTTTCAGTGATTTGTATAAATGCATTTATTTTGTTATTTAAAGTCAATATTTCTGAAAGAAATCAGAGCTCTTGTTCATTTGTTGTTCTTTGCTATAATTTCTGACTTCTTAATGGCTAAAGCTTTTGATGCTCGTGTAATGTTGCTAGCATTTCTTTTGAGAAAAAACACTCATTTCACTCCACCCTGAGCTTTTCTTCTTTTAATGTTATTAAGTCTTCCTTTTCATTCAGTTTCTCTTGCAAGCTTTCAGTCACTGATGACAATTCCAAAATCTGAGTTTTCTTTATTTCAATTGTCTTCTGTAGTACTGACTTGTTACACATCCAAGAATCTTTCATCTGTTTCATCTGCCTCAGCTCAGTTCGAGCACTCATCAGTTCTTCTGTCAATTTAATTTGTTCAATCTTTTGGAGAGATGTGGACACAGTTTACATGCATATCCAAGTTCAGTCACTTGGATGTTGGAAGATTCAGTCACTTGCAGTTGATGTACATCTGTTGTGGAAAGCAAAGTAATCATTATAAATATATGATTATATTATAAAATCAGTAAAATATAAACTTGTGCATGTTCTTAACACTGCAGACAAAATTTCAATGAGAAAAATAATCTGAACATTAAATCGATAAATGATTCAAACACACACCAAAATTTACTTATAAAAAATTTTCTGCTGTTATAAAAAAGTTTATATTTTTTGCAATTTAAAAAACAATATGATTAGTACTATATGAATCAAATAATGTTTTAAAAAAATATATGTGGTACTTCTGGCCTTTTCTTGCTGTCCTTGCATAGTTTTTCATGTTTGCCTTTAAGCACATTCACCTTCTTGTTGAGTCATTTGCTGTTAGTCCACAGACGATCTCCTCACTTAAGACTGAATGAAACCCATCAGAACATTTCAGCTGCCGATACGAAATGCTCAAGTTCAATAATCAGTCCATTTGGAATGTTTTCACAATGTTGTGGTAATGGAGCATCAGGTTTATTCAACAAGAAAGCCACTGTGACGTGATGCCTTAAACAATAAGTAGAATCCTTTGGATAAACCAAATCTTTGCTTTTATGTAGAGAATTGGCAACTGAAACTTCATCAGTATAATCTTGTTGTGCTGCAAGAGATTACCAATCAATGTATCCAACAAGAAATAAACGTCAATAAGCTTTTTCTGAAAAATTTGTGAGTGCTGACCAAGATAAAGTATGCATATGGTGAAGAAGTCCCAGCTGCAGCAAAAAATGGTTGGTAAGAACACTGGTGACAGCTTGCAAGGACAACTCCTTTCACTATCTGGTCCTATGGCCTGCAGATGTCTGGAGTAAAGGTTGAAGACATCGTCAACCGTAATAGAAAATAAACATTTAATTTTTAAATAATAATTTGCACACTGCAATATTAGACTTTTTTAACTAATAAAGCACATTAGCAAGTTACTTTGTGCTATTTAACATTAATACGTTGTAAAGCAGAAGTATAGAAAGAATGTGTGAAGAAATGTATGGCTTTTAATTATATTGATATAGGGCAAGTATAATGAACACAAACAGTGAGCATATAAAAAAGAAAATATCAAGAGTAGTAGTTCATATAAACTATAATTACTATTGCTTTATGGCCTGTGTAAACAGAGAAATATTATGCCTAGTACTTTAATAATATTACTACTAGTAGGGACTAGGTCCTATAAATACTATATAAATAAAGATAACCTGTCTTATAAAACAAGGGGAGCTTTAACGTTTTATCAATTTATGTCTTGTAAAGTTAGGCTTTTTGAAATTTAAGTGTAGGCCTATATTATTATAAACACTGTGCAAGATAACACAGACAAAAAATGTAAAGGGTCTATATTATATAGTATAGCTGCATGGCTAAAGTTCAGAGAAGTGGTGAGAGTTTATTTGTCATCAAAACAATCCTGGCAAAACATAAATAGTATACACATAGGTACAGAATAGCAAACCGGAAGTAGATTTATGATTGCACATACAGTTGTGTTTATAAAAATAAATTATTAAATTATCTAAAATTATTAAATTATTAATTATTATCTAAATTATTAAATCAGCATCTGATTATTAGTTGAAATATATATAAAACCTTCTTAAAATATAAACATATCAAATGTAAAATGATGGGTTGCTTGATGTTCTGATATTACATATGTTAGAGGTCAGCCATTACCTGACTATAAGCATACTGTTAACACTAAGGCTAACACTTGATGTAATCGAAACCATTTTATGACAAAATGAATAGAAATCCTCCTTACTGATAAATAATTTAAACAAACAATAAATTAAACTGTTTAAATAAATAAAAACATCAACTTTCACTTACCTAAATGAGGATGCAAAGTTTTGTAAAAATCTGGTACAATATGAAGCACAATGTGTTCTGAACAATCGCTGCTTTTGAAAACAGGGTCTAGGCTTTCTGTGTTACATTGTGGTTTGCTTATTTTCATATAATTTTTAAATTCTCTTTCTGGTGGTATAAATCCACTTATCATGTTTTCAGGCTTTTATGAACTAGATATGCACAAAGATTACCCTTTTTGGGGAGAACATTTATGGACAATTTTTATGATATCATTTATGGGACTAACATGGAAGAAAGCCTAAGGTCTCCTCTGTCACTGTGTAGTTTATTTTTAGATATGTGCCATTCATAACGCACGTTGGATGGAGTACAGAGCTTACTGAAAAGGGAATTTTGGATTGTGTGCCATGAGAGATGCATCAAATTCTCAGCAGCACAAAATTTCAAATCTATCAAAAAAGCATTAAATATAAGGTTAAGAGAAAACAAATGAAATATATAGAATGACAACAACAACAAAAAAAGAAATTTAATTTGGTTATAACATTTTAAGTTGGAACAAAAGTGAAAGCATGAAAAGCGTTGGAAGTTAAGCAAAAATCACGTTTTTCCCCCCACTATTTCTCGGTACCGGCCTAGCGGTGAGATGAACTTCTCTAAGCTAATTTCAGCACAAGATCACACGATAACAGCAATAAATGGTTGTCAGTGTGTCACAGTATATGTACATGACTACATGAACATCAGGGGTGTTCCTGCTTATTTAATAGCATTTTCTTGAAAATTAAGAAATTAAACAAATTTAACATTTAATGTTGGTGGGCCTTGGTGAATTTTAAATTTGTCCAATAATAATAGCTTTAAGTTTAAGACTAAGTTTAATTTAAGACTAAGACTAAATTTTCTGAAAGCACAGTCTAGCTGATTACCATACCTTGCTCTGGTAGGCATGCAAGACATCCAATGATGTCAACTCTCCACTTTTAAGTTTAGCTTGCAATGTGTTAAATGACATTGAGATTATTGCTTTTTTCCCGTCTACAGTCAATGGAACCTGAAATCAAGGCATATTGAAAATGTGCTATATTTAATCTCACTCACTCACTCACTCTCAGGCACGCATGCACGCACGCACGCACGCACGCACGCACGCACACACACACACACACACACAGAAATTTTAAAATTCATTGTATATTTAAAACTTGCTTGTCAATAAACACTTTATAAAATATTACAATAAAAGCAGAGTCAACCAAACAATGAAATAGCAGGATATATTAATTTAGTAGCACATTGTGACAAAATCCTAAATATTTCTTCCATTCAAATACTGTTGAATAACATCTTAAAATTATAGTTTTACAAATAAGCATGTAAACATTTTAATACAGCGATTACACAAATAAAGCAGCATTTGAAGAGTAGCAATAATACAGATAAATCAAGAGCTGAAGACTAGCAATTACACAGATAAATCAATAGTTGAAAACTAGTAGTTACACAGATAGTAGTTACACCATCCATTTGAAGACTTGCAATGACATAGATAAATCAACATTTGATGACTTGACTTGCAATGACACACATAAATCAATATTTGAAGACTTGCAGTGACATAGATAAATCAACATTTCATGACTTGACTCACAATGACATAGATAAACTAACATTTGATGATTTGGCTCACAATTACACAGATAAATCAACATTTGAAGACTAGCAATGACACAGATAAATTAACATTTAAGACTAGCAATGACACAGATAAATCAACATTTGAAGACGAACAATGACAGAAAAATCAACGTCTGAAGTTTAGCAAATGCACATAAATTAATGACTCAAAATTGTGACAAATCGACAACTTATATTAAAGCTAAGAATTACTGCCTAGCTTCATAAAACTCAAACTACAGCTAATGATTAATTTAATTAGGTCTGAAATCTAAAAATTAAAAAAATAAATTAGCAGAAAAGAGGTATTTATTGTATCTGTAATGATGATACTATATACATTATATATATTAACATGTGACACATGCACACAAATTGCACTTAAATATTTTAAAGAAAAATGTCAGCATAAGAAAAATTATGAAAATACTCTGTACTTTATATCCATGTAATAAAACTATTATCTGCTTAAATACCAAGTTAATATGAATTCACATCATGTATATATAAGAGTATATTTATATAACCCAGAAACTTCCATAATTTAAATTTTCTAAATATCAAGGCAAAATTTAAGAAACCAACAATTTTTATATGTACATGTATTGTTATTTGAATGTTAAAATAAATCAAAATCAATTTTCCCACTGATGCATGAGACAGTTAATGACAACACACAATGAGACTAAATGCTCTATTGTAAAACCTTTTCAAGGCCTGTGTTGTTGTTAAGATATACAACAACATAAGAATGTGTAAACTGGTAATCTAAAATAATCTCACTGGAAAAAAGCTTGTTTCAATATCTATTGGGAACTATGATACTGAAAATTAATCTCACAGAATAAAGCTTTTTGCAATATCCATTGGGAACTATGATACTGAAAATTATATATATATATATATAGTTTGTTTGTGTACACACACACACACACACACAAGAACACCTATTTATTTACCTTTTCTGCACAAATTACGAAAATTCCTCTTCTTTTGGACTTGAAAAGTTGAATACTAAATGTGCCACTTATTTTGCAATGATTAGAATACTTAAATGCTAAATGAACAGAGATTGACATTTTAAAAAAATTTCTTTGGCAAAAGCAATGCATTCACCTTTGTCCTTACCTTATCTAGTGACTCTCTAATTAGATCAAATGAAGCCCGAACATTTAATTTTTTCTCCTGTAGTTTTTTTTGCAACTTTTTTTTATTAAGGAAATCAGCAACTAATAGAATACAAGCACCACCTATGCTCACTGCTGCCCCAACAAACAATACAAGATGCGAAGAAGGTGATATTTCTCGAGGCATCACTGTTTTGTTTTTAAAAACGAATTGGAGAGGCAACTTCTTGTAATCTGTCAAATAAATAAATGAAAAACAGTTGTTTCTTTTACCCCAGTTAATAATATGAGCAGATTTTACTATATAATTTATGTATATTTAAATATAAACAATCAATGCTTGAAATAAGCTGCTACTAAATGTTAATAAAGCAAACACTTTTAAAAAAAACATCAAAATCTTAACATGCATTTACACAGATCTACAAAAAATTACTTTTTTTCGTTTTCATTATAAAATTAACCACTGTCATTAATTATGATTTAATAATGTGGATAATGATTAGGATGAATTTAAAACTTTAAACCTTACAACAGTCACATACATACAATCCACCCACCATCCACCCAGGAATTAATGTGCAGTAGGCCTATAAAAGAATTTGCAGAGCAAACACTTCTCAAATGAGAACTTATAAAAAATAGTAAAACTAATTGTGGACAGAGATAGGTTACTGGACATTAATGGTTCTACTGCACTATACACCACAGCGACTTTAACAGGAAATACAAATTTATTAATTAGTCATTTGCATTTTGTTTTTCTTATTTAAATCTCACTCAATCACTGAATTTTTTTTGTAATGGGTTTAGGCTTATTATATTATATAATAAATTAGGTAATTATTGTTTACTTAACAGATCGCAGTCCTACATTCTTCTTTAAAGAAACTTATAAACTGATATCGAATATTATAATGATTAGTTTAATTTTGTGTTACTTATTCAAAACTTTAATAAGCAAATGATTAAAACTAAGTGCATAGGCGTCAGACTGCTTCAGAGTTTGTCGTAAGAATTTCATACTTGTAACATAAAAGTTTAAGCATTATAACAAAATTACTTATATCATTATTATATGCTTAACAATTATTATTTTTTTACTTACCTAAGTCTGAACTTTCAACTTTCTCAGATGAGCAACAGGACTCTGTCACCTCTGCTCCAATCTTCCAACCAAGACTGGCTCCATGGGAGCTAACTGTTACAGTTAAAAGAAAGGTAATACTGTGGAGTCGGTGTCGATCGATAATGATACTCAAAATTGTACGAGACTTGAGGCTAGGGTAAATCTACAGTTGAATCGTGTAGTGAGATTTTTTTATTTTTTTTTAGGGGGGGGGGGAAGACTTTTTAAAAATGGAAATAACATCTCAAGGTAGATGAATATCGTTAATTTAGTACATTTCAAGCATCGGAAGTAAAAAAATTACTTTGTGAAATTATTGAAATAGTGAGCTAAAAACAAAAATGTTATGCTGTCTAAATTAGAAGTTCTTATGAAAGGTGTACAAGAGGAAAATGAGGCGATAGCTGTTACTATGTGACAGCATTTAATCATCTTCAACATCATTCAAACCTTCATTTTCATCAACAGTAAAAAATGAAGATAGAGATTTTGAAAATTATCTAAAACATTTAAAGGATTGGTAAAAACCTCGGTGCTTAAATGTGGAAAAGAAACTCCATCATATCTAACTAACTAAATTCAAAATAAATTTTTACTAAGCACAGAAAGAGATTGATAAATTTGACCGTACTTTTGAAATGAGAGCTAAATATCCAAAACCCTGTTGCCCCGAGATATTCAAGTGTCCGCTTTGACTGTCACAGACATTAATACCCACTCAAATCACTGTGGAATGTTTGTTTTCTGCCCAATCTTTGAAAGTCACTTCTTCATTTATTTACACCTACACCACTCTCACACATATAACTCTATATTAAGTACATAGTTTTATGCTATATGATGTTAATAATAACCTACAGTCGGAGTCGGACATTTTTAGCCGACTCATCTCCCCTGGATGATACCATTAAGTGTTCGATTACAACACCAAAATCACGAGTATTTTTTTTTTTTTTAAGTGAATAGAAAATTTATACAAAAACAAAAGAGATTCCATTGAAAGGATAAAAAAATATATGAGATCGACTTTAGCAGAATGAAAAGCTGCAAGAATTTGTGTAACAAATTATATAAAAAGAACATACAATCATTCACAAAACGTTTAATTCGAAAACTTATTGTGCCAGGCTTTGAATAGAGATCATTCCTTTGAGACAGTGTCTCGGTATACTGACCTAAACAGAGCATTAAAAAAGTGAGGCCGGACAGTGCCTCAACAGAGAAATGCTTTAGGAGGTGAAAGGCACAGGGCCGGGACAGCGGATATTCTTAAATACTTTTCTGAGACCGATCGATATATACTTTATAACGGAATCATTGAAGACGGCACAGACTTAGCTGAAAGGAGAAAAGAGATAGCTTACTTTGCAGAGTGGGTGGAGGAGACCGCTGAAAGGTTTAAAAATATAAGAAATAGACACTATTTAACAAGACTGAAGAGGACATTCAATTAACAAGAAGGGTTTGCTGGCTGAGTTTTTCTTTTGTGCTTGAATATTAAATGGAGTACTGTGTCCTTCTAATGGTAGTAAATATTCACAGAATACCAAAAGATTTTGGAAAATGACTTCCTTCACAGGTCTTGAAGAGCAGGTCACTTAAGGAATCAGAAACAACATTCTAGAATGAGTTTTTAGTAATAGATCTAGTTTTATATATGTATGCTCATTTATTTCTGGTGTATCGTACAAGTAAAATCAAACATAACATCTGAAATTGAAAAAAGTATCTAGGGTTGTGGAAAAAGACTTAAATGTAAGTACACTTCAAAAAAGCGCATAAAATGTTTAAGCATTTAATGTGGACAAATTATGTTTATGTAGCAAAGAACATATCTAAGAAATCGTGAATGGTAACATCCCAAGTTAGAAAGCATCTTACTTCAAGGAACTCTTGATGAATGCAAGTGTTTTATGACTTTTGATGAATGTAAGTGTTTATGACTCTGCAGAAACACAAACAGGTGGTATAAAAAATTATATATATCACAGAATTAGACAAACATTTCTTATCCCTGCTGAAAAAAGGCCAGACATATGCATAGGAAGGCTCAAGATAATTGTAACATTTGTCTTGGTACCAATTACAAGACTCTAAATAAATCCCCCCCCCCCTTTTTTTTAGTTTAGTTTAGAGATTCGTTCAGTCGCACAGAGATAATATAGACAGTGACCTACTTAAATCAATGAACATGGAACAATGCAAACAGATCCAGCAATAAAGCAGAAATAATTTCTTTTTAAGCAATTATCATCAGTTTTCAGCACACCTACACAGGTCCTTCGCTCCTACCAATGATTCCAATCGCTGTTAATGCCAGTTAAAGTGTGTCTAATCTGAAGTCATACAATGGTTCCTATCGCTGTTAATGCCAGTTAAAGTGTGTCTAATCTGAAGCCAAACAATGGTTCCTATCGCTTTTAACGCTAGTTATGTGTGTCTAATCTGAAGCCCAAACAATGCTACTTGTGTGGACAGTATCCTAGCCAAAGTCCTAAAAGACGTTGCAGATCATCTGTACCAGGATTTACTATCCTCTTCCAGACAGGATCGTCAATAGGGGAGGAGACTAGTGGGACTGAAATCCCAGGGCTCATAGCTCTAGGGCGAGTCTAGGCCGTCTAGGGCAATGGTTAACGGTTTTTTTGTGTGTGTGTGTGCCCCTTGCACTCTTTTCATCATATGCAAGAAGGTAATTTCCCCCTTTTCAAGATTGTCTGACTCAAAAGGTGTATTCCAAATAATATGCAGTCTGAGCTTGTGGTCCCAATTCCCCCTCCCCCCCCTACATTCTTCCTGTGGTAATATTTTAATATTTTCCAGAATAACAAATTATAAGTTTATAGACTTGTCGGAAATCTGAATGTTATAATTCAGTAATTGCCAGCAGAGGTCAATATGGTTTCTCTAGCTATTTATCAAACTAATCTTTTCGTAATTTTAAAGCCTATATAATATATATGCACTTATATATATATTATAGGTATTTTACTTATTCATCTGCAATCTTATAAGTGAACTGTTTAATTAATTTTCTGAATGAGAGTGAGTGAGGAAGTTCTATATCACTCTTCTCTCATCTATAAATTTGTCTGAATGGGTGAACATAACGTCCATGGTTGTCAACTCGATTAAATAAAATTTACTGACAAATATTTAAAATGTCCACGATTTTTACGGACAAACACAATTTATTTACGGACACATTTTTTAATATAAAATTTCTGAAACTATGAAGCTAAAATATTAAACATATTCGTATGACTATGTCATTGTCACTGTGAGTCTGTTTTATAGCGTTAGTTTATTGTATTACATTCTCATCAGTTTTAGTTTCTCCTGCTTACGTCTTTGTCACTGAGTCTATTTATAGCGTTAGTTTATTGTATTGCATTCTCATCAGTTTTAGTTTCTCCTGCTTACGTCATTGTCACTGAGTCTATTTATAGCGTTAGTTTATTGTATTACATTCTCATCAGTTTTAGTTTCTCCTGCTTACGTCATTGTCACTGAGTCTATTTATAGCGTTAGTTTATTGTATTACATTATCATAAGTTTTAGTTTCTACTGCTTATGATCATAGAAATGTTGACACTGTCGACCATTGCGGGAGTAATTTTTCAGGGTCCATTCCTCACAGTCAGTAATTTTTTCCAACACTGAAGTAGACAATTTGTTTCTCAAATTGGTTTTCAGTAAACTAACAGCTGAGAACACGCATTCCACTTCTGCTGTTCTGTGTGGAAGTGCCAACATTGTTTTTGCAAAGTTTGAAAGTAACGGAAATCTGTACTTTTTGTCTTGTCTAGTGATTTTCCAATTTGATACTCTTTGTCATGTCTAGTGATTTTCCAATTTGATACTCTTTGTCGTGTCTAGTGATTTGTCCAATTTGATACTCTTTGTCATGTCTAGTGATTTGTCCAATTTGATACTCTTTGTCATGTCTAGTGATTTGTCCAATTTGATACTCTTTGTCATGTCTAGTGATTTGTCCAATTTGATGCCATAAAACATCATATCTTCCGTCAGTGTTGACATTGCTTAAAATACGCAACCTGATATTCAATAAACTTGATCTGTAAACAATTAAATTCTGCTGGAGCTACACTTTGTGGAAAAAGTCTTGCCAGTTCCAAAATGTCCGACGGTTCCACAGATATTCTGTTTGTGGGTTTCAGTAGTGATGTGAGCTTTCAGCACTCTATTACTAATAGGCATTCTTTTCTTGATCGCACTGACTGCATTTGTAAAGAACGCTATAACATCAATCATAAACTTTTGAACAGCCAAATGGATCGTCTGCTTTTTGCAATTGTAAATTAGTTTGATAACCAATGAATATGTTTTCGTTTGATTTAAAGTTTGAACTTTCAAAGTGATCAAAACTCATTAACTCTTCAACTGGTAGCAACACTTGTGTTCGTATTTAGTATCCCAGCGCAGTTTTCAGCAGTTGATTTGCCTCTGAATATAAATCGGGTAAAATCAGAGAATTTGATTGAAACACTTTGTTAAATTGAGTAAACATCGGCAGCACTGCTTGAAGAAATAAGAAATAACATTTTACAACAGGATTTTGCAACTGAGTGCTAATTCTATCCACTATAACCAAGTTTAATGGACGACATCTCGGAAAATGTTGTAGATTGGTTTCCTGATTCGAAAATCTGTGTTAGGCTCTCTATTGTTCTTAGCGAAAATAATGACTTATCTCACTATTTCTAAGGACAGTAGAATTAATTTATTTGCAGATGGCAGAGCGGTTTACAGGTCTGGAAGACTGCCTACAACTGCAGAAACATCTTGACAATATTTAGGAATGAGAAAAACAATGCGTGCCATTGGTTTTACAAATAAGACAATCACATCATAAATCATAACTACCACATTCATAAGCAAGCAACAGAGCAGAAAATCAACAATAGCTTCATATACAGTACTTGTACATTTACATAGTTCCTAGTTTATCATGAAGCAAACTATGCTGACAAAATTAGTGCAAAAGGCATTGTCATGGAGTCAGGGCAAATTATGCCTGTCTTAGCCTACTAACTAAAGTTTTATCTTCAATCATTTATTAAGCTCTTTGATGTTTCGCTTTTTGTGTTATTTTTTCTGACTTTTTAGAAGGTTGCGGGCATGTTAAAAAGGATGTTGGTCACTATAAGCAAATTATGAACTACGCTCGAGCAATTGTAAGGAGGGGGTTGTTGTTCAAACCTGATGTTCGATAACCTTGGTTAACGGAGTTTTCCCGCCACTGATTCATAGATGTGCATAAATAGCGTGAGACTAAAATTGGGAATTCATTTATGATGATGCCTAACAGACTGCATTATTTCTGTGAATCAAAAATAAACGTGCTGAATATATTTTTCTAATCAACTTCAGAAACCAAAAGCTCTGAAAAATACGACGCCATCTTACTTCTTAGAACGTGGGCGTTCAAGTCGCAAGCAAAAGCGCATCACTTGCCAACGAAAAAGCTTCGTAACGTTAGCGCTATCGAACGCTCACGGATGCTGTCACATGATACAACAGAGCGACAAAATGGCGGACTTCCGAGCAGCCGCCATCAACAATCTCCCAGATAACATACTACTTGAAATTCTCAGTTTTCTGTCAGTAAAAGACCGTTGCATTAGCGGAAGGTACGTTATATTCGAACAAGTTGAAACTAATCATAATTATTATTTGTAATTGATTTTGCAGCCAGGATATCTAATGGACTCTTGAGCGATCTTATTTATATATATTATCTACCTATCTATTACACCATATATATTATATAGGGGCCAATATATTAACATATATTGCAAACAAAATGTATGTAACATTTTAATTTAGTTCAGTTTAGAAAGTTTATTTAGAGTTCTGATCAAAGTAGTTTATAAATAAAAGATACTTAGAATCTCAGCATATTCTATTTATTTCTATTAATTCTAATGATGTCGGTGGATATAATTATAAAGGTAAGCAATGTGTTCATTAGAAATAATATTTTCAGAAGAAAATTATCTCATTACTCAGATGATAATTATCTCACTACTCAGATGATAAACATATTTGTGGGATATGTGCAAAATAAAAACACAAAGTTAATTAAAATTTAAAAAAAAATCACTTAAGCATTCCAGTGATGTCAGCGGATATAACGGTAAACAATTTGCTCTTTAAAAATATGATTTTTAAAAGAAAATTCTATTTATACTTAGGTGATAAATATATTTGTGGGATATAATGTACAAAATAAAAACATGAAATTACTTTTTAAATGTATTTTAAAAATATGTCACTTAAGTTTTGACTGTTTGAGTTAAATTAGAATCATATTTATTCCTTCTTTTGGTATATTTAGTCATCTAAATATGTTTGGACTTTATTTTCATGTATAAATTTATAAAGTTTGTTGATTATTCTCCAATTTATAAGTTATGAATTTATAGTTATACACATATGAAATTTTACAAGATAGTAAAAAAGTCTCCACATATGATAGTTTTTATATGTATTTGCTTTTATGGTTTATGATAAAAGCAGATTTAATCATAGTTAAACAAATATATTTAAAACTTAATTAGTTTGCATTTATAATGGCTTGTATTAACAAAATGTAGCTTTTGTATTGATATTTCACACCATACATGAACTTGATTTTTTTTTGGTACTCCTAGAAAAATAACTCCCTGAACAACTGGTATATAATACTAAACTGTTTTGTTTGATTGATGTATACAAAAATTAATTAATTAAAAAAAATTATACTGAAAATATTGGAGATTATTACTTGGTTGAAATTCTAATGATTCTTTTGCATCCCTTGCAAAATATATCTCTAAAACACTGGTATATAATTCTGAACTGTTCTGGTTCTTGATATTTTTTTACCCCCCCACCTCCTGCAAACTATGCTGAAAATTATATTGGAAATCATTGCTTTATTGAAATTCTACTTCACGGTGTTATGAATTGTTTGGTTTTTTGGTTTTGTTTTTCTCACTGTCAAGATTGAAGTTGAATGCTTCTATCTAGGAAATTGATGTAGAGAGTATAATTTATATTAAATGTTTGTAAATTCAATGTTACTGTTTTTTGTGGTGTGTGCATATGTATCATTTCATTTAGTAGAGATAAAACTAATGTAACAGGAAATTCCAAACACTTTTGTAGGTATCTTAATTGTTTTTGTATTTTACCAATAAAACATTTTGAATTTTCATTTTACATTGCTTGGTTTCTTATTTTTTAATGATTAACCTCATTTGTTGTTTTTATAGTATATGAAAAATAAACATTTAAAGCCCCAGCTCAATATTGTTAACATAGTTCATACTGTGTATTTCTCTTAGTGTGCATGTCATTTTGTTTACTGCAGGTAAAGTAAAATAATAAACATTTAAAACCTATGCACGTACATCATTTTGTTTGCTCTAGGTAACAAAACGAACATTTAAAACCAGAAGTTTAACATTCTAAACATAGCCACACCATGTATTTTTGAATGTGTCATTTTGTTTAGTACAAAAAGTGAAATAATAAACATTTGTAGCTAATAACTTTACATTTTGAAAATAGTCCAGACTATATTTATGTGCAGAATCTCTCTGTCCAAACTGTACATTTGTGTGCAGAGTCTGTCGAAGATGGAGAAAAATTGTTCAAGATAATTCCTTATGGCGACATGTAGACCTTCTGCCATACCAGCTAAATTTGCGGAAAATGTGGAAAATTATACGGGCTCACCTCTCAGACAAACTGAGAACACTGAAAATTCGAGGTGCTCTTGATCAGAGTAAGTTCTTCATATGCTAGATTACTGGCAACCACTATAGTCTGCTTCCCCCCCAAAAAAAAACCTGGTTTCCAAAGATTCACTAGTAGCATTCTACTGCCCTCCGGTTTCGAATAACCATGCTCACATGTTTTGTTGACTATCTTATCACACTTTTCAAACCATTTTGACTTTGAGATCATCCATATAACAATTTAGCAAAGCTTAGGGGTAATTTAGTCAGATGTAAAGAATCTCCAGTTTTCATCCACTTTATTTCTTAATTGGTGTACTTTTGCTCTCTGTTACCCCCAGGCTTAGACCCCTAATAGTTGCATAGGGTATTGTAAATAATAATTTTTGTAATTAAAATGTAAAAATCTATGTATTTATGTTCTGATTACTTTTATACTTAGTAGGATTTAGTTGTATGTATTATTTTCCAGTATTTTAACAGCAGAATCAAGTCTGAACAAAAATTTATGATTATAAATATAATTATAAAGATTATTCTATTCAACATACACAATTTAAATTATTTGCCATTTAAAATTTGTTCCTAATATTAAAATTTGAATAAAAATTAGTATAGGCATTAAAAATATTATGCTGTTGAAAACACACACACACACACACACATATTTACATATATATATATATATATATATATATATAGTGAGGGTGTGTATTTGTGCACACCATCAGGCAGATTGTATTATTAGAAATTTCATCATCAATCTCTTTTGTTTTGCACATCAAATTCAAAACCAAATTTCAACCTAGCTTTAAAATAAAAATTGGCATTCTAACAGTAACACTTTATATTTCTAAGACACTTAGATAATGATAGCATTTTTGGCATCCTGCTTTACAAAAGGACAACAACAAAAAATAATTTTATTTTAAGCAGCATATTCTGAAACAGATAGCGAACAAAGCTGTGGGTTTATCATATGAAGTAATGCATTTTGTGATTAGAACCAACATTTAGTGTCTGCAAAGAACATACATTACTAAGCTAAAGATAGGCTAGAAGATATTAAAAAGAAAAATGTTTCAGCATTCTTCACACGTAGCAATTTACTTATTTTTATGCAACATTTTATTAATAAAACTCACACATACACAAATATTATTATTCCTAATATAAAATGTACGTGGCAGATTGCTACTAAAATGATTCTCTCATTTTTTTCAAATTGTAACTGTATTTAATAATTTGTGGAAACTAATTTATCAGCAAGTTATGAATGCCTTCTGTCCATTTGCCTATGAGGTTTGTATGCTTAAGAGTGAGAAATAGCTCAGATTCTTGCATTTTAACTACTGTAAATCTAATGTGGGGTCTTTCTATAAGAATTATATTATTTACAATGTTTTTGCAAAAGTCAACAGTATTTTTTCTAATGCTCAAAGCATGCACATTCACACTTTATCCCCATTGATTAGGTATTCTTACACCATGTTTTATGTTTTTGCAAAATTTTTCAGAAACTAAATATTGGAGTAAGCGTCCACTTTCTGAATCTATGATAGAAGATCTGAAGACAAGGTGTCCCAAACTGACTTCTCTGCACATTGAATCAGGTGACATCAGCAACCTACCCAGTGCACACCTCCTTCCTGATTCTCTCTCCCATCTTATCTTGCGCAAAAATACTTGGCTTCCACGGTGGCTCAGGGGTTGTTCTTCTCACTTCCCAAGCTTGATTTACTTGGATTTGTCAGAGACTATACGAGTCGACAATTTTGACTTAATTGATATAGCAGAATTCACACAGCTCCGTACACTAAAGTTAGATAGCTGCTACCGATTGAAAGAGGACGGGCTTTTAAAAATTGCCTTAGAACTGAAAGGGTTAACCTTTCTTAGTTTGATGCACTGCAATGCCACAGATCTGGTGATACATCATATTTCTCGTAATTTGTTAGAATTACAACACCTTGACCTTTCATTCTCCACAAGTTTGACTCAGTCATGTCTTCCAGAATTAGTAGAAGGACTTGTAAAACTTGAGGAATTGCATCTGGATGGTTGTGTCAATATGACTTCAGCAGCTTTTTCAGTTCTATGTAAAAGTAAAAGTTTACTGAGAGTTTCACTTGTACTTGAAAGTAGTAGACTAGTTCTAGAGGACATAGCTCCATGGAAGAAACTGATGCCGGGTTGTCACATTTCAATTTAATTTAAACACATAATTAATTACAAACGCAGATTGTTTTGTATATAATAACATATTATATTTCTTTTGTCCTATTTGCAATACAAAACACTGTAATTCTAAGAAATTGGTACAGTTTTAGAACAGATTATGTATTATTCTTTTAATTAAGAAGTGTGATTAATTATATAGTTTATTGTTTCTTTATATTTTGACATTAAATTATGGTACATTATTCAGGTGTCTATCTGTGCATCTATATCTTATTGGTATTTTTGATTATATAATTTTATTTTAATCAAGATTATTCAAAAAAAAAAAAAAGAGAAAATTAAGAGAATTCCACTGTTTCTGATATAATAAATAATTCTGTATCAATTTAATTATAACTGTTATGACTTATGTTTATTTTGTTTTGTTTATTTATTTAAACTTTGAAAATATAAAATATATGCATTACACTGTTTATTGTTGCTTAAAAATAATTAACAAGACTTAATAAGGTCATGTTGCTACTTAACTTAATTTACAATATTTTTTCAGTAAATTATATCTTGTTTAATATGCAGTTAATATTTATCATTGTCATCATCATCATTTACCTGATAGGATTGAGATTTTTCATATATGAATTTTTTTTTTTTTTTTTTTTGGGGGGGGAGTTGCGACACTATTGCAATGCTAGCAATAAGTATTCAGCTTTGTTGAAGTTTGGCATTATCAAACAGATTCTGTCAACATAAAAGAAGCACATAGTAAAGTCTAAAAACAACCCAGTTTACAGTAGTAAGGTCACTGTTGAAAATAACCAGTCTCCATGTCTCAGCTCAGGAAGCAGCATATACCAATGGGGTAGGCCCTGAGAAGCAAATGGAAGTTGTGTTTACAACTTATATTTTGCTTTCAGAATGTTGAAAATATATCTGATGATTAGTGCAAGCTTCTAGCAGAAGTAAACAAATGTATGAAATCAGTGTGGTGTTTAGGACTGAAACCAGACAGAGAAGCCTAGCAAAAAGAAGAGATCTTTGCCGCAATATACTTAGAAGGGACATTGTAATAATGCATTATACCAATATTTATTAGTTAATGACATCTACAAGTGCCAATGCAGACTATGGATACTGGTTAAATGTACATATCAGCTGTTATGGTGGTATGCTGCCATCAATCTGACTCACAGCTCCCATTGAGAAATATTTAAAATTAGATATATAGATGAACAGAGAACAAAACATTAAACTGCCACTACAATTTATGACAATGAGCAAAAAAAAGTTACACTACACTAATAGATATGCAAGAGTGAAACAACTAACAAAATTTTAATAAAAAGAAAACAGTTTAACAATATTTAAAAGAACAAAAAGCAAAATACATTCTGTCCTATTTTCTCATCACTGACATCGAAACTAAAAAAGTCTCAGTGAATTCAGTCAATTGTAACTGTACAGCACAGCAGTCACTATCCATGACTAAACTTAGCTTCAGTCTTTTTCTGCAGCTTGGTGAAACTGGCAGCACTCACAGAATACATCACTTTCATTTTCTTTGTGAATTAATCCTTGTATTGCTCATGTAAAGGTTAATCTGTTTAAGCTCTTGTAGTGCATTTTCTTCTGGGAGTAGACTTTCAATTCTCTTGAGTGTGCTTGCGATGTACTTGACTTTGATAAAAATTGAACTGTGAAGCAACACCAGAGCAGAACGACCCTTGGGTCAAAGACCAGCCACAGACCATGTACACATTTGCTACAACATTCACCTGGACCCTAGACAACACATCAGGCAATCTATGTATCTCTAAAGACAACAACTGCATAGCTTCAGTCAACTTCTCAGACTTGTTAAGGTTATTTCAGAGTTCACTCAGAAACATTCAGTGTTCTTTTATAAACTCATTTATAGTTCGCTTATAAGAACGAACCAAATAACTACTCAGTGCTATCAGACTAAAAATTACCATTACACCACAAGGTTTTGATTATAAATATAAACATTTTAAAACTCTAATTGTAACTGTTGAACTATTCGCTATATGTAACCATGCTGTTATGTGTTATTTTCATTGAATACTTTTATTGTTGATAATTAGACTACTCGTATTATCACTTGTATGTTATATGTTGTAGTCTGCCATCTGTATTTACTTACTGTCCTGGCTGTATGTATCAGGGGGCTTGAGCTATCTTCTAGAACTATCACTCTTCTATTCTACGTTTATCTATCTTTCATCTTTCTAATACATGGGGCCAGATTGAAGTTGTGCTTTGAGGATTAGCCTAAGATTAAGGGTGGCCCAGGGTGGTGGAGAATTAATATCTTGCTCATCTCCCAAAAAACTGTCACATATTTGGGAATCTCATCAGAATTAAACTATTGAATTTGTAATCATACAATTTAGACTCTAGGGACCTTTCATATTTTCTGTTCAAAAAGAAACCCTTAGATAACATGCCATTAGAACATAAGAATACAAATAGTATAAATATTTGAGTGAAGCTGTTGGTTGTATTGTTTATTTTTACATTTCATTTTTATTAATTTTAACCAATTCTTCATTGTCATGACTTACAACTGTTGTATGCCATGTTGAATGAAAGTACTACACTATATTTTACACTATAGTTGTATGTACTATTGTGATTTGCAGTGATATTTGTAAAGACAAAATGACTACTGCAGTGCATATAACAACCTTGAAACTTAAGGTGTTAAAACTGTTATCATTAACGTTAAAAACAATTTTTGTAAAATTAAACCTAAGTGATATTACCTATGATGGCATTGAGAACCCAACTCAAGAAGAATACTTTTTCTTCCTGGAATCAAAATATAATGACCAGGAATCAAGATAACACAGACATTTATACAGTATGATGCTAACAACACTTAGTTAATGGTTATTATTATTAATTAATCATCCATAATTAGTTGAAAATCTTAATTTATGTTATTAATAATTCTCCAGAAGATGCCACTTGTCTCTCTTACTTGGTGGATATATGAGCACTGTAAATGTTTTCTCTCTTCCATAACATTAAAGACAAACATTTATTGTCACACAATATTTACATAGGTGGAAAACTTCTTACCAAATCCATCTTTTAATCTATATTTAGTGAGCTCCCATCCACCCACTTTCTTCTCTTAACATATGGTATCAATATGTATAAGAAGGTCAATAAATCTAACAATAAATGTATTAAATCAACAATCAAATATACATATAACAAATACAATAAAAAAGATTACTTGACATCAATATTTCCACTTCCAGGAAACTACGTTCGAATAATTTCAAGATCTATACAGTCTTATATCCTAACACACAAAATACAAATCACAGGAAAGCTCTTATCATAGAACAGAAATGGAGTTATTAGAGATAAAGCGATAATAGTTTGTATATAATCTTTGTCTAGGTGAAGTCCCAATAGTCCTTCACATGCTTTTTGTAAAAAGTCGCAAGTTATAGTTATGCTATTACTGTCAGTTCCACATGTTTCCCACACATGTAGGAAACTGGTGAGCCGCTATTCTCTTGAGGCTAATTACATTTAAGTCTCAACTTACAGTCTCCTGCAACAGTGTTTATTAGCCTGATACATGCACATAGCATAATAAATACAGCATAATAGTTTATGAACAGGTTCACTAGAAACAATGTCAATTGTTTAGCATAGTACATATAAGCATCTTAGTTCACAATTTGTAGAAATAATAGTGTAATCACATAATATATCTCAAGGTAAAACACACATTCTCTCTCAATCAGTCAGTTAACTCACCATTAAGCAAATGGCTGCCATTCATGACCGGACTTCTTGCCACACTAAATTCAAAGTGATTAGACAATAGAATTCTTTAAGCAGATAAACTTTTGATCTCAGCCCATTGGCTGGCCTTTTCTTGTAATTCTTAACCATTGGATAATAAGAACGACTCATCCATCTAAAACCAGTTTAAATATATATATATAATCAGCAAGCCTCTAACACATTCTCCACCTGAGTTGTTTACTTTCAAATTTGACAATTGACATTTATCAGCACAAGCAGTGCCTAAGGTTGGGTTACTCTGAAATTTAACAATTTATATAACAATTAAGTTTAGAAATAGGGATAGGCAAATTTACTCTGCCACACAGAGACATTTCACACAAAGCAGACATTTATATAGTAACATTTCATACAAAGTACTATGACAAATATACCTTAGCAAAACTAGTGCATCAAATGATGAAACTTGTATAGAGTTTAGTGTTTGAGGGTTCATTCATTTTGAGGAAAACAGATCCAAATAGTGACTGTTTTAACAATTTATATCTTTGAAAATATGAGAAATTATCTATTGCCTCGTTATAAGTAAGTAAAAATTTGCTAAATTTCAAAGTTATCTTGAACTTTTATCTTTCCTCTAAAAAAAATGTGCTCATTATATCTTTAGAGGCTTTGTTTCTTGTCTAATTCCTGATGTTGCTAAAGTTCAGACCCTTCATCCAACTAGATTCACAGAAATGAAACTTAGTCCACCCTCAGCAACAGTCTGACTGAATTTTTGGTGCAAACCTTATCTGATAATGTATTTACTCTACCGATATGTTAAGCTCTATAAGTAAATCATCTGATTATTTAGTTTAATTTTATTTGCACATTTATTTTTTTATTATTGGAACTTTCTGAGTGTGAGCCAACCACAGATCATGCTGCAAACTTTTGGCTGTTGTGTATTTATGGACTTACCTGTCATATTATTTCCCGGTAACTTCAGACACTGAAGTATTTTCATACTATAAAAAGCTTAGTGTTACACGGACATTAACACAGCTTCGTATCTTACATGTCAGTGTGTGAAGCAAAAATCACATAAGTCCAAATTATGATTATTACTACGCCGTATGATTAACTGCGAGACGATGACTGTACTTAATTAGTCGTCCTTTTCTTCTGAGAATTCTATTGGGGCATCATCAGATTGTGACGTCGACCCAGGAGACGAAGGGCCACGTTTCAAATCAACTTCTGGCATAGGCTCGTCTGCTGCTATTGTTTTTTTCTTGAAAAACTAGGTGATCAGCAACTGTCGCTACTGTCTTGATCTGCTCAAACATTTGAGTCTCAAATCGTCCGTACATTTCGTTATGATTTTGAATTCTGAAAGAAGTTTAAAAAAAATTAAATTATTCTCCGTTTCTGGTTTCGTTAGCTGAATAGATCTATCTGGCTTGCTTTTAGCGTCCGGTTGAGAAAAAACACGATTGAAGTACAAGTACTAGAAGTACACTATGAGTATGACAGGCAGGCAAAAACTGAAAACGACTAAAGGAACAGCAGATCCAACATCTTCCATCTCAACACTCCCATTCGTATCTTTTATCTCACCACATTCATATTTTTCAGCTAGTTCAGATTCCCACCCCATCCTATAAGCCGAGCGTGCAGAAGTCACAGTTAAATGCGCAAAAGATGCGACACCACGGTTTCACCTTCTGTGCAACAGCAGACGACAGGGTAAACCGGAAGTGGGATTGTGCTTCTTTAGAGTTATTGTTGCTGAGTTTGGGTTCACTAAGAAATCTGGCTGTTTTGCGATATATAAAT
This sequence comes from Sinotaia quadrata, assembly GCA_028829895.1. Taxonomy (NCBI): domain Eukaryota; kingdom Metazoa; phylum Mollusca; class Gastropoda; order Architaenioglossa; family Viviparidae; genus Sinotaia; species Sinotaia quadrata. The sequence continues at coordinate 130,225,151 of CM054178.1, read as the reverse complement.
GGAAATGGCCAGCGAAAAAACAGATGATGAGAGCGAAGTGGTATGTTAAAAAATAAAAATAAGACCTGAGGCATATGATACATACAACTCTTGAAAACTTTAAACTCTTTTGGTATTAATACTTTGCAATTTCACAAATCACTTTGGTTTCAGCTTAATATAACCTGTAGGCCTATTCATGTACATCAACTGAATATAGCTTACATGTATATCGTGATTTATTTAACATAGGTAAAATACAGTCCAAAGTCAAACGATAAACAAATTAAAATAGAATGTAAGCGCAGAAAGTAGTATTTTGCATTTATTATAATAGTCACACAACAGCAGTTTGTGTATGCAACGAAGTCCCGATATAGATATTTGGTGTTGCTTTACTGTGTTAGATGCATATGTTAATCATAAATTGTTATGCTGTTATCTAATATGCTATGCGAGTACTAAAAGTTGTAATACACGTACTCTTACCTAACTTGAGCCTTATATTTTAAAAAAATGTTAAGTGATATTTTTAATGACACAGTTTTAACTTTTATGTTGGTTGTATATTAAGTTATTGAAATGTCTTCATTATTTTCCTGCTACGCTGGCTATCTTGAGTTATGAGATATTTATGCTAACAGTAATGTCAAACATTTCATACATAGTAATAAGGAAATTTCTTATTTTAACTTGATTAGGAACACCAAGGGCCAACACTATTAGACTGATTATGAGAATTACATAGTGATAATGAAACTTGAAAGACAATTAAATAGGTTTTCATAGAAATATTAAGTAAGATGCTCCACAAATGATGCAAAAGAGAGAGGAATATTTAAAAAAGAGTATATATTTTCTATCATCTTATTATGGGTTAGAGTTCAACTTAGTGTTTTATTTTTAACAAACATGCACACTCACACAAATGCACACACATTTTTTTTTTAACAGAAAAGAAATACAAATACAATATAAATAAAATTAATTTATAAATAAACAGCTAGAACAGTGACTTAAAGGAGAGAGTTCTAATTATAGATATAGCTGCAAAATTATTTGCAAAAAAAAATGTTTAAGAATTAACAGTTATATAACAAGGAATGCATAATTTATATTTTTAGTCCTGGTTACTTTTATGTTTATTGCTAATGCTATTAATAAAAAATAAATAGTGGCACAAATCTTGCAAGGATAAAAATGGTAATGGAAAGTATGGTCAGAATTGAGAGTTTTAAAATGCTTTTATATATATTGTCATGTAGCATTGTTGCCGTTTACTTTATAGTTATACAAATGAATTGACTTTATACATCACTTTAAAATTAAGAAATCAAAATAATTCTTCTGCAAATCTTATACCTAAAAGGATAGACAAAGTTTGCACAAAGTTTTATAACCTTGAACATCACAGCATCAGTGCTTACTGAACTATTTTATAGGGGCCTACTATTATTTGCATCTTCATAAGCCTCTGCAATCAATGATTTTATAAACTCCTTTTCATTGGCAATCTAGATTATATCATATTACACAAGCATTACATACTTATTGCAAAATAAAATAATATATATATATATAATTAATATTGTTGTGTTAATATGATAACAAGTTGTATTACATATTACTATTAATATTGATGATGAGAAATTTCTTGTGCTGAATTAAAATATTTAGTGAGAGTTATTCAGACATTTTCAAATGATTGCTTTTTTTTTCCTTTTTCTTTCTTTTTTATACAGCCTTATGTTGAAGCGCAGGAGGTGTTTTTACTTATGAAGAAGAACACTAGGGTGTCACGAAATATACGTGCTTGCTGGTTCTTTCGTAATCTACAAAAGACTTTGAATTTTACCCCACCACAAGAACTGCATCTTGAGGTTTGTAAATAGGTCTTCATTGGCATTGTCGGTTTTCTAGATTATTTGTAAACTTTATTTAGTAACTGAATTAAGCAGTTGTGTCCTCTAAATCACATCATAGTAGAAAAATAATTAAATAAAAATTATAAGGATACATTAAAAATCACACTCAGTTAAATGACATCTTTATCATAACTAGACTGTTCAAAATTTTCACTTCATTTGTTCTTATACATTTAAAGTTTACTCCCAAATCACCCACTTGCCACAGTTATTGGAATCCTTTGTCACATAAGCTCATAATGCATCAGGTTTATTGTGCACTTTTAAGAGTTTTATCTCAAGATGACAACCTAAAAAAAGAAATTATATGTTTCACTTTAAATTCAGTAAGAGCATTTGTTGCATTCAACACTGATTAAAACTGAAAATTAGAGATCAACATGCATGTTTTTTAAAAACTGAAATCCAGTCTGTTTGGTATCTATGTTTTCATGGCAGCTTATGACTTGTAAAGCTAAGTTCTTCATCCTATTCAGATGGGGTTAATGTATTAAATATCACAAAAAAGGTTTGAAAATGTTTTTCCACATTTCCTACACATTTTTCAGTAAATGAATTACTGTGTTATGAATAAAAACATTACTAATATTTTAGTTAGTCGTGTTTACACCCTAAATAAATTTATTGCTTTTAGCTGTGTTTCTTTTCAACATCATGGATTTATCTGGCCAACATCTTAAACACAAACCCCTCTCCACTATAGTATTTTTTTTGTCTTCTGACTACAGTTTAGCAAGAATGTTGGTAGCATCATCACTTAAACCCAATCTTCAAAGATTTTATTATCACTGAATGCATATTTTGATGACAACTTATATGGTTTCTTTTGTTAAAATTAAAGCCAACCATTCCCCAATTTGAAATCAGTAAAATTGAGTTTCTAAAAAACATTTGTCAGTTTTTTTTCTCACATGATCTTTCCTCCTAAAAATGCTGCAGTTTTCCAGTGATGAATACTGGATACTTGTGCTAACAACATTCTTGTTTTAGATTTGTTTTGGCCCATCCTTTCTTTCAACACTGACTTCTTAACATGTATATGTGTGCATATAGATTCCAAATTCTTTGCAGTATGTCAGTATTTTTTAATAGCTTTAATTCACCTTTCACCTTTTCAAAATGAATAATCTTTTAATGTACATTTTACATAATGCCACAAGTAAAGATGTCTTAATAAATGTGTTCCATGGAAAGAAAAGAGTAAAACCTAAAATATGTGCACATTGTGTGTGTGTGTGTGTGTGTGTGTGTGTGTGTGTGTGTGTGTGTGTGTGTGCGTGCATGCGTGCGTGCGTGTGTGTGTGTGTGTGTGTATTTATGATAGAGTGCATTTATTTATTTGTGGTGCTATGTATTGAAATTGTGTACATAAGGTAATAATTCAAATTTTGGCTGAAGTTGCATGATTTTAATAATGTTATATAATGTTAGATATATGTTGTGTATATCATTAGCCAATGCTTTATTTATCCATTTAAATCCCACTGATCTTAAGGCTTGTGAGATTTTTCATACATTATTTGTTTAGCTTATGACAAAAATGACTGATTTGCTAATTGATTTTAGGATTTAAAAAATCCTAGTTAATAAGACCAGCATACACTACTATTTGAGTTAAGGAGATAATATTAGAATAGTGTAATGAAGATATAGAGAAATTAAAATTATAATTGAGTTGTAGAGAAATTTCACTTATCACTTTATGATTTATCAAAAGTTGATTTTATCATTCATTATCTATAAAATATTTGTTCTTGTAATAAAGTACAATGTATTTAAAATTTTGCTAACACTTTTTGCATATTTCTGAGTGAATAATAAATATTTCTTAAACTAAAAAAAGAAATGTGTCTCTTGAGTAATCCTAAACTATATTTTCATTAACAATAATTATTTTTAGATGCACTGTCAAATTATGTTCTTACTTTCTTTCACTTTTATAAAATTAGATATTCTTTTTAAAAATGTGCTATTATACTTTTTATTATTGTTATTATTTTTTTACTATTTAAGATCTTAATAATTGTCCTGTATTGCACTAATTTTAATATTTTCTGTTGCATTTTTCCATTATATTTCAGGATCTAACTCAGGATTTGACACTGGCCTGGTTAATCCCATCCCATGGCAATCCAGTTAAAATCAATCAAACATATAATGTGGGCATCAATACTCGCACAATCGTCAATTTCCTGGCCTCACGATATCGCTTGGCTTTTACACTGGACCTAAGTGCTTCTGTTATGACTGTTGTAAATATCATTTTCTAAGAAGACATAATCAGCAACCTTATTATTTACTTTTTATTTATTGTTTGCTGTAAATTTATCAGTGGAAAGTAGTTTCATTAATTTGTTTTCCTCCACTGATAGATCATCACTTGTTCTTCATTTGATTAATTTTTATGGTTATCTCCATTCACAGTAACTTTAAGAAAATTTAAATTGATTTCTTTCATACTACAGTGTGTAATAATTAAATAAAGAAATGAGAAATTTATATTTGTATCTGGTATCAGAATAAAACATAAAACTATGTATTTGACCTCTTCAATAATTAGTATATTTTACAAAAACTTTCAGGATGTCATGAAAGGGCGATTGGTTTGTGAGGAAATTTTCCAAAACTTCAGCAACTGTTTGAGAGCCTTGGTTAAACCGGTAAGTTAAACAAAAGAAATGCTTTACTTTGAGTCTCCTCAACCATTTCCTTTTTTTTTTCATATTGACATGATGCTACATTGTACTATTTTAAATGAACTGATTTTATTCAGCCTTTACCATAGAATTTTCTTATCACTGATATGTTGACTTTCAACCAAAATTAAAGGGAGATATTAGAAATCATGGACTTCAACTTGACTTCACCCCACAAGCTCACTTTCCATATATTTCTTACAGCCCAGCTTCACTCTCTAAGGAAGAATGTAATTTGGTGATGAGCATTTTGTAAATATTCTGAAAAATAATAACTAATAGCAACATGTTCATCATTCAGTCAAACTGTTCACAACACTAGGGCGAATGAAAAATAGATGAGTGGGTGACAATTTATTTATTTGTTGTATGCCAAAAATAATGTTGAAGGACTTATGTAAACAAATTTAAGCCAGAGAGCTGAGAAATCACTTGCTAACAAGCATATTGATCCAGAGATATTGTTCCTCATTTTAAACTATCATGCAAATAACCTTTTTTTAAATAAAATATTAATTTGAGTGGAATAATAATTCCACTCAAATGGTATGAACAAATCCTTAAATTAATTCTTCATATTTAGCCCTTTTGTTGTTTGCACATATGGCTGTCATATACAGTGTGCACAGTGATTATTAAATCATACACAAATTTTGAGTGTGCACATAATTATATATACATATATATGAGTTCTCTGTTTACACAAATATGAATTTACATGACCCAATATTTAGGTACTCATGTTTTATTTGTGTCAAACTTATACAACATGAAATGCAATGGTGATACTGAGATGATGACACATTATCCAAGTGATGATGCCTTTCACATTTTCACTCTCTTAGTTGTGCAGTATATATATTTTTTCCATTTACACAAATTTTATTAATGCAAGGGTCTCATAAATGCATATATTGCGTGCACAGGGAACCCTGTGTATGTATGTATGTGTATGTTTTATATATATATATATATTTAGATGTATTGTATGCACATTTTTTTAAAGAAAGTAAGATATAAAAAGACATGACTTTGACAAAAAGTATTGTTAATACTGAAGTCGAGCAATTAAGTGACTTCAGTATATGAGGGAAGTTAATATCCTAACTGGCAACAAGTTCAAATGCATTTATAAACTTTTCTCATTTCTTCATTGTCTTTTTCCAGTCTTTTTTTTAAATTACTGTTTTTTCATTCCCAGTACATGTATTTCAATGTAATTTTTCATTTTCATATTTTCATTGCTGTTTTTTTAATTTCCTGTTTTCATTTATCATTTTATGTTCCCCAGTTTTCCATTGCCAGTCCATTTCTCATTGTCTTGGAAATATGCACTTTATTAAGAATAGTTTCTTTTGAAAAATCTTGCTGCTAATTGATATTCTAAACTTGTAAGAATTTCAAGACTCCTCAATCCAGAATTTTTGGAATTTATACTGACTAGAAAGAAACCCATTGTTTGACATGATTAATTGCTACTTATGTTTTTATTTTAACTTTTCATTAGCTAGGATTTCATTAAATCCCAGTCCTACTAGCTTTCTCATGTGCTTACATGGAAAATATTTCTTTTTAAACCACATTTTAGTGAATGTTAAATTGTTAACATTCATCAGTTTTTACTGTTCAGATCCATCAAACATTTTAATTTTGACATTGTAAGACCATTGAAATCTTGATAAGGCAATATATAATTAATTGATCATGGCTAAAAACAGGATCAGGGAGATATATTGTAACCTTGAATGGATGTACACTAAACATACTCAGAAACCCCTCAAACTGACTTAAGAATGTGTGACGTATCTGGTAAACCCACTTGAACAATGATATATTCAGAGTGATGCCCCAGAGTTGCAATTAGAAAGGGGTAAACTCATTTGAACAATAATATTGAACTATGCACATGTTGGCCTCCAACCAGACCAGTGATTTAGAAGCAGTAGGTAATATAGGATTGTAATTATTTAAAATCTAAATTTTTATATTTTTTATTATATAGTGTACAGCCAAGCAAAACAGAACAAACAAAAAAGACTAAAACCCCCATAAAAGCTACACTCCCATCCCCCCCAAATATCAAAAGCTTACAAAACAAAAGTAAAACACAAGAAAAGTTCTGACAATAAATGATTTACAGCTATGTAATTTAAGTTTCCTACGTTTTACAAATAAAATTTAGTTTTCTAAATTGTCAATATCTTTTCCTTTTGTTAATATTTCTTTCTCCCTCATTTAAACAGACATTTAGAAAGAATTGTTTGTTTGCCTATTGTTTTCTAAGAAAATAAGGGTTGTTTAAGTCTGTTTATTATTTCCTCCTGTTATTTCTTTTCTTTCATTGTAATCCTCAATCCATGTCACAGATCTAAATCATTCATAACATCACCAAGCATTTGATTGAAAAGTGTATCAGTACTACTGAACTTAAATTATTTTTAGTTTCTTCTTCCTGGAAGTCATCTTCAGTTTGCTCCCAAGCTGTTCATCACAGTCATGGCTTATTCACCTGTTGTCCATTCTGCAGCTAATCAGGTAATTTGTTTACAAGTTTGACATTAGTGCAAAGAATATATAATTAAAATGTTTAAGAAAAATCAAAGAAATATATACAATATGTGCTTATTTAGATAAATATTTAATATATTATGTACTGGCAAAATATGTTTTCCAAAGTTCTTTCCATACAAACAAACTAGAGAATGGCCAGCCATTTGTTTAATAAAACAAGCAAAAGTTTTCAGTTTGCTGGGTGATAAAATATTCACCAGGAAAATGAGGAGCTGGTACTATATGTAGCAAGAAATGGGGGGGGGGGGGGGGGACTAATATTTTGTGAAATTTGGGTTTGGATCCTGATAAGGTATAATTAATATTGAATTGCATTTTCTATTCACACACAAGGTTTTGTCAGCATGAGTAATAATATTTAGAATGAAGATTTTGTATTTTTAAAATCCAAGGAAGAGACAAATGATAGTGTGACCCTTAGAAAATAGATGGAATAATCTCTTTTAGTACCTTTCACAATAGTTATTTTTAGGACAGGTTCTGAATTGTGTCAGCTTTCTTCCAGTGTTGTAGCTGTTCTGTTTGTTCCTGTAAAGATAAAAGGTCTGCCAATGAATTAGGCATATTTTTTCTTACTTTTGGCTATATTATACCCTTTCTATTTTTTCTTTGGCATCCTGTCATTGACATATCTAAGGTTGCTTTGAAGTAATTTTGACTCACACTCCATTTGTGAAAAGGTTTGTTTGGGTGGGTATAGCGAAAGACTGCATAATTCTTATTAAGGAATGCATAGCATGTAGAATTTGACTATGCTTGTGTCTGGCACCTGTTATCAAGATGGTGGGAATATGAGGTAGAGTGGAGATCAGTTGCTGCAGGACATTAGTAGGTTGTTTTCTTTGATGCTGCATCAAGATGAATATTTTTTTCAGAATGTGATTTTAAATCTCATTTGATCAAGGACATACACATTATGCAAATGATCAACATATCCAGATAGAGCAGAAAAGGCCTGAGTATTTTTGACAAGGCAAACGTCTAGTGTGAAGTAACACAGAGCAAAAGTGCTGGAAAAGTGGAAAAGCTTTTTTTTTTTTAACTTGTAATTGTGCATAAGAAGGAATGGTTTCTTTTCAGCATTGCCTTCCAGATATAATAAACCCTTGTCCCCAGCAAGTATAACCTCTTGGCCACAAGGATTGTTTGACTCCATGTCTGCATAGTGAAAACAACTAACTTTCGTTATAAGCAGATAAAATGTAAACAAATGTTAAGGCTATACTTTGTCATACATGTTGCTTCTTGTTGTGGGTGTGCTGGAGGATAGCTTTCCTTTCATTGGTGGGTGTGCTAGAGGATAGCTTTCCTTTAATTGGGTTATTGGGTTATTATGATGAGTGAGGTTGCTTCAGTCATCCCCAAATTGGACTGTTAGTTGGAAATAGAAGTAAGTTGAAGTGCATCCTCCAAGTGTCTGAGCTTTCGTGTAGCGCACATATTCGAGTAAACAATCCATAAAATTTACCTTTTGGTATCAAACATCTAGATTCAGTGCTTACTGGAACATTAGAAAATACAGGTGAAGTGGGTGTTTAAGTGAGTCCTTTTGTATGAATGCATGATCTCTGGTATGCTTGCACAGTTGGTAAGAATTTGGAATAAACTTATTTATTAGAAAATTTTCTATTTCACCTTAAGAGCTGTAATGGGGACACTTTATTTTCTACTAATAATACGTGAATTGCAACAGTGAAAATGACGCATGTTCTTATGTGAGCAACTTATCTCAGTGGATGGTTTGTAATATGATGTAGGCTATTTGTCAAATGTATTTTTAAAATTATTTCTATATATCATTAAACCATTTTTAATTTTCATGTTGCATTGGTTTATTTTTTAATACTAAAAAGTCTTATATGTAGAAAGTGAAGTTTTTACTTTAAGAAGTAGCTGAAACATATCTCATACTTAATAAAACCAGATTTTCTTGAGATATAAAAAAATTGCTCTTGATAATTTGTTCATTGACCACTGACAAAAATTTAACAAAATGTGAAGTGTAGTCTGTTTATTTCATCATAGGAATGGTTGAAGTTTTTATTACTGAAAGTTAATTATTTTTGTTAGGTTTTACTGGCAGGTCTGAACATGATTAATCTTGGTATTCTTAATGACAGCTTAATGTTTTCTTTAATTGGTGCTATTAGTAAATGTAATTCATGTAGGATTTTTTAAAAGAAGGTTAATTTTGTTGTTGTTTAGTATGCTAATTGTGAATGACATGTCAGTGTTTGTTTTAGTTATATTAATTGTGAATGACTTACTGTGTATTAATAACAGTTAATTGCTTTCTTTTGGTGATGCTACTTGTGAATATGATTGGTGTAAGTGTTTATTGTAGGTGATGCTAATTGTGAATATGATTGGTGTAAGTGTTCACAATGAAAAGTAATTGTTTTGTTTTGGTGATATTATAAGGTGTGTGAATATTACTGTGGAAGGCATTTTTTTGTAATGGTTTAATTGTTATGTTTGGGTATTGTTATGAAATTTGAATATAACTGATGTTGGTGTTCCTAATCATAGATTAATTGCTTTGTTTAGGTAAGTTGCAAGGTGTGAATATGACTGACACAGGTGTTCTTAATAATACTTAATTGTTATGTTTTGGTGTTACTGTGCCTAAATATAACATTTACTTGAAAGTGTGAATACAATTGCTGCAGTAATAATAATAATAATTTAATTGCTTTGTTTAGGTGATGCTGCAAGGTGTTAGTGTTTCACGAGACAATGTGGACATGATATTGCAGTATGTACAAACGCAGCTCAGTACCTTTCAAGATACGCTCACAGGCAGCTTTGCAAAAGTGCTGGAACATATTGGTGCTAGGGTATGATTTTATTACATCACTCATTTCCCATAGGGAATAATAATTGTTTATTTATGTTTTTAAAAAATAAATTGAAAAAGAAGACAAAACAACTAAGTATAACATTTATACAAAATAAGAAACAATCTTGTGTCAAATTACATTAAGACTTTTTAATGTTAGATTAATTTTGTATTTACCATTCTAAGAACCATCAGTTGATTTTCATATTTAATTCTTTATTTTAAAATTTAATTATTAACCCCTTTATTACCATTATTGCCAAAATACTTCATAAAAAACAAAAGTATCTGCTACACTGCTCTTGTCAGAATTTTATAAAAATAATTCATATTACATTTATGACATTAATAATTATGACATATTAATAATTCATATTATGTATATGACATATTACAGAATTTATACATTATTTTGATATTTTTTTATTCCTTGAGAAATGAAGATTTGAAGTATATGTTTAAAGATACTCTAAGGAATTACATGACAGACATATTGTAAATGTCACTAGTTGAACAGTTAAAGGTTTGTTTGTTTCTTTTTTGTTTGAATCAATTGTATATAGGCTACTAATATATTTATTAAAAAATGAATGGGCTATTAATCAGCATGGGGTGCGCTTTATTAAAGACAGATTATTTTTATCATCAGTATAACTGTTGCATATTCTTTACTCTGCAGAGAACAGAATCAAACTTTCTTACGGAGGAAGATGAAACAAACCCAGACATGCAGAAGGTAGATGAAAGCCTCGCCACACCTGAAGCTGGTTTTGTGGATATGCTGCGATGTGGAATTTTAGCACTTCAAATGCTTCCTGAAAACTCAAGCTCAGGTAATGCATTTCAAAAGAAACTAAAAAAACCCAAACTCCTAACAGCAAAGTGAACAAGATCAACCATATTAAATAACATAAATCTGCAAGATAATAACTGAAGTCACAAATAGGCAATTTATTGTTCATTGTTTATTTTGTTGTTGGTTTCTATTTTAAGTTTTTGTAATATTAAATTGTTATAGATTTTATTATTCATCAGAATTCAAGTTGCATGCTTTAAAAATGATATAATGCTTTAAGTATTCATCATAAACTTAACATTTTTATAATATCAGAAAAAACAATATAGTATTATGTTTAATAAGTATTATTTATTGAAACCATCTGACTATCTATCTGTCTGTCTGTCTGTCTAAAAATCAGTGTATGTGAGAAAGTTTGCATTTGATTGTTCACATAATACACATCACATACCATTGCATAAATTCCTCTGTCATTGTTGTGGACAGGTATTGTGATTGTGACGGATGGCCTTGTGGGAGTACCCGAGTCCAGCTTTTTAGAGTCACTGTTAACACAGTTGCGCAACAGCACCATCAGTTGTTCCTTCTTGAAGGTTGGTTCCTCACTTAATATCCAGCACCAGCTTGGTCATGTGCCTTACACTGAACTCATGCAGTTCATCGCCATGGCAACCTTTGGTGGATACTTCTCATCATGTCCTGATTTGGTGAGCATCCTCTTGAGGCTTTTTGTCTTGTTTTACCAGGTGTGTCTGCAGAGTAGAGCCAATGGGGAGATAATAATGTAGGAGTTTCTTCCAGTGGGGAAACATTAAGAATAGTAAGAATAATTCTTCCTACTTTAAATTTACTTTAGTGATTAAATCTGGAAATCTCTATCATCTGTTGCTAAATCTTATGTTTTTAAGATTTGCTGTCTTCTGATTCATGAACCTATCTAGTTGTTTCAATATTATTTCAGTGAACCATGCATTGAATGCAGTTTTACACATCTAGATTGATGGAAAAATTATCTCCCTTCCCCCCCCCTGCAAAAAAGAAAAAGAAAAAAGTTGTTGCAGAATATTTACCAGATGCTCACAACTATACTTCCCTCTTTGCCTCCCATTATTTTATTTTTGTAAGTAATCTACTGACCTGATAGACAAACTATATTTAAGAGGAAATAATTCTGTGATTAACTTTTGCCTGTCTTTGGCTTGAATGCTGAATGCTGGATAAGAGATCAGTTTGTTAATGTGTAATTTGTTATATGATGGGAAAATATAATTTACTTCAAGCATATTCAGAATCAAATAAAAGGTTGATAGAAGATCAGTTACAGTCAGATTTTCAACAGAATAATTTTTTCCGAATATTTACGGTGTACCTACAGTAAATAGGATTCCCATATCCCTTCTTGCAGTACTGAATATAAATTGTACCGAAATAAATTAAGAAGGCATCATTTGGTCTAATGAGAGATGGGTTGTCTCTGCTTTAGAAATTACTTTATTATCTCTTCCCCTGTTGGGAGAAAAGGTTTTATGTATTAGTTCAATCATGATATGATAATTACTTAGTGTAGACATGTAGCATTTCACAAAGGACAAAAATTCTTTCAAAACCAAAAAAAAAGTTGATTGTTTTATTTGGCCTTGTCAGAGTCAGGATGAATCTCAACAGCCTAATATCTATCACCAAGCCATGTTTTATTGGTCCTTCCAAAAGGGAGTGGAAGGTTTCATCTACATGGACACATATGATGAACCAAAGACTATCGGATCACCAAGCTGGATTCACAAGTAAGAAAGTTGCCATTTTTAAATTTAACATCACAAGTGTACAATTTTATAATAATTTTATAACATGGTTTTCCCTACTATATAAAAAAAAAAAGATCAGCTGGACCTGAGTTAAAAAGTTAAATATAAATGACAACTCAGAGGAGAAAACATTTTCATTAAGATTTGGAAAATTACAAAAAAGACCCAAAACAAACTGCTTTCTTTTATTTGAGAGGTATAATAAACAAAAATTTCTTTACACATATTATATGTAACTTTCCCAGTCCCTTTGAGTATTTTTATTTATATAGCTTTAAAATTTCAGAGCATTTATTTATTTATGTCATTTATAAATGTGAAAGCAAACATATTGTGCCCATTAAAAATAAATTTTGAATTTAACAGAATGCCATTGGCTTTACTGTTTGTCTAGGAATTGAAATATTTTCTCAGAACCTGAGTATTTAATGATACGAAAAATAAGGAATTCAATTGTCTTAAGGAAGCAAATCACTTCACTGGCTATTTATTTTGAAGCTCTCTGCAAAGTAAAGTAACTTACATGTGTTTTTGCATTTGTTGAACAGCCAAGCAGAAAAATATTTTAGATTTTTACCTGCAGTAATATCAGAATTGTTTTTCACACTTGCTTATATATTATAATATTAACTTTGACTGCAGTCATGTTAATCCACACATGGCTAACTGCACAAGCAAATGGTTACTAACTAGATACTCTAAACAGCACACATGCTTTCAACTACAAGGAATTCTTATTGAATAAATAAAAGTAAAAATAGCAAGGCTTTAACTGTAGTAACTGCCAGAGGGATTAATCTTTTTTTTTTTTTTTGTATCATTTCCTTAGGCAGCTCTATTCTCATCCTCTGTATGGAAGCAATTATGGACAGGAGACATTACACAAAAAGCATTTAGAGTGCACAGTACAGGCGACGTTAAATGATGTACTCTCCGTCAGACTGCGAGAAGGCTACACTATCAAGGAGGTCAACATTCGCAGAGGTAATTCAGTATACAGAGTTCAGAATTTGAAATACACAAAGGTAGTCAGTCATAAAGGACAGAAGCTGTGACTTGAAGTAAGTCACTAATTACAGAGGTTATGAAGTACGTCATTAAGTACAGAAGTTGGCATTAACTGAGATAAGTAATTAAGTACAGTAGTTATGAATATCCGTAGATAAATCATTAAGTACAGAAGTTATGAATACCCAGAGATAAATCATTAATTACAGAAGTTATACATACCCAGAGATAAATCATTAAGTACAGAAATTATGACATACTTAGAGATAAATCGTTAAGTACAGAGGTTATGACATGCCCAGAAGTAAGTCATTAAATACAGAAGTTGGCATACCTGAGATAAGTAATTAAGTACAGAAGTTATGAATACCCAGAGATAAATTATGACATCTATCTTTCTATCTATCTTATCTTATCTTAACCTTCTATCTATCTATCTATCTATCAGTCTGTCTGTCTATCTATCCCTTAGTCTTGCCGACCATTGGGGCACCACTGATGCCCTGACAACCAGCTTCCTCCATTCCATTCTATTCTCTGATAGTATAATCTTACTGTATCGCTCAGCTTCAGTCCTGCCCACTCTGAGATGTTCAACCAAAACAGAAGTCAAAATACTGTGGGACTTTGAGATAAGAGCAGGTCGAGTGATTCCTGCTTGAAGACCAGACATTGTAGTTCTCAATAAGTCCAACAGAACAGCAACAATCATTGATGTCGCTGTTCCAAGTGATAGAAACATAAAAACAGAAGAACGAGAAAAAATAGAAAATTACCAAGATCTCAGATTAGAAATCTGGAGACTGTGGAATGTAAAAGCAGAAATGGTACCTATAGTGATAGGAGTCTTGGGGAACATAGCATCTGAGTTGGAAGACTATCAGAATAAATGGCCTGGAAACCACAGACTCGCTCCACTACTCAAAGCAGCGCTCTTTGTAAGTAAAACTTTGGATCTCCCCAAATCTTGGTAATATTCCAAGACCTTGGTTCACAATCAACAGTCAAACAGAAGTCGTGGAAAAAGGCATAATAATAACCTAATAAAACACAATAATAACACAAAAGTACACAAGCTACTTAAACACGTAAAAAACAATAATATAACAGATGAGCCCATATGTACAATGATAATATAAAACAGTGAATGTATTTACAGAAAGAAATGAAAATAAAATAAATTTTATCAATTTATTTTGAACAAACAATGACATAAGAAAATACTGTGCATACTGATGAAAAGTGAGTCATTAGAGCCTTTGAAAAACTTACTCATCTTTTTATTGCAATGAATAAATATTTGATGAAAGTATATATTGTAACAATTGCATAATTTGGTAAAGATAAACAGTTATGCTGATCCACTACTTAATTAGAATAGCTATTAAAAAAAAAAGTCCAGTGCTTGTGTGTTGAGGGCTGTGACTTGAGCAGTTAGCAACTTGAATGGCCTTTTTTGAAAACTTGTTTGTTAACCATTTTTAGGTTCAGTTTATGAGTGTTTGTTAGTTTGAGTTTCTGTTATGTGCTTTTTCTATTTTTAGGTTTTTATATGATTGTGTGTTTGTTGCTATTTTTAGGTGGCACTGAGATTGAGGTGAAATTGGTATTGCCTTGGCGAGACTATGGAAAAATTGAATACATTACTTCTGCAGTGTGGCCTTTGGAAAAAAACAAGTAGAGTTGTCTTTCTAATTTTAAATGAATGTGTTTGACTGGTAGATTTGTGATGGCACTACCACAGTAAGTTGCAAGTCAGTTTTTGGACATTTTGAGGTATTGATTGATACAGTAGAAACTTAAAGACAAACACTTTTTAATGGTGCAAGTGGTAAGAAAATCAAACAATTGGCCATAAGCAATACCCCTCCTGTCTTCATTTTGAGAAAAAGTTGGAAAACTGTTGGCTACTTTCGAATGCTAATTTTCATTAGCAACCATTGTCAAAAACACCCCATTTGGCACAAACAGACTTTGTAACACAATGAAATAAAAAAAAAGTGCATGGACACAGAGATAGAAGCACATTACAAATGATAAGATTTAAAACATAACACTAAATAATGATAGAAAGGAATGAAAAACCTGTAGAAGTGATAATTACTTTGATTTTCATGTATCTTTTATATCTAAATCAGTGGTGGGCATGGATGTACAATAATCCCATCTTCATCTTTGTGAGAGTCCTCAGCGGTATTTTATCCACCAACTTAGACTCAGCTTTAGAAGTAACATGACTAGCCTTGATAATCACTGAATCAGCAATGAAAACCTGCCTTAGTTACTGTTATGTTTACAGTATTATTTTTCAAGCTTATAAATTAAGTTTTAAGGTCAACCAATGCAATGTACAACAACCTAAACACTAGAAGTCAGAATTTTGTACTGATGATAATTATAATTGGTTCAATTAAAAACAGGGGAAACAGAGTTAAAAAAGTAGAGCATTTAGATCCCTTTCAAGAGAAAACAAGCACAGTTATGTATTTTAGAATGCTTTTATTTAATGTTTAGAAGTTGAACATAGTCAGAATTTTATAAATTCTTATAGAATAGGTGTTAAACTTTCCATACTAAATGAAATCGACAATGTTACCCCATCTTACCCATTTTAGCTGCTAGCAGGAATTAAGATCTGCTGTAAAGCAAAACTCATTTTGTGGTGGCACATTGCAGTTGTCTTTTTTACTCTTGAAAACTATAAATGGATGTGTTTGACAAGAAAAATTGCCTTTGTTTCTTGAAACACTATTTTACATGAATGTGATAGTCATATGTTTATGTGTGTGTGTGTGTGTGTGTGTGTGTGTGTGTATTGTTTAATTTAAGTAGAGTTGTCTTTCTTGAAATTTATAATTTTCATTGGATGTAATGGCTGCCAGTAGAGTTGTCTTGTTTTACACAAGTATAATTGTCTTCTTTTCATGAATGTGGTTGTGGTTGACTACTTGTTTTGTCTTGCTAAGAAAAAATTATTCAGTGGACTGATTCTAATGTGTAAATTTGCAAAATGCATTTTATTATTTAAATTTGATTCATAAAGATAGATACACCCATTCTTTTATCTGTCTATCTATCTGTGTAATTTTTTTTATAAAGCAGAAGTCCTTAGTCAGGAACCTATTTAATATTAAAAGCATTTAAATTATGTAAATGTACTCACTTTAGTCTTCCCACAAAATACAAGTAAAGAAAATATTTAACAATATATATATATAAAAGAAAATAAATTTCTTAAGAGTATCTTAACCTGTCATGAATTGAAAGCTGAGGAATTATTGAGGAAATATGTAATGCATGTGAAGAGTAGTAGGACTTGATGGTTACCTAGTTTTTCATTTTTCATGCAGGTCTCCAAGCAAAGTGGAAATCAATATTGAAGGCAGCTACGATTTTCTGCACGAAATCACATGCATACGTGGCAAAAAAGTCAACAGTCCATTTCGCATATCCAACACCAAGAAATTCTGGCACATGCTACAGAAGTGAGTTGATACAAGAGGCATTCTTTCTGTATGTAAAGAGTTAAAATGTTTGTCTCTTGAGCTGATTGCTGATTCTGCATATTTTGTCATGTGTCATTTCCCTTTCACAGTCTTCATACAACCAAACTCACTTCCTTAAACAAGTGTGTGGTTATAAATAGTTCTGCACAATGTTCATGGGAGTCATACAGAGTTAAAATCTTTTGAAATCTCACCTCATAAAACTTGCCAAACATATTCATATCAACTCAGTTTTAGGTGTTTGCTTCCTTTGTGTCAAACATCTAGGGAAACAAACAGACCCTTTTTCTGATTTAATTTGAAAAAGCAGTTAAGAAGTTGTATGCTTTCATTAATTGGATGGCAGAACAGGCTGCATAAAAATGATGGTGGCAGTGCTTGATTTAGAATATGTGAAATTCCAAACTACTTTCACTATCAAGCAGGCTTATAATTAAAAACAGGTTAGGACTTTTGGTTGTGTCACATGGAATGGATTTTGTCTTTTGCAGCATTGCATTTAATCTGCTGATCTGATTTTCAGTCTTGGGCACATCTTGCATCATGCTGTCTTTTGTCTGGCACTAGTTGTGTTAGAGAGAAATTAGAAACTTTTGTGAGGTCTGCGCCCCAAATTTGGCATGCTAGAGGTCAAGGATTTAGAATCAGATTTTTGTGGTTTCTATGCTTCATGCAACATGCTATGCCTTAACACAGAAATTTGTGAGGTCTTTGCCTGAGCTTGACGTTCTGGAAACAAGGGGTTCAGAACTGATCCTTATCATTTGGATTTTTTAAATGACACACCTTTTCTCCTAAAGCAGTAAATTGGAGAGTTTACTACCTTAATACTAAAGCTCTTAGAAATTCAGTTATTAATTATTAAATTATTAAATGCTAATTTAAATTTACTTAATTATTAATACTACTTTTGTTTTTCCAATGCACAACCAGCAGGACACTGTTTGAGACACTATGGTTTTCAACATACAAACCAGAACTTAGGCAACACCAAGAAAGGGAGAGATAATAGCTACAAAGAATTACCCAGCAGGATACTGTTCCCTTGTCACTAGATGTCACTTCTTTGTTATCACAGCTAGACATTTCAACAAGCCTGGATTGCCCATTATTTTATTTTCTCTTTTGTTTTTTAAGGCATCATCTTTCTTCAACATCTGTTGAGGTTTTGTTTGCTTTTGTCCTGCCACCTTGTT
This sequence comes from Sinotaia quadrata, assembly GCA_028829895.1. Classification (NCBI taxonomy): domain Eukaryota; kingdom Metazoa; phylum Mollusca; class Gastropoda; order Architaenioglossa; family Viviparidae; genus Sinotaia; species Sinotaia quadrata. The sequence continues at coordinate 130,206,827 of CM054178.1, read as the reverse complement.
TTGTATATTTTTACTTTGACTCCTATTTATTTCCTTACTTTCTGGTTAGCTATATGATGATATTACTAGCCATATTGTCTTGCTCAGTAAAATGTCATTAAGAAAACATGTAGCATTGCTATACAGTAGTCTACATTTCTCAAAGCTAATAAGAACACATTGTTCAGGCTAGTTTTCAAAGAAATGTAAGTTTATTTCATAACATTAATATTATACTGGAATTCTGTCCTACCTTAGCTGATTTTATTGCACAAATGTACACCCTTTTACTCCATTGAAGGTTTCGATAGTTATTTTAGCTTTCTTACAAGACATGCTGCTAGAGATTACTCTTTAAACTTGTTATAAGTTGTTTCCCCTTAGACATTCACATACCCCCCTTGCTGATTTTCATTGACCACTTAAGATATTTAAGGATCTCTGCATTAGACTTAATTTATTTAATAATGTGAAATAAATATTTTCCAAATATTATCAGATATTCATAATATAACAGTTGGAGTTACCTTAGCATTTTCAAGCCTATCTTTGAGCTCTCAGGTGTCTACAAACACTCCGAAGAGAGGTTAATGAAGAAACATATTTGTAATAGATTGTAATATTTTCCCTGTTACTCTGAAATAAATAATCTAAACTCTGTTAGCATCATTCTTGTTTTTCACCAAGCTATTGCCTGTTTACTCCTGTTGCGAAAATTTTTGAGACTTTGGGCTGGGTGTCACTTGTTTTTCTCCCATATTGAGTTATTTTTAAAAAGTGATTTCCTTTTAGAGCTCATTGGTGGTTTAAACTTTAAGAGTACAAATCCTTTTTCTTTGTTTAGCAATCTTCTGGCTAGTATGTTAGAAAATTCCTACCCGTGGCATTAAATTTGGCATTAATATCTTCTGATTGTATGATGAAATTTATCATTTGACAGTTAGAAATAATAAACTTATGAAAATGTACATCTGCTTTGTCTGTTTTAGCATTTCACAGACAGACCAGCTTCTGACACATCTCCAGTCATTCGACTCAAACCCTGTGTTTTATGAGGTTCCCGAGAGCATCAGGAGTGGTGTACCCCTCTTTACCCTGGATGCTGTGAACCCTGTTCTTAACTCACAGCTCAACACAAAGTAAGTACTGTAACCTGTAGACCGTTAAGTTTTAACAGAAAGTTCACTAGACATGTCCTAATTTAGGTATTTCATAAATTTGGGGCATAAAAATGGCCCCATTATTTTATAAAGTTTTGGCTTAGGTGAACCCCAGGATTTCTGGCCTAAGTATCCTCAGTGTTTCATGACATTATTGTTTAAGTGAACCCAATATTTCATGAATTTATGGCTCAAGTGTCCCCAGTATTTCTTGAATTTCAGCTTAAGTGACCCCAGTATTTTATGAATTGTTGGCTTAAGTGTCCCTAGTATTTCTTGAATTTCTGGCTTAAGTGTCCCCAGTATTTCTTGAATTTTTGACTTAAATGTCCCCAGTATTTCTTGAATTTCTGGCTTAAGTGTTCTCAGTATTTCTTGAATTTCTGGCAAGTGACCGGAGTATTTCTTGAATTTCAGGCTTAAGTGACACGAGTATTTCTTGAATTTCTGGCTTAAGTGACCCCAGTATTTCTTGAAACTTCTGCCAATATCATATCAAGCAACAAGTTCTGTGAGGATATGATTTTTGGTTGTGCTCAGTGTAAAATTAATTTATGCAAGGAATGTCATACCCTGGACCACCAATAAACTGTAAAATGTTAGTACACTAACATATATCAATCCCAAGTAACCCACCCTGAAAGTAAAGGTGTTTTATTTGTTTTACAAGCAGTCACCAGATTATAATAATTACATTTACAGCAGCGTATGTAGTCAAATGCAACAACAATAAAATACAAATATCTTTTTATTTATAGCTTAGATCCAAATTAAGTGTAAGTATATGTTTCTGTTTTTATTTTTTTTTTTTATACAGCCACTCTGTTGTTTGTGTTGTATTTGCATGTATGTTTGTTCTTGAAACAAAGTTAATTGTTAATTAGTTTTGTCATCAAAGCAATGAATCCACAAATTTTGGGTGAGTCCCAAATTTTCCAAATATCTTTTATTTAGTTTTTACTAAGGAATAAAAATATATTTTTTATTCTTTCTTATCAGTGTTAGATTTTACAAAAAATGTATAATTGGTTTTCTGAGTATTTTATTGAACCAGGTTATTTTTAAAATAGATTTTTAAAGGATAAAATAATTTTTGAATAACTTTTATTACTACTATAAATTGATTAGGACTTGTTTTGTGGGTAGTATAACAGTTCAAACATAACTCATTTTTGCTCTCATTTAAAAAAACTTCACCATCTGTAGGGTGTCAGATCTAAGCAAATTGACCAGATGGGGGCTCAATAAATATAGATTAAAGATGGATTTATCTTTTCTTTTGGTAAGAAGTATTTTCCACCTTCAGAAATACTGTGTGACAGTAAATGTTTTGTCTTTAATGTTGTGTAAGAGAGAAAACATTTACAGCGCCCGCACATCTGCCAAGTGAGAGAGATGAGTGGTGTCTTCTGGAGAATTATTAATAGCATAAATAAAGATTCTCATCACTTGTAATTAGTTATGGATGATTAATAATAATAATAATAATCTTAACCAATAACTAGGGTGGCATTGAGTCACAGAAGGTTATTTTGTTTGATTTGTATTAATGTTTGAAGGTTATTTGCATGATTCCTGCTGAAGATTGAAGGTTATTTTGCACGAGTATTTTAGTTCATAAATTTATAATTTGATATAAATATTTATAATTATTCAATAGTTAACAATCAACATAAGCTCATTGAATGCTTAAATCACAATGATTCACAGTCTCAATGTACAGGGAATGTTTATTTTGTTCACTTATGAACCAAACCAATAAATATTGAAGAATTTGATTTTTGTGATTGCAGCATTCTTTGCTGTTTTGCACACAGCAAATATCAAGGAAGACTGTGATCATTTGTATTAGTAAAAGTTTACTAGCCTTCCCCCTGAAAAAAAAATTAATATTATTATTAATAATAAGAATAAAAATAGTTTGTATAGTTCCTCTTTGTGCAGGGAGTCCACATTAACACAGTTTGCCTCATTTTGGAAGCCAGTTATGATGCTGGACACAAACATTTGGCAGAAGTGGGTTCACTCCCACAGAATTGGACTGGTGATGGAGCAGGATCTCCCTCTGCCAAAATACTTGCATGTGCCCAACTCCAGTGGCAGATACAACATTCTTCAGTGCCGCCAGGCGTTTGCATCCCTTACACAACTTCTGCGTGGCTGGGCTACCTTTGTCATGGCAGAGAACCATTCTTACATCAAGTTTCTCTCTAGGTTAGTTAAGGGCTTTAAGTCTCTATTTCACTTTGTTCACACACTACTGGTTGACGGCTACTTTTTCCTGGCAAAAAATTATTCATAATGAAAGGTTTCTCTCTAAGAAGGTCAACAGTTTTGCACCTATTGTTTTGGTACAGATATCAGAAATATGTTACCTGTGGAAATCTTCCTAATGAAATGGTTTTCTCACCTGTAAGAGAACCTCTAGCTTTTAAAAAAAATTTATTCAAAATTCAAAAAATCTATGATTCCAAGGCGAGTCTTAATTTTTGTTTATTCACAGTATAGACAGATCTGTGATTACAAGGCTCAATTTTAATGTTATTTATTCAGAATGTTGACATTTCTTTTTACTCCAAGGTACATTATTGAACAGACTGGTAACAGCACCAGTACTTAGTGAAATTTTCCACTGGTTTTGATTATGCAGATCAGATTGTGAACATTTTACATGTGTAATTTAGTCATTCATTTTAATAAACTTTATGTAACTTGAGTTCTGCTAATCGCAAAATCAGCAAACATAGCAGATGAAGCAGAAGTAAATCAATCAGCCATTACACTCTGTTTTCCTTCACAACCAATTTCCCATAATGACAGAATTTTCTCATCAAACCATGACCAACCTTTTATTTCTAAAATGTTAGTGGGAGACAAGAAACAAAGATATTTTTAAACTGGTAAACCCATACACACATGAAACCACTTCAGTTTTCTGAATTGTTTACATTTCCAAATGCTTCCTCTTAATCCTTCAGAAACTTTAAGAAGTATATAATGATATAATGATTATAATGAAGTATATAATATATAATGATTCAGTTTTATTTACTTAAATATTCACATTTTATTTAATGAAACTTAGTTTTAGAAAGCATGCTTATGGTGTTTTAATTACGACCCATTTTGATTTGAGTTATTCTTTTGTTAAGAAGTTTAAAAAGTAAGTATGTCTGACTCCTTTACCTGCAGAATCAATGTCTTTAGTATTTATTCTTTTATTTCTTCCAAAAGGACTTGCCCAATTTTGCTTTGTGAACTGTTTCTCATTGTTTTATTGTTATTATCTATTTACATCAATAATCTCCTCATCACATTGAAAGATAATCATATGCTGCAAGTGAAAACTATAAAGAATAATTTGTAAAAATAACATGAAATTAATTCACAGTGTTCCTTTCAGAGAGCCAGACAAACCACCATCATACTTTTGCTTGTTACGCTTGACGTCCAAGCCTCCCTCTGTGATCTTGCGGCTAGCGTTCCTAGGAGGGACACCAAGCTGCTTGAGGCGACAAGAAATCCAAGCTTTGAAAGAAGAGCTGGTGGAGCTAAAGTTTCCACAGCGCTACATACACAAGTCTGATAAGAAAACTAGTCTGAAAGTCACTGCAGATAATGGAAAAGAGAAGGAAAGGAAAGCGCCATTATTAAGAGAGTGGTCAGAAATAAACTGTTGCACAGTCCTTCGAAAACCTGTGGAAAAAATCCTCATTAGGTAAAGGAATGTCATATTTTTTCTTCTACTCTTTCTTAAATGCTTTTGTTAAATTTTGCTTGTTTTATTTGGACACGGTTTATAAAATTATGATTATAAACTTGAAAATTAAACCAATTTTATTAAGGCTGTATGTTTGATTGCTTGCAGACATGAGAGAAGCTTAATTTGATGGGTTTGTTAGCCAGTTGGTTTATCCACTGAGAGCCATTTTACAGATCATTATAGCCAATTCCTATTTACACAAAGCATGAGGGGATTGGTGGTTGATTTAATTAATAAAATAAATAGGATTAGGTCATTCTTAACTTGGAAAAACATGGGAACAAAGAAGATGCACAACATTTAAACAGTAAGACACAAGAGAAAGATGTAGGCAAGATGAATTTTATAGATATATAATATTATTACATGATTTACTTAGGATAAATCTGACTGACCATGTTTGGTGAAAGTCTTTTGGTCAGGGAAAGAGTTCCATGCATCTAATTTCTCTGGTGGCAAAAATTACACACATTGGGCACAATTTTGGTGTGCTAGAGCTTGTGTCCATTTAGACAGGTCCAATTGGTCAGCTAGTCACTTGGTCAGTAGGTTAAATATGTGGTTTAGTATTATAACTTGACCTACAGTGGCTTGGCAATTTAAATTGCTGTTGCCGCATGTGAAGAATAGGTATTATTGTGTCTTGAACGAATATAAATAGCAGTGTTTTAATTAAAAGGATTAAAGGGAATGAGCTTTCTATTTGAATTTATTAATATCTTGCTCCCTTCAATCCAAATATTAAATTAATAATGGGGAGGTTAACCCTTGTACCATCACCAATGAGGCTGGCAAAAGTATCATTACATTTGGGACTCTGTAAATCACCCTAACAGTGTTGAAAATTGTATTGGGCCAGAAGATTCCAAAATCCTTGGAAGATTCAATCTGATACATTAACTTTATCACATTTCATATTCTGAATTTTGTAATAGGTATGAGGGGTTCTGAACTAAAGAAGAGACACTTCTTTCACATATTTCCCTTGTTAATATATGGAATCTTCCTATTAATATATGAAAGCCACTGTGGAGATAAGTAAAAATTCTTATACAAGTATTTACTTTAAAGTGTACACTTTATTTCATTTTGAAAGATATAGTGCTGTAACTACACAAATGAAAACCTTATTTTAATCATCTATTGTACTGGTTGACTAAAATCATTTGTATTTAGCAAAGCATAGTTTACTTTTGATGTATGCTTACAATAAAATTATTACCTAAATAATAGAACTGCTTCGCACTGTTCAGATTTGATTTGTTAAATAACTTTAGTTATTTTAATTTATTTTATAATTTTATAGATATGATCAGAAACGAGAAGATATGTGACTGTTGCAGGTTGCTTATTTTAATTTATTTATAATTGCCTCCCTTAGATACGACCAGAAGCCAGAAGATGTAGAAGATCGTTCATTTTCTTTGTCTGGAGGGGAGGCATTTGGAGCTGCACTGCATAATGGCATTAGTGGCAAGCTTCTTCACAGCAAATTCAACACTCTCTCACATTATCTCATGCATCATCGGTGGGTATGGTCTGTGCAGCGAGCATCATCTGTTCCTGTTGCATTGAACACAATTGCCAAGATGCTTCAGACACTTACAAAGTAAGTCTTCAGATGTTTGTTTTATGTTTATTTTGAGGAGAGTGATTAATTGCCAAGATGTTTTAGATACTTATGAAGTAAGTTATCATTTGTTGGAGAGGGTATGTACATGCAGATTAGACCTTTGGTATTTACAGACTCATTATTTGTGACTTTTCTTAATATATATCTAACTAGTCTGAACACCTGTTCACTTATTTGCAGTTTGGCTCACCATTTTGTTTGATATATTACTTGTGTTTGTATACCAAGGATCATGGCTTTGGTAAAGATCAGTGAATGACCTTGTTTTACTCTGTTTGAAATAATAAACTACAATATGTCACCATAACTTATTCTTTTCAATGACATAATTATTCTATATTAGATTGGCATCAAGATGGTTGGTATCAATAAGGGGTATTAATTCTGCTATCACACATTAAAGAGCATAGAAAGGGGCACCACTCTAACAGCTAGTAGTTTGTTCAGCATGATCACCTTAGTGTATTGTTAATTTTTCATTAAACAAAATGTTTTAGTCAAATAAATTTTATGCACAAAGGCACACTTATGGGTATGGGATCTAAGATGTATGGTTACATATATATATATATATATATATACATAGCATTTTTGTGGCAATACTCATTTATGAATCTTTTGATCTTCTGGAATTTCTGTGCAGCATTTTTTATTCCCAAGAATTTTTATTTTGTGGCTAAATATTGTGTATCCACTCATAGTTCATTTTGTATTGGTTGAATACACTCTGCTGAAAGTTATCAAAACTTTTCTGAGAGAATAAGTGCAGCAAAATGAGATTTCTTGGAAATCAAATTGTCGTTTCCTTTAAGGTATCAGTTTCCATATTCAGTACAACTCCTTTCCTGTGTATCAAGGTCTAGAATACCCACACATTCACAGACACAATATTTATAAGTGTAGATACTGTGATATAATTAGTTGGATAATGTTCCATTACAACACACATGATTCTTTGTGGGCAGAATTCGACTGCAGGAAGGATTTCACTTTGCATTCAGCAATTCAGGCATCTGCAACATGGTTTTGGAAGTAGATATGATGGTTAGTAATTTTAAGTTTTTTCACCATCTAGCTTTAATGCTTTTTTGTCCCTTTCTTTTTTTAATTTTAGTATTTTTTAAATTAGTCAGTAATCATGACAAAATAATTTTTTACCCTCTGTAATATTTAAAATAAAATATTACTATTACATTAGGCATGCTTCCTATCACCTTTATCTCTAATAGTTTGTTTTTTTAATTTTTTGTAAAAAGGCACCTTTCTATTATTTATCATGACAAACAACTGTCTCTCTTAGATTTTTTTAGGATTTTATTATTATTAATTGAAACAAAAACATTCCCAGTCATCTTCAGGAGATCCTAAGTTCGTAGATTTTTAATATTTTGGTATGATTTATTAACTGGGATAAAAATATTTACCTGTCATCCTCAGGAGATTCTAAAGTTAATAGATTTTTAGTATTTTGGTATTATTTAATAACTGTGATAAACATATTCACCAGTCGTCTTTGGGAGATTCTAAAGTTAATAGATTTTTAGTATTTTGGTATTATTTAATAACTGTGATAAACATATTCACCAGTCATCTTTGGGAGATCTAAGAACACTCTCATCACTTACCAGCAGTTATCTTGATCTCAAGTTTAACCTAATGACTGGCTCCTCCACCACCAAACCCCTCTCACATTATACGATGATACTTTTATATGGGTGTTTTCATTGCTACATTACCAGACCATAATGTTTTATATAAAAGTTTAAAATTAAAATGTGTTAAAAACTAATGTAGCATGAATATAAATTTAAAATGAAACAAAGAGTATAGCATGATTATAAATTTAAAATTAAATGTAATAAAAAAATAATGTGGGTTGGGTAAAGTTTAAAAAGTATTTAAAAAATACTTTAGCAAAGATTATAAATTTAAAATTAAAAATGTATTTAAAATAATGTAGCATGATTATAAATTTAAAATTAAAGTGAATTAAAAATAATGTAGCATAATTGTACATTAAAATTTTAAAAGTATTAAAAATAATACTTATTATAATTATTACTTACAATTATAAATTTAAAATAGCACAGAAGAGCTAAGAGAGGTTTCTCAGCTTCAGGAATGCTCTTCATTTTTGGTTGTTGCCCCTGGTAAGTGTTAACTCACTGCAGGAAACTTTATGCATAGGCATTATGTTCCAGAATAGTTATTTTTTATTTCTAATGCCATCATAATTTTGGTCACAGGATAGCTGTTTTACTTCTGCTAGTGAGTCCAAGAGAAAAGAGGAATCATAGGCATTATGTTCCAGAATAGTTATTTTTTATTTCTAATGCCATCATAATTTTGGTCACAGGATAGCTGTTTTACTTCTGCCAGTGAGTCCAAGAGAAAAGAAGAGTCATATGACGAGCACCAGACCTGTGTTGTACAGTATCTTGTTTTCCCTCCACACAGCAAAACATCACGTGGCAGGTTGGTTTCATTTCTATTTTAAAATAGTTAACAAAAAAAATAAAGAAGTAGCTTGATTTTTTTTTTTCTGTATACTCAGCATCCATCTACATAGAAATTGAAATAGTCACATAAGCAAGTACAAATCTTGAGTGATGACAAGGAAAATAATACCCAGTAGACATTTTGCTATCAGCAATAATGGACATATAAGCACCTAGACCCGATGAGCAACTTTCAAATGGAATATTTTTTCCCATTTATAGAAAATGTATTTCTGTCCACCATTTTGAAAGTGCAAAGTTTATGCCAAATCACTAATGCAATTAGAATAATAATGATGAGGCATGTGATGAATACATTTCTATTGTTGTTTTTTTATTTGAGTCTGAAGGAACATGCAGTACTGATGACAAATCTTGTTTCAGACAGTGTTAGGTGAAAGTAATTAGTTTATATCCTTTAATTTGTGTCAGATATATTTTGATTCAAATTGATGTCAAGATATCTAGATTTAGGTAGTATTGCATACATTCTCTGCTCAGTTTTGCCAGCTATAATAAACGTTCATTGTTGATTAAATTTTAACAACATATTTTTATATTCAAAAGAACCAAATGAAGTGAAATGAAATAAATAACTTCTGATCAAACAATTAGTAAAATACTTGCCTTTGAAAGAATCGATCTATCTTGTTGTTTAGCAACTTTAAACATAGTGAGACACCATTTGTCTTGTTGTTTAGCAACTTTAAACATAGTGAGACACCATTTGTCTTGTTGTTTAGTGACTTTAAACATAGTGAGACACCATTTGTCTTGTTATTTAGCAACTTTAAAACATAGTGTCTACATAGTGAGACACCATTTGTCTTGTTCAGCAACTTTAAAACACTTACACCATTTGTCTTGTTGTTTAGCAGCTTTAAAACATAGTGTCTACTTAGTGAGACACCATTTGTCTTCTTGTTTAGCAACTTTAAAATATAGTGAGACACCATTTATCTTGTTATTTAGTGACTTTAAAACATAGTGAGACACTCCTTATTGCATTGTGACTTTAAACCTTGTATACACCTTTTGTTTCTTTGTAACTTAAAACATGGTGAGACTGTTTGTTATATTGTGACTTTAAAACTTGGTGAGACTGTTATATTGTGACTTTAAAACATGGTGAGACTGTTTGTTATATTGTGACTTTAAAACTTGGTGAGACTGTTTGTTATATTGTGACTTTAAAACTTGGTGAGACTGTTTGTTATATTGTAACTTAAAAACTTGGTGAGACTGTTTGTTATATTGTGACTTTAAAACATGGTGAGACACTACTTGTTGCATTGTAACTTTAAATTTTGTATACACCACTTGTTGCTTTGTGATTTTAGTTTAAAACATAGTGAAACATTACTTGTATTGTGACTTTTAAACCTTGTATACACCACTTGTTGCTTTGTGACTTTAAAACATAATGAAACCCCACATGACTTTTGCATTGTGATTTAATTTTTACAGGCAGTGAAGCACCACTTGAATTGTTGATTTACGATTTTACAACATAGATTTTTACAATTGTGTTGCATTGTGACTTTAAAACATAGTGAGATGCAACTTGACATATTGCTGTTTGACTTTAAAACATAATGATACATCACTTGACTTGTTGCTTTGTGACTTTAAAACAATAAACCACCACCTGCCTTGATACTTTGTGACTCCATTATAGTGTAACACATTTGTTTTGTTGCATTGTGACTTTAAAAACCTAAATACACCACTTGTTGCTTTGTGACTTTAAAACAATAAACCACCACCTGCCTTGATACTTTGTGACTCCATTATAGTGTAACACATTTGTTTTGTTGCATTGTGACTTTAAAAACCTAAATACACCACTTGTTGCTTTGTGACTTTAAAACCTCTATACACCACTTGTTGCTTTGTAACTTTCAAACATAGTAATACATCATTTGGCTTGTGACTTGAAAACATAGTGAAACACCACATGACTTGTTATTTTGTGATTTAAAACAGTGAGACACCATTTGTCTTGCTTTGTGATTTTTGAAAGATAGTGAGACATCACATGAATTGTTAGTTTTGTGATTTTACAACATAGTGGGACACCACCAACCAAGTTGCTTTGTGAATTTATGATGAAACACTACTGACTTGTGCATTGTGACTTTAAACCTTGTATATACACTTGACTTGTTAATTTTTTACTTTAACACATTGTGAGATATCACTTGAATTGTTGGGTTTTGACATCACTGACCATGTTACAATGTGATTTTAAAACATAGTGAACCACAACTTGATTAATTGCTGTTTAATTTCAAACCTTAATAAAACACTACTTGACTTATCACTTTGTGACTTTTGTGAGACATCTCTTACTGCTGTGTACACCACTTGTTGCTTTGTGACTTGATAAAACTGCAGTACACCATTTGACTTTATACATTATGACTAAAATATAGTGATACACCATATAACTTGTTGCTTTGTGATTTTACAAAAATGAACTGCTTTGTTGCTTTGTTTTTTTTGTGAAACATAGTGGGATGCCACTTGTTGCTTGGTGGGTTTGAAATATTGTAATACACCACTTGACTTGTTACTTTTTGATGCTACTAGTTGCTTTGAGGCTTTAAACTCTTGTATACTTCACTTATTGCTTTGTCACAAATTGTTAATGCTGCTTTAAACCACAGTGATACTCAACTTGACTTGTTGCTTTGTGACTTTGTCACAAATTGTTAATGCTGCTTTAAACCACATTGATACTCCACTTGATTTATTGCATTGTAACTTTAAAAATACACCACTTGACTTGTTGCATTATGACTTTAAAATATTGTAATAACACTTGACTTGTTGCATTGTGACTTAAAACATTGTAATACACCAATTGAATATGCAATTTTGACTTTAAAATATAGTAATAATCCATATAGTAATACTCTACTTGACTTGTTGCTTGATAACTAACTTAAAAAACATACACAACTATCTGCCTTGTAATTTTAAACATAGTGAGACACAACTTGTTGCATGTTGAGTTTAAAACATTGTAATACACCACTGGAGTTTGCTTTGTGACTTTAAAACATTGTAATACACCACTGGAGTTTGCTTTGTGACTTTAAAACATTGTAATACACCACTGGAGTTTGCTTTGTGACTTTAAAACATTGTGAAACAACACCTACCTTGCTGTTTTGTAATTAATTTTAATGATGGAACTCAGTTGCAGTATAAAAGTGTGGGTGTATATTTGTCAGTGTTTCAGAAGAAGATTTGGATGAGATGGCAACCACAGAAGCAGATGGAGAAGTGCAAATTGTCACAGAATGCTGGATTGAGCCTCAGTTTGGCGTTTGCATCAACAACACGCCAGAACGATCACACTTTGAAGGACTCACTAGTCCAGACCTGGCAGAAGCAGTAAGTACAAATGATACTTTCTTAATTCTAATGTTATGCCATTTTAAAAAAAATGGTTGTTTGTCTGTTGCCTTAATTGTTGTTTTAATCTCTACATGGTGAAGCATATGTTTCTTTTCCTTTTCCTCAGATAAATATACTTGACATCATAATTATATCTTTTAATATATCTACTTAGCAAGACTTCACGAAAAGCAAATCTTTTTTCCTTAATTATCTTGCTTTACACTGCTATATGGTCTTGTTCATCACCATTAATATTTCTTTGGAAACATGCAAAACTCATTCATGCAAAGACACACAAAGATATATACGATAGCATTTTAGATAGGGAAATTGTCTTCACACATGAACAAAATGATAACAGTTTAGGTAGGGAAATTAACACCTGAAGTAAGTGATGTTAACAGTTTAGGCAGGGAAATTGTCCTATCACCCGAACTGAGTGATGATAACAGTTTGGGCAGGGAAATTGTCCTAACACCTGAACTGAGTGATGATAACAGTTTGGGCAGGGAAATTGTCTTAACGCCTATTTGACACTTTCAGAATATGTAAACAAACGTAAAAATGTCTTCTGCAGGCAACGACAGTTCCATTATCACTGAAGATATACCTCAGTTATTGTGAATTTATCTCTGTGATAACTAGTCGTAGTTGTTGTAATATGCTGTTGACTTGCTGTTTTACACACTTTCCCTTACAAGTCTCTATCATCTAGTTTTGGTACATGTCATTTACAATGTATCATAAATTTTTATTTGAGAATAATTTGTGCAAATATTTGTTAATTTTATTGTGAATAATTTGTGTACTGTTATGAGTCACTTATCCACCACTGGTAAAGATGGGTTCACTTTTCTGGATAACAATGGCACCTTATATAATTATGTGATGCTGAATGCACAATACCAAAGGGCACAAACAGAGTGATGAGCAGGAACTCATCATGGTAGCACACATTTACAAGATCATTTCAGACTTAACTAATTTGATATTATTAATATAACTGGTGAACATAGAGAGTAGTAATGATGAAAAGAGAAAAAGATCTCCTATTCATAAATTGCCAATACTTAATGTAACAGACTAAACTAATTTGATATTACATTATTAACTGGTGAACGTAAAGAGTAGTAATATGAAAAGAGAAAAAGATCTCCTATTCATAAATTGCCATTACTTAATGTGACAGAATGAAGTACAACTGTATTAAATTGATGGACTGTAGATAAAATTGAATGAATTAAAGTAATGTGCTTAATAGAAAAACAGTTACATTTTTCAAAACTAAAAATTTGAGAATTCCTGAACAGTCAGAAATAAACATACTAAGATATATAATTTTATTAAAAAAAAAATTAAAATTAAAAAAAAATTAAAATATAGATAAAATAGATGAGTTGTGATAAGGGGTAACCCTTGGCGCCCATTTAAATGTAGCAGAATAGGCACTCTTAAGAACTGGTGAAAGAGATTCATAGCACTCACCCTGTTTTGAAATGATATGGCACATTTTACTTTTCCGTCTCTTGTCATCATATACACTTTTAGCACATATATAGCATGCAGAAGCATTTTAAAAATTATCACACATAACTAATAACCGGAGTAAGTAACTTTTTTAAATGATACAAGAAAAATGTGTCTTTTGACACCGTTCTACTTCAGCTATCAATAATAATAATAACAATGTTGGCAATGTTAATTATGATCTTAGTTGACAGCATTTAAGCAACACTGAATACATATTTTCTGTTTGAAATACCCGATCACGTTTTACAAGCAAATTAGAAGATAAATGGCTGAACCAACCATATACCACACACAACACACAATTAATCCAAGCACAAAATACATGAATGTTTATAACTTTAAATAAAGTTAATATTAGTCAGGGGGAATATCTCAAATCCAGGTGGCTTTTGAGTTCTCTTGATTGTGGATTTGAAGTCTTTGTGACTCATTTCAAGGGGCAATTTATACCAGGCAGCTGAGGATTGATATGACAAAGGATCATCGCCCATAAGATTTAAATAAGCCATGGTGAGTCACCTGATGTATGATGTCACATGATAACAGCAAGTGTGCTCAGAGTGAAGTGAGTCAGGTATAGATATTTAAAATGGAGGCAGATACTACAGTGTAACCAAGAGAAAACAGTACAAGGTCTTTTCCTCTGTGAACTCTTTGTCATTGCAGGTTTCAGTGTCATATAAGTTGAGTAATATTTTTTGAAAGAAACCTACATATATATTTGTTTCTTACATTTATTCTTTAAATTTTACCTCATTTAAAAAGTTAAGAAATTTTATATAGTGAAACATTGATTATTTGACCACTACAATGGGAAGATCCATGAATTGGTTAAGCCAATAAGTCAGATGAATGAGGGGGAATCAGAAAGGGGTCAGAAGTGTGGAAACTAAGTAGAAAACAAAGATACAATTAGACCAATATTAAACAAACAATGAAAAAAAATCAAAGAAAAGAAAGTAAGGTTCATGAAGATCATGGTTGATAATTCAAGCAGATGAAATAAAGTTTAACATTCAATGCAAATGTATATACCAAATGGTGGAAGGACAGTCTGCATATTGAGTATATGTTGCCACATCCTAAATGTACATACAATATATAAATTCATTGTATTTTTTCAATACATTCTGATAAAATCTACACTTTGATGGATTTTTTAATAATGTGTCCTGATACAGGAAAAGGTAGCACACAGCATAATGTGCAATTAAATATAAATTAATTGATTAAAACTTTTAAGAAGAACATTAAAAAACTAAAAAGAATAATTTAAAAGAATAAAAAGATTTTACCTACCTACTTACATGCCCTATATTTTTGAAACTGTAATTTAATATTTGTTGTTATAGACCTTAGAAAAGTTGAATAAGCATGAAAGTTATTATATAAATATTGAAATACAGTTATATGTTATAGCACTAAGTAGATCACTCTGTCTTGTGTAAAACCAACTGACCTGGTTGAAAAGAGGTTGATTAATGTGTAAGCTGAATAATTGAGTATCAAATACCTAAGGTTTCACTGTATGTCTATGTAAACAAATGATGAAAAACATCTTGTTTAATATAATTTCAATACTTTTACAAGTGCTAGTTAATTGGGCTGCCTTCGCAGTACTACACACATATTTTAATAATAATTTTGGAGAAGTGGCTGATATGATTTTATATATTTTATATAGACACAGCTTTTCAAAATTATATACTTGTAAATAGTTTACATGCAAAAATTATTTTAAAAAAATGTTGCATTCCAAGGAGAGTTAAGTATAGAATTATTTACAAAGATTATTATATTTCTGTACTGTCAACTATAAAACATTATTTTGTCTTATATTTAACCCTGTAGCACACCTAAAAGGTTTACCCTTATGTTATCTATTCAAATAGCCATAGAAGGCAAGCCATCTACTTGTTTATCAATCTCCGTTATGCAACCAACCACATCAGTTTGGGGTACAAGATAATTGAATGGCACATGCCAACAACATCTATAGTCACACTTATTTATAAGCTATACATATACATACATATATAAATGTAAAGCTTTTAAATAGTATATCTTTATTATGTCTACCTTTCTTTGACATCAAAGACAAATTTATCTACACTTCAGAGAGTTGATGTGTGTTTATTAGGAATTTATATTTGTTCTGTTGGGGTCTTCAGAAATACAAATGTTTAAATTACAGATGGATAATTTATAAGCATAGGGGTCATAGGATTCCAGAATCTTCTAAGCCCTTTTTGGAAACTTTTCTTACTTTTAGGCTCTTTTGATCAATTTCCTTACTTCCTAGGTGATTTCAGAACCTTCTAGGTCTTTTTGGTCATTTCCTTACTTCTTGGGTCCATTTGGGGGATTTCAGAAACTTCTAGATCTACTTGGTCACTTTCCTTACTTCTTGGTCCATTTGGGGGATTTCAGAAACTTCTAGGTCTTTTTGGTCACTTTCCTTACTTCTAAGCTATTTTCTTTACTTTTAGGGGATTCCAGAAACTTCTATGCCTTTTTTGGTCATTTTCCTTATTTCTATGGGATTCCATTCTAGATCCTTTTGGTCACTTTCTTTACTTTTAGGAGATTCCAGAAATTTCTCCTATATCTAGGTCCTTTAGGTCTTTTTCTTTTATTGTCTTCTAGGAATTCTGGATACTTCTTGTCCCTCTGTACTTTGCCCTCTAAGGGATTTCAGAAACATGTAAGACCACTTATGCCTCTTTCATTTGCCATAGGTAGGGTGGTGGGATTTAAAAAAATCTAGTTTTGAACAGTTATTCTCAGAGATCTTGTGTCATAGCCTGGTCTGGAAGAAAGGAATTTACTTCTTAATAGATACATAACAAACAATGATTGTGAAAATTGTTTTGGCAGTATATATATATAATATATATATAAAACAGATATTTATTAATTGCATAATTGCTGACATTTGTTTGACATTTCACACATCTCAGGATTGTTTGCATTAAAAGGGTTAAGGGGCATTGCATACTCAGATTTAAATGAGTTAAATGCTTTCCATTATTTGGCCCATATGACTTTGAAATGTCAATGAAAATTACAGGACTTAAGCGTTAAAGTTTTTGCAGTATAGAATATTGTTATTTGGTACTTGAATATGAACTCTTATAACAAGTTTGGTATCTCATTATAGATTACAGTAATGTTTATAACAGCTCTGTTTAGTTGATATACTCCATATCTCAGAGAGACCGCAAGTGTAAATTAATAGAAAAATAGTGACAAACAAGAGTAAGTTTGCAGTGCTTAATTTAATTTGAGGACTTTGGTTTTTTTTACTTGTTAGATATATATTGACAGTCAAACACAGCCAATTTCAATCATTTATTTTAATTTTAAGGAGACAGTATGCTACAAAGCAGATAAATTGTGAAAATGAAGACCATTAAGATTCCTTCCTTTTTATTGAGGAGAATGTTAACGTTACCCACAAGATGCATTTTGAAAAAAGGTGACGGCACATTCCTATTGCTTGATTTTATCAAGGATGACTGTTGCTTAAGAAATAAATATTGGGTGAAAAGAGAGGCAATAATATTCCATTGCTTGCTTTTCTTTGAGGGAGGAAGACTGTTAGTGTTTTACTACACAGACTGAGATGGAAGAAAAGATTTCCTGTAAGCATTGTCAGATGGCAGTCACATGTTTTTCAAATACTGGTATGATTTTCTGGTTGTTTATATCACTCTTAAACTTGAAATGACTTATTTTAAACAATAGAAACTGAACAAGAATTCAAAAGGAAAGGAATTTAAAAAGACATTTTGATAACTTGCACATATGCCAGTTTGATCTTTCTTCTATTAATTGTGGCTTTTGACTTGCGTTGTTATTTTTTAAAAACTAATAATTTACTTGGAAATGAAACTTTTTAAAAGCAACCTACGATAAAGATATGAATTAATATTTTGTTATCTTCATTTCTTATTTAAAAAGGCAAACAGTCTTATTGGAAATAGGAAAAAAAATCAAGACACTCCATTTATTTAATAAGAGCTTACATTATTATGATCCAATACATATATGCATCAGGTGACAATATGAATTTAATGGGTTGCAAGTAGAATTGTTGCTACCAGTAGCCATAAGTACCCAGGGCCAAGCAGATTAATAGGCAAGATGAAGTTGTGGCAAGGGCTGTGACTCGTCAACACATTTATCTAGACAAATGGATGCTCAGATTCGGCTTTCTCTCCCGTGAATGAAGAGGTTCAGATTAGAGCTAT
Organism: Sinotaia quadrata; assembly: GCA_028829895.1. Taxonomy (NCBI): domain Eukaryota; kingdom Metazoa; phylum Mollusca; class Gastropoda; order Architaenioglossa; family Viviparidae; genus Sinotaia; species Sinotaia quadrata. The sequence goes on along the minus strand of CM054178.1, from coordinate 130,188,603 downwards.
CTAATCTATTTTTATTAGAAGATGGAGGTATATATGAAGTTTGCCTATTGTTTTGCGTGAGAAGATACAGGAAGATAAAGGAGAAGTGTAACACGTCCAGGCACATAGGTGCTCAACGAACTTTGCCACCATTGCTACAGATTTGCTGATATAATTCACTAATCTTTGATTTTGTGGGTCACGAGCTCAATACTAGCAGGCAGAATTAATTTTCACACATTGTCCTCTTATTTGATATATATGACAAAAAGGTTGAAACATTTGTTGTTTCAAATATAATTGTCTCAGTACAACCATCTTTATATCATTGTCTTAGCACAACCATCTTTATATCATTGTCTTAGCACAACCATGTTTTATTCATGTTGGGGCATATGGCAACAAAACCTTGCCTATAAGAATGTCTGTTTTCATATGTTATGTTTCTTGAATTGTTTTGAAGGAAAAGTATTATTTGATATTTTAAATGAAAACATTTAACTTGTAATGTGTTATGTTATATCCATGGATGTATCATGCCACTGTGGTTTGTTATAGTTTATTTTACAGAGTGTGGATACACTGACATTTAAGTTATAATGTGTTATTTTGTTTCCATGGATATATCATTCCATTGCTTCTTTGTTAGAGTTTATTTTAAAGAGATCAGATACACTTTCATGTGAGTTATATCAGTCATGTTCTTGTTCTCCTTGAATGTGTGATTCCAGTGCTGTTTCTTTATTGGATAGAATCCATACACAGACATTTAAATTGTAGTTCTATTACACTCATGGATGTGTCATCCCAATGCTATTTGTTAGCTATAGGTTAATTTATAGGGTGCAGACACACTGACAAAGCAGTGTTACTGGATGACCTGATGACACTTTCTCAGTGAGTCACTCTCTGGGTCCTTTCTGTTATTAAGTATTTTCCTCATTAATTAGAAGTACGCCATTGAAGATAGCCAATACTTTCTGATAAACATTGATAAGTTTCTTATACAGCATATATCCCAATAAGTGATACAGTCTCACCTATGATTACCCATTGTACTTATCTGTTTTTCTTTCTCAATGGTCTCAGTTATTTGACATTTTATCATATGAAACTTATTTAGTAGTTTATTGAGAAATCACTGATAGAGCATTTGATAAAATTGTTGTTTAGAATATCCAAATTGCTAGTATATAATATTCTACAGGGGCTTGATCTTGACTCATTGTAGCATTTGAATGTATGTTATCTGACACATTTTTGTCTTCATTCACATAACATGCCTATTGCTTGTAGATGAATTTTCATGCAGCATGAAAACTTACACAAACAGTAGGCTGTACACAGCCTAGTGTGCATATGTGAAAACTATTTGTGGAGATATTAAAGAGTTTTGAATGTTTTAGTGAAAAAATCTTTAAAAATATTTGTCACTGTTATTTGTTGTATAAGTGTAAGAGCTATTTAACTTCCAGGTTGATAGGTTCTGATTTGCAGCAGTTGTTTTCTACAGTAGGAAAATCAGATTGATATATTAAGTATATAGGTACCTAACTTATGGGCACATTTTTTGTCACTTCCCATCACTAATTAATTTCTTCTTTGGTTCAGCACATGCTTCGTTGATTGTTGTTCAGAAAATCCCACTTTAATAGCAACTGCCTCATTCATTGATTCTGTAATAGATTTAATTTAATTATAATATTCTGCATGGTAATTATGATGGTTATACATGGTTGACATTGATTCTGTAATAAATTTAATTATAATGTTCTTCATGGTAATTATGATGGCTCTACATGGTTGACATTGATTCTGTAATAGATTTAATTATAATGTTCTGTATGGTAATTATGATGGCTTTACAAGGTTGACATTGATTCTGTAATAAATTTAATTACATGTATAATGTTCTGTATGGTAATTATGATGGCTATACAAGGTTGACATTGATTCTGTAATAGGTTTAATTATAATGTTCTGCATGGTAATTATGATGGCTGGACACGGTTGACATTATTTTCTATAATAAACTTAATTATAATGTTCTGTATGGTAATTATGCAGGCTAGATATTTTCTGTAATACATTTAATTACAATGTTTTGTATGGTAATTATGCTGGCTGTACATGGTTGACATTGATTCTGTAATAGATTTAATTACAATGTTTTGTATGGTAATTATGCTGGCTGTACATGGTTTGACATTGATTCTGTAATAGATTTAATTACAATGCTCTGCATGGTAATTATGATGGCTGAATATGGTTACATTATTTTCTATAATAAATCTAATTAAAATATTCTGTGTGGTAATTATGATGACTGGACATAGTTGACATTATTTTCTAAAATAAATTTTATTATAATATTATGTGTGGTAATTATGATGGCTGGACATGGTTAATAAATTTAATTATAATGTTCTGTATGGTAATTATGCTGGCTGGTGATTTTCTATATATAAAAATTAATTTTAATGCTCAGCATGGTAATTAGAATGGCTTGACATGGTTTAGTTTAAAGGTCAGCACAGTTTGTTTGACCTCATTATACTGTGCATTATCAACATATACTTGTCATATTTTGTAGAGTTTTTAAAAAACGTAAATATATAATTCCCTAAGGTTTTATTGAAACATCACCATTAAAAAAAAATAGATGTGACAAGTATTGCAGTTTTTATTGCTATTTTCAGTAATGGTTTATTTTAAATGTTGATGTAGTTGATCATTGCGGTTCAGTTCCATAAAAATCGTTTGGAAACAATGAACGTTTTGGTCTAAATAAAAGATGCAATATTCCCTTAGACGTGATGCTGGCAGTAATAGTTTGTACAGAGAAAGTGAGGTGGTTTTTATGTTTGCATGTTAAAATTGGCTCGCGATTTATATGATGTAGCTTAAATGACCTATGACCCCAGTTGTTTTAATATTTAAAAAATATAAACTTTTATTTCATTGAATTTTGTTTCTTTTTCTTTTATAAAAAATTCCGTTCTCTGGGCCCCTTTATGGTCTACGAATATAAGGTTTGACACGTTACTTGCTGTGTTTATATTTCTTCCGTACACTCATTGTAATGCTATTTATCAGTTCATTATCTCGTCAGTCATTTGGATGTATATTCGTTCATTGTAATCTTATTTATCAGTTCATTATTTCGTCAGTCATTTGGATGTATATTCGTTCATTGTAATCTTATTTATCAGTTCATTATCTCGTCAGTCATTTGGATGTATATTCGTTCATTGTAATCTTATTTATCAGTTCATTATCTCGTCAGTCATTTGGATGTATATTCGTTCATTGTATTCTTATTTATCAGTTCATTATCTCGTCAGTTATTTAGATTTAGAGTCAATAATTGTATTACTCAGTGTGTTGAGTTTAAACGGAAAACGACAGTATCTGTCAGCCCCTCCTCCCCAAAAAAACAAACAAACAAAAAACTATTACATATTTATCTGTCATTGAACGTTGAGTATGGTTAATCTCGATTTAATTAAAATGTTCTACTTTGAAGTATGGGTTGTGATGTTGGTCACACAGATATTATCATTTAAATTTTGATTTGTCACAATCAAGGAAAATAAGTAAACAGTATGCCCTACTCTCCAAGCCCAAAGAGGAGATCTGTAATAAATGTTTTCACCTTCAAGGTCTTTTTAGCTCCATGTTAAATCTTCTCTAAGTTGCTCGCCGCCATTTTAGCCCACGCTATATCTTTTGAAGGTTGCTTGCCGCTATTTTAGTCTCATTTAATCTTCTGTAGGTTGCTCGCCGCCGTTTTAATTTCATGCTAATCTTCTGTAGGTTGTTCGCCGCCGTTTTAATCTCATGCTAATCTTCTGTAGGTTGTTCGCCGCCGTTTTAATCTCATGCTAATCTTCTGTAGGTTGTTCGCCGCCGTTTTAATCTCATGCTAATCTTCTGTAGGTTGCTCGCCGCCGTTTTAGTCCCACGCTATATCTTTTGTAGGTTGTTCGCGTCGTTTTAGTCTCATGTTAATTTCTTCTCTAGGTTACCACAGTTTTAGCCCCACGCTACTTTTGTTGGTTACTCGCCGCCGTTATTTTTTGTTGTTTTTTTTGTCCCAGTCTACATCTTTTGGTTACTTGCCGCCATTTACTAATAACCACAACCGTGTTGTGACTTTACTGCTTGACTTGTGTTAGCTTTTGTCCACTTCATTCGCTGTGATTTTTATACATCAATATATTTTTTGTTTAGTTATCTAGGCCTTCATTCGCTGTGATTTTTGTTTAGTTATCTAGGCCTTCATTCGCTGTGATTTTTATACATCAATATATTTTTGTTTAGTTCTCTAGGCCTTCATTCGCTGTGATTTTTATACATCAATATATTTTTTTGTTTAGTTCTCTAGGTCTTCATTCAGTGTCTTACAGAGTTTACTCTTTTCTTTGAACTATTAATGTTTCCATTGCATATAGAATTTCTTTTGCATATCATAAGAACCTGTAGTGCAAAATTAAGTTTATACTTTTGTGTCTACATTTTCTTTGAATTACCGTGACTTCTGACAACGTAAAGCAGAACAAACATTGAGTTTTAAACAATATTAAATTATATTTCCCCCCCTCCATCACCCATCCCCTCTCGCCCCCATTCGATAGAGACTTAGATTTTACGAACACAGCCATTTTTTTTTTTATACATCGAACTCGTGCATAAAAATAGCAAATGAGTTCCGTGTTTTGTTATATATCAAATTCTTACATTAAATTAGCAAATGAATTCTGTATTTTATTGTTACACAGCTCTCATTTAACGCTTTGATTCCATGTGTTCATTGTTATACAGTTCTCACTTAAAGCTGTGATTCCACGTGTTCATTGTTATAAAACCTCTCACTTAACGCTTTGATTCCGTGTGTTCACTATTATACAGCTCTCGCTCGAACGCTTTGATTGCATGTTTTGGTTATAAAGTTCTCACTTTAGCGATTATTAAGGGCGTGTTTGTTGTCATACAGTTCTTACTTTAGCAATTATTAAGGGCGTGTTCATTGTTATACAGCTCTCAGCAGTTGGTAGGGAGCGTATTTAAGATATACAGCTCACACTTAGTTGTTATGTAGAGACTGTGTTTTGTTATACAGCTCTCACTTAGTTGTTATGTAGAGACTGTGTTTTGTTATACAGCTCACACTTAGTTATGTAGAGACTGTGTTTTGTTATACAGCTCTCACTTAGTTGTTATGTAGAGACTGTGTTTTGTTATACAGCTCACACTTAGTTATGTAGAGACTGTGTTTTGTTATACAGCTCACACTTAGTTGTTATGTAGAGACTGTGTTTTGTTATACAGCTCTCACTTAGTTATGTAGAGACTGTGTTTTGTTATACAGCTCTCACTTAGTTGTTATGTAGAGACTGTGTTTTGTTATACAACTCTTACGTCATCGTTATGGAGAGGCTGTGTTTTGTTATACAGCTCTTACGTCATCGTTATGGAGAGGCTGTGTTTTGTTATACAGCTCTTACGTCATCGTTATGGAGAGGTTGTGTTTTGTTATACAGCTCTTACGTCATCGTTATGGAGAGGTTGTGTTTTGTTTTACAGCTCTTACGTCATCGTTATGGAGAGGCTGTGTTTTGTTATACAGCTCTTACGTCATCGTTATGGAGAGGTTGTGTTTTGTTTTACAGCTCTTACGTCATCGTTATGGAGAGGCTGTACTTATGTTATACAGCATTTACGTCATTATTTTGTAGAGTATATGTTTATGTCACACAACTCTTACGTCATCGTTATGTATAGGTTGTGTTTTGTTTTACAGCTCTTACGTCATCGTTATGTATAGGTTGTGTTTTGTTTTACAGCTCTTACGTCATCGTTATGTAGAGGTTGTGTTTTGTTTTACAGCTCTGATTTAACGCTCATTACAAAATGCCGCGTAGCAGTTTCAAAATTCCGCGCACAAATTTTGGAAAGCAAGCTCAAACAACCGCCAGTTCCGCGCTCACGCGAAAAATATTAGAAGGAACTTTGCCTAGGAGATATACTTTTGTTTCACAGCTGACTTTGTAGGAGAAATGTTTTTGTTATACAGCGGTCACTTTAGTGCTGTGTAGACACATGTTAATATTATACAGTTCTGACTTTAGTGCTAAGTAGGAGACGTGTTCATTGCCACACAGGTCTTACTTTAATGCTTTGATTGCACGTGCTTATGTTTGACCGCTTTAACGCTTCGTATGAGGTATGTTCATTGCTATACAGCTCTCATTTAAGCGCTTTGTAGGGTTTTGTTCCTTTGTTAAACAGTTCTCACTTAAGCGTTTTGCAGGGACTGTTTTTATGTGATATAGTTTTCACGCTTTGATTGAATGAGTTAGTGTTTTACATCTCTCGCAAAAGCGCTTTGTAGACGCCCTGTTTTTATTTTATAGTTCTCACTCTAACTGTGTAAGATCGTGTCTTTCTTTACAGCTCTCACACTAGCGATTTTTAAATACCGTATGGACCCTCCCCAACCCATCCACCCACCCATTCCACTGGTTGATATCTGATTGGTCCTTTTTCTAGTTGACACATTGAAACTAGCGATCACAGTATCAAAACTAACTTTCTCAGAGACTGATTGCGGCTGATTACACTGGGTGGTGAAAAGAAAATATACAACATCAATCTTTGTTCTCATTGTTTAAATATAAATAAAATCTTTCTTTACTTTTCACTTCATTGTAATGTGATATCACAGTTCTTTAACTGGCTTGTTGTAGTCTTTTTTTAAAAAAAAAATAATTCTCAGTTATGATGCAATATGGTCTGTTTCCAACGTGCTGTTCCGTCATAAGCGTTTATTGTAGTCATTAGCTTACTCTAGCTGTTGCCATTTAAACACAAATAATGAACAGTTAATGCAGATATATTTAGAATTTAAGAAACTCCATTGATTAGCTTGTAGTAAGATAATGAAAAATCAATCATACGAACAGTGTTTATTGAAAGACTTACATTAAGTGGCTTGTTTCAAGTCCCGTGACTTTAGATTTTTAGATTTGTATTTTAAAAAAAAAAATTGAACCAAAACACACATTTTGAAAACGTCCAATAAATTTAGTTTTTACGGTGTAAAAAATACACAAGGGGTGTGGTGATTAGAGTGAAGACCTAGTTTCCTGTCCACCACTGGATGCGCTATCTGCCGTAGAGGTTTGCTGGATTGTTACCCGCTCAGTATCTCTTGTTAAGAGGCCGTTATCGCTAGCAGCGTGAAGGTTTCCCAGGTAGAGCGAGGGACGATTGGAGTTATCTAATCAATCTCCCTGCATACCTTTGGTCTGTGGCCACGGTTGTAGGGGCCTCGTGGACCAAAGGCGGATGCCAGCAGTTAAAGACCTTTTTTTTTTTCGTCCCAAACTTCGAGCGCTGGGGTTGCCAATGTTTCCAAAGTTCGAATCTAGTATTATCCATGGATTTATCTGTCTGTCTTCATCTGTCCACCCTTCTGTCTTCATCTGTCTACCCTTCTGTCTTCATCTGTCCACCCTTCTGTCTTCAGAATCTGTCCACCCTTGAATATATGCACTAAAGATCTTCTGTCAGAAGATTTTCTAGCATCGAATTAACCCGCACTTGTTCGAAAGTCTAAATATCTCTACAACCCTGTCTGTCTGAAAATTTATTCGCCCCCTTCCCGCTCGCCCGTCGGTTTTTCGGTTTGTTCGCCTAACCGACATTCTTCTATTGTATCTTTCAGTCTGCCTCTCTTTTCGTGAGTGCTTCCGTCCAACCGCCCACTCGCCACTTCTTAAACACCACAACCATTCATCCATTCTTTCATCATTGTTTTTTCAGTTTGATAGCTTTTTGCCCTTTTTGTGATTTGCAAGCAAAACTTATATCACATAATTATATATAATATATATATTGCGAAAACTGATACCTTGAATGTTCATTTTGTCTTTTACAACTATTTCCTATGTCAAAGAGATAGAGTTATCATGTCATCAATTTTAACACTTACGTCGTCATTCACTTTCAAATGCACTGAACGCAACCATTATGTGTATATGCGCTGAACACGGCCATTAATTGTATATGCATTGAACACAGCCATTATGTGTAAATGCGCTGAACACAGCCATAATGTGTAAATGCACTGAACACAGCCATTATGTGTAAATGCGCTGAACACATCCATTATGTGTAAATGCGCTGAACACAGCCATTATGTGTAAATGCGCTGAACACAGCCATTATGTGTAAATGCGTGTTCGCATGTATTACTGACTATCTTTCTAGAATAAAAAATAATAACCTTATAAACATCAGCAGTGTAAACCTGACGAAATTGAAAATCGCATTTAACAAATGTTTTGTTTCATTTATAACTTTGATTACAAAATACGAAATCTAAACGCTAGAAATTGGACAGCAAACATTTTCTTGTTCTGTGCAATTTGACGTCATGCACACCTCCAGCTTCTGTCCGGCGACCGTGCAATTTGACGTCATGCACACCTCCAGCTTCTGTCCGGCGACCGTGCAATTTGACGTCATGCACACCTCCAGCTTCTGTCCGGCGACCGTGCAATTTGACGTCATGCACACCTCCAGCTTCTATCCGGCGACCGTGCATTTATCTGCCCCAAAACTGAAACAGCGACCACTTCACACGAAATGGCTATTTGCGCTTACTTCTTGTTAGTGCAAGTTTTATCCTGAACTGATAAATAATTGCTTGACTTTTAACAAATTCATCTGTCTTCCGTTTGTTTCATATTACAGTCTACTGGTTTGTGATTTAAAATAAAAAATCATGTTAAGATAACTGTTCAGTGCAGTGATTTCATATTTAAAAAGTTGTCTTTTTCCATTTTCAGTGTCTTATTAGATTTTGTATTTTTTTAATCTTCTTGCTTCAGTCTTGAAATTGATGAAGCTTAAGAAAGGGTTGGGGGGGGGGAAGCGCGTGCCAACTTTTGGTGAGTGCGTGCATGAAACTGTCGTGAAAGCACATAAACGGACGAGATACACACATGATTTGCCTTTCCCCCCATCCCCCGCCAACTTCGAGAAGCTTATATAGTTACTTTGGAGTAGATATGTTAACGACTTTCCATTTATCTATTTAACCTTTGCGACTGCTTTTGCGCTCACGTGACGGCTATAGAAAAGCAAGTTCAAACACTGGCTTTAGTTGGTCATGAGCTAAATACAGCCGGCACGGCCCTTGTCTCACTCGAATTTATTGATAACGCACCCGCCAGTCAAGCCTAGACGCATTGATTCTTCTGTTTACTTTTGTTTCAATTTATTTCTTTATGATAGGAGATATGACAACAGGTTATCTGCTTAACCTGGGTAGTACCCAAATCTTGAGCAAGGGGAGCAAGGTTGCATGCAGGTTATTTTTGTATTTTCAATACGATTCTCAATGCACGATGACGAAAACTGTATTGTACTTAATTTTATTTTCTTAAAATATTTATTATCATTATTTTTATTTTTTACGTGGCAATCGTCCCATTGCTTGATTTGCGTCAGTGTCTGGGTAATTAGTAATTAGTAGGTTCTGTCAGCTACCCTCTGCAGTACTGTCAATGGGACCTGGTCACCCTGCTCACCGGAGATGGTCCTGACCACCGCCACCTCCCTCTTTTGGTGACAATAGTTAGAGGGCCTTAGGAGACAAGGCAAAGTGCAAAGTGACAAACTGGAAAGCTTCATAAGGGTGCCCGCCCCTTTTAGGTTCAGTTACAAGTTTGGCCAACACACAGTGAACGACAGAGGTAGCTCTCCGGCCGACTTCGGGACTTGTGTGTGTGAGTGTGTCTGTGCCTAATGCCGATGTCTTGGCTTCGCCACCATAACCACCGACAGCAACAGATATAGGTGTCTGCTTTCACTTTGACGTTCAGTGTAATTTTATCCAGCAAGTTAAATATATAGGCTTCAGTTGTCGACTTTGTTCCCACCCCCCCAAAAAAGAAAAAAAAGCTAGACAACAACCTCGTGTGGCTCCAGATCGCATTACTCTGAAATCTTGATCGGCATGAACAGCTACAGATTTTGTGACACCTGACACCACCCAGAAGTGATACTACCTTACCTTGGCCAACAGGTGACACAACCGGAGAGACAAAGTGGGTATGCAAAGACAAGTTGTTTTAAAGAATGGACTTCGGCAGTACGTGCTAGGTTAGGTCTTTTACTTTTGTATGCGTTTGTGTGTTTAAATGATTAATTTCGATTGTTTATAAGGGCAGTCCGTTTCGCTTAGGTCTCAGAGTCAGTCCACGAACTCGTAGCCTGGGTCCGGAGCAAAGGTCGAAAACAGTTTGTCAACTGTTTCACAGTTTCTTTAAAAAGGCAGCTTTAGAAGTCTGAAAGTTCGACTCACATAGTCGCTGTCCAGTTCGATGGGACCGTTTCCTAAGAATCCTTCGCAAAGGGGGTGTAACTGTGTGTGGCGTACTGTGTCCCTTTGAGTTGGAAGATTGGGTCTTTGGCATCATTGATATTTCTTGCCAGATCTAACTCTTCCAGCTCATGGTGATACGGAGGAACTGCAGATTGTAGCCGACAGAACCGGCTAGCTGTATATTTTTGTTTGTATCTCTCTGTTGTGGCAGACTGTTATTTTGTCCTTGTTAGGTTTCATGGACATTTGGACTTTTAATTTCTTTTCTTTGTACATGCAATCAGATTTATTAGTAAATTTGGCGCAGGCATTGTTGTGTTGGATTTCAAAATGCTTTACAAGTTTTATCACAGTGATTGTCAGTAAGTTCCACTATGCATTAGAAAGAGTTATATAGTTAAATATTTCTGAATGCTTTTAATGTTGTATTAATTTTTTTAATAGTATTTATAAAATCATTGACAATTCATTTTAAAAAATTAAATACATTCCTTAACACAAGTTTTATTTTGAAAATACTTAGTTTTTGGATGCTTTTTGTCTTGCAAAGATAGAGGAAGGGAGATAGTTTAAATTTAACCTTCAAAAATTGAAAATTGACACACACTGCTCTTTATTTCTAATGCTTGGAAGAAAAATGTACATTGGGCAGTTATAAATACTTACACATAGCTTGTTTAATTCTGTACTTCTGTTTATAATGTGCATTAACTGAAGCAATATATTGCATCAGCGCCTATGTATGAATTATCCTCTTATAATTATGCTTATAATAAAATATACACATAAAAGTCATCTTGAAACAATTGGAGGTGGGGATTTTAAAATTAGCTTGGACATAGATATAGGTTTTGACATTTGCTTAAGGAAGCTAAATTATTCTTATTAGATTTAGTGACTGTTAATTTTTGGATCATATATTTTGCTGTTTTACCTTCGTTGTAGATTCTCTTCTTTTAAGTATGGGGGTAGTTGATAATTTTAGTCATATCCATGGATTAAACTGGCTATCCTAGTTCTTTAGTCTGTGAAAACAGTAGATAATTTTAGTCACACTGTGAATTCATTGGCTACGTCAGTTCCCCCCCCCCCCCCCTTTGAAAGTTATAAATAATTTTAGTCCTTCTTAGCAAATAAATTATTAACTCTATTTGCATGCACAGGCATCATTTCTTTTAGTGAAGTTTACTATATCAGAAACCATTTTCATGTCTTAGTCTGGTCTAAAAGATGTCTTAAGTTTTAGATGAAACTAGCGTTTACCTTTTACCTGTCTCTTACACGACTGTGACACTGCACCTGTCCTTACCCATGCCAAGTTGGCTGTACAGTAGATAGAAAATACCCTTTCTCATGCTGCATTTTGACCTGCATGCAGAGAATCAGAATGGCTTATCATTATACAGAAATAATGAATTTTAGTTTGTTTTAATAGTTTTTCCCTTGAAAATAAATATCAGTAGGACCTGTTTCTCAGAGGTGCTGTGACATTAATGACTTACAAGCAGCGACCTTTATGCCTTTTGTAGATTTCTTTTTTTTTTTTACATGGTCACTGGGGAAGAGTAAAACATTTTGTAGTTTGATCCCGAATAAGGAAAGGGGGAACGATAGATAGTAGAACCTCTTCCCTCCACCCCCATGAACCATGAACATTTAAGCCAGTCTTTCTCAGTCGTTTTACCTGGAGGAACTCTTAAAATAATTTATAGATCTCATGGAACCCCTGCATAAAATTTACTATATCTATGATGTTTATTTTTTAAATCATGATTTCTTGGGGAACCCCTAACAACTTCTCACAGAGCCTAGGGTTCCGTGGAACACCGGTTGAGAAACTCTGGTTTAAGCTGTATTAATTTAGTTTGTTTTTCAAGTGGACTTTCTTTAGATATGTTCTAATTTATATTCTCTGAATGTACAAGTTCTTTTTAGTTGGGTTGTCTTAGCATGCAGTATAGATGATGATAATGTTATCATTTATTTTCTCAAGATATATACAAGTTCTGTAAGCTGTAATACTTGACCTGTAGAATATAAGGGGTCTAATCTAGGTCACTAGGTGTCACATAGTCTTGTTGTCCTGTTGAAGTATGTTCTTGGCTTTATTTCAGTGCTACCCGCTGTACTCATGACTTAAAGTGACTGTAATAGTCCATTATTTACTTTAAAAAAAAAAAGGAAGCAAAAAAGCCCAAATAAATATCTTCATGTGATCCAGCAGAATATAAGTGCTCTCCTTTGGCAATTTTTTTTTATCTTGCCTGAGTTAGCTTGCAGATATAAGATTAAATAAATTGTATCCAAGAGAAACAAAAATGTGGAATTTCAAGTGCTTCATCTTGAGACATTTCTTTGCTGCATTGCAGTTTGGAACAGTTATGGTTTTCAGTTATGAGGTTAAATTTCTGCTTACTGTTTTAGAGATGAATTAAAAGTTGTAAATATGTGTTACTATTTCTTGGGCTCTTTTCTTTATAATATAAACTTATTGAATCTGACATGTCATTATTTGTGGAAGTGCCTGTGAGTCATTCTCTGATTTGTAGTTGTGTCAACACAGTTTTATTGTGGTCATGCAGGAATGCAGCTCTGAAAATACTAAATTGAAAATTTCACTGTAATGAAAAGAGAACAGATGACATTCAAACACATCTTTGCTAGCAGTATAAATGTATACCTATTGTGAATTGTACATGCCAAATATACATTAATCTGTGAATAGCTTATTCATGCTTATGTAATTTTATTTGTGAATAGTGTATGCTAGTATACACAACTCATCCATGAAGAATAATTGCTTAGTAAAGACATTTTAACTGATCATTTTAGTGGAAGCCAGTAATATTTTATCTTTCTAGAAAACACTGAACTGACAGAATTTTTCCATAATGTCACTTTTGTTCATATAAATAATTTTAGCATTGATCAGTTTGCCAGTATGTGATGTTACAGTTCCAACTGAAATGTTCATTGATTTTAATAAATGAAAACTTCCAGATAAAAGAAGCAAAGAACCAAAGCCTAAAAATGTTATAAACGTATCAGAATATACATGTATAGTATCACTAAGTTCTTAAAGTGAAACTTCAGTATTAACTCATTCAATCTGGTATACAGTTACTCTTCTTACATTTAAAATGTTTTATTCTTCTTCTTCTTTTTTTTTTTTTTTTTTTTAATCAAAACATGATCAGTTCCTTCTGAAGGTTTTAGATTTAAAAAAATAATCAGGATTGCTCAATGAAACCTTGCAAGATTAATTTCTATTAGAGCTGTTGTTTTTCTTTTGTTGATTGTCAGTCTAGCAGTTTGTTTCAATGAAACACTTAAAAATTAATTCTAGTTAATGTGTTTTTTTAAATTTTAAAAAATTTTCTTACTCAGAAAGACAGAGGACCAACAGTTGTTTCCTTCGTACCTTTACTGTCTATTTAATCTTGTAATAATAATTAATATTAAAGTAGGTTAGTGATGATAATAATAATAATTGAATAATAGTAATGAAGTAATGATAATGATGATACTCTGTTGCAGTACAATCTATTAAAAAGATATAATTTGCTAAGATTAACAAATAATCCTTTGGGAAATGGGGTGTGTGTGTGTGTTTATGAAGGCAGATTTGGTTATTTCTGTACCTTTATATATTTTTTCTTTCCATTTAACTAATCTGTTTATGGCAGTTCTTTTAGGACTTAGTTTGCCCACCCCACCCCACCCCATCCCCGTTCATACACTTTACATAAAAACCTAACAAACCTTTACTGTCTTGTAGACGCATGTACAACATGAGAAATCCCACTGATTTTGATAGCCTTTCAAAAGATATAGTGTGTCAGCTGATTTGACCTTTGTTCCTAACGGTATGCAAAGCTTGTGCCTGTAAAGGAGTCTTGCTGATAGCTTACTTGAATTGTGATGTACTGTAGTACTGGACATTAAAAAAAAAATACAAACCCACACACCTCTGATTGTGCATAAGGCACGGTACATAAAGTATTCTTTGCCTTGGCACGCTGGAAAATGTGAAGGGCGCTTTGAGGTCTCGTGCCACTGTTGACGAGGATCGAGTACACATTTGTCTTCCAAAAGAGGTTAAAAATACTAGACGTAGCGAATAAAGTGTTTAAGAATTAACTCGCGTATTCAGGTTTTTTCTCCCTCCCCCTTTTTTTCCCTTTCTAGCAGGGGAACCAGTGATAACCTGATCAAATACTGCTTTACTGATAAAGTGAAAATTGAAGCGAGCGTCTTATTTCTTGTTAGTTTTCAAGCCTCTCCCCCCCCCTCTCCCCCTCTCTCGCTCCAGATTCGGTCACGAGCCGGCGTGTAATCAAATGTTCTGCTACAGACCCAATTCCTGTGTAAGGAACTAGAACTGACGTCAAGCCACAAAACACGACACAGTCGCACGTAACACCGTGAAAATATGCTGCCGCCTCCCCTCCCCCCCAAATCTGAATGAAGATAATCTGTTTGTGTCTACTAAATGTGCTTCCGACAGCAACAGCATTCGTAGAACCATTATTTCTTCTCGCCGACACCCACCCCTGGAGAGAGAGAGAGAGAGAGAGAGAGAGAGAGAGAGAGAGAGAGAGAGAGAGAGGCTCTTAGAATGGTGATGGTTACCCTAACATTCCTTCCCTTTTGGAACCTTCGTGGGACGTAACCTGTTCACTCCAAAGATTTACCTCCCTTTATTCCATATTACGGTCCCGAACACACGAGGGTGGAACAGTTTGTAGGACGTATCAAATACAACTATCTGAATATTCTTTAAGAGTTGCGTGACAGTCAGTAATGTTGTGATACTTTTAAAAAGACATAACTGGGTGTGTTGCTGTGGCAACTTCAGAACTTGGCGAGTGGCACACTGCTTTCAAAGACCAGACGCTATAGGACAGCCGAAACCCGGTCCCAAAACACGCTCCCCACCACCCTTGTCAGTGCCTTACCTGTCTCTCTCTCTCCCCCCCCCCCACTCCGTCAATATCTACTTTAAACGGCAGTTGCTGTTTTTCTTGCGCCCATCTGGTTCTTTCCCTAGCAGGCGCTTCTGAAGACTAGATGGACTTTTCACGATGACGTGTCTGGTTTGTTTTAGATCATTCATGTAGAATAGATTATAGGTCTAATAAATATTTCTTTTTTCTTTCTTTTTTTTCCCCTTTCGTGGGTGAGGTTGTGTGGTGGTGCTGGTGGAAATTGGAACTAAAAAAAAAAAACTTCTAAAAAATTCCATTGAAAATAATTCTTTATTGTGCAAAAAAAAAAAAATTCTACTTCACTGGTTGATCAACATGCATACGTAACACGGCATTGCGGTGATCAACATGCATACGATACGTAACACGGCATTGCGGTGATCAACATGCATACGATACGTAACACGGCATTGCGGTGATCAACATGCATACGATATGTAACACGGCATTGCGGTGATCAACATGCATACGTAACACAGCATTGCGGTGATCAGCGGAAGCCGCACGGTACTACCGTAACGCCGAAAGAAGTTTGTTTTCTTGCTGCTTGAGAGATCACAAGGTGGTCGACAAGACGCTTTGTTGTCCCAGCGCTACATGGGAAGTAACTGGTAATATCTGGGAGGCCCCGTGATCGATCGTTTTGAAAATATATTCATTAAATTTTTCAATCTTTTATTTAAATTATGTAATATCCAAAATATTCACAAACAACATATTTTTATTTATAGAAGTCGCAGGTTTATGCAGTAGAACTTGCATTTCATTGGCCTCAGCGATTCTTTGCTGGTCTGTAATGGCAGGTGATTGCCTTTTCATGAAATCCCGGTGTTAAACTAACAAAACGTGACTGTTTTTATGCGTTGACCTTTATCCATCGGCGAGAGAGATTTACTACCGCGCGCTTTGCTAAAGTGGTTTTTCAAGATTGTTCTGTGGAGTTGGCAGGTCATGTATGTTGTATTTGTAAACTACTATAAAATATTGACGTCGTTATATTGGAATGATAGGTGGGTGAAAGAATCCTCACTTATAAATTTACTGAACTCAGGAGATGATTTTTTTGTCCTACTTTCAGCGCACTGAGTTTTCTGTTGTCTTTCCTCAATAACGCTTGCTCTGAGTTTTCTTTTCCATCCATCCTCGGTATAAACGGCGTGCCGTGTCTTTTCTAGCTTACCTCAGTAAGGGTGCTACTATTTCTCTCTTTCATCCATCCTCAGTGGGCAGAGTCTACCTCAGATTTCCTGTCAATATAGGCAGTTATCCTCAGATTTTCTATCACTGAGGGCACAGTCTTCATAAGATTTTCTGTCAATAATGGCACAGTTCTCCTCACAATTTCTGTCCTTATGGGCAGTTCTTGACAAATATTATATACGCACACTTACAGGTATTTGTGATACAAGTGCCCTGCTGTCCGTAGTGACTACCCGGTGCAATGTTTCATAACTCTGAGCTAATATTTTAAAAGTTGTAATAATACCCTAATTTTATAGCGTTTCTCTTTCACACACACACGCACGCACGCACGCACGCACGCACGCACGCACATGCGCGCACCATTTTTCTGTCTGTATGCGGGTTTTAGTACTTGGGAATTAATGAGAGGATTTTTAAAACTGTACTCTCTCAGAGCAATTATCTATGGTCAGAATTATGCGTAATCGTGCTCTGTAGACTTTGCCAATTGTTACTGTATTAACCAGTTTCTGTTCACGGTCCAACGTTATTTCTTGTATTCGTCACATGGACTGTAATAACTTTTCTTTATAAAATAAAATGTAATATTTGGCTATTAAGGCGTTCAGAAAGAAGTGTTAGACCGTTTGGGTTGTAAAACGTTCGTTAGCTGCTGTTAGGTTGTTTGGGTTGTAAAACGTTCGTTAGCTGCTGTTAGGTTGTTTGGGTTGTAAAACGTTCGTTAACTCCTGTTAGGTTGTTTGGGTTGTAAAACGTTCGTTAACTCCTGTTAGGTTGTTTGGATTGTAAAACGTTCGTTAACTCCTGTTAGGTTGTTTGGGTTGTAAAACGTTCGTTAGCTGCTGTTAGGTTGTTTGGGTTGTAATATGTTCGTTGATTGCTGTTAGGTTGTTAGGTTGTAATACGTTCGTTGACTACACTTAGACTGTTTGGGATGTAAAATGTTTGTTGAATACTGTTTAACTAATTTTTAACATTAATTGTGAAGACTTTCACTGAGAACTGTAGTCTGAAACGTGTCTGTAACAGAGTTTCAAGAGGACATTTGTTAATATAATGGTTGTCTGTAACAGATTCCACGAGACATTTGTTAATATAATGGTTGTCTGTAACAGATTCCAAGAGACATTTGTTAATATAATGGTTGTCTGTAACAGATTCCAAGAGACATTTGTTAATATAATGGTTGTCTGTAACAGATTCCAAGAGACATTTGTTAATATAGTGGTTGTCTGTAACAGATTCCAAGAGACATTTGTTAATATAATGGTTGTCTGTAACAGATTCCAAGAGACATTTGTTAATATAATGGTTGTCTGTAACAGATTCCAAGAGACATTTGTTAATATAATGGTTGTCTGTAACAGATCCCAAGAGACATTTGTTAATCTAATGGTTGTCTGTAACAGAGTTTCAAGAGGACATTTGTTAATCTAATGGTTGTCTGTAACAGAGTTTCAAGAGGACATTTGTTAATATAATGGTTGTCTGTAACAGAGTTTCAAGAGGACATTTGTTAATCTAATGGTTGTCTGTAACAGAGTTTCAAGAGGACATTTGTTAATCTAATGGTTGTCTGTAACAGAGTTTCAAGAGGACATTTGTTAATCTAATGGTTGTCTGTAAAAGCGTTCGGAGGACGTATTAGATTAACGTTTATATATAAAAACATTCATGGAGAATATTGTTAGACTAATATTAACCTTTGCATGGAAATATTGCTAGACTAATCTTTATCTTTGAAAGGATTCATAGACAACAGTTTTAGACTAATGTGATCCTGTAAGTATGTTTTTATTGTTGACAGGTTAGACTAGCGTGTTCGGGTAAATAAGTTTTTATAGGCGACAGAGTGTTTGATAATAAAGATTTTTTTTCTTCTTCACGAAAGATATTGTTAAACCAATATTTGAATGTAAAAGTTTTCATGAAAGATAGTGTTAAAACACTGTTTGACTGTTTATGTTATCGTAGAAGAAAGTGTTAGACTAATGTTTGACTGTAAAAGTTATTATAGAGGATAGTGTTAGATTAATGTTTGACTGTAAAAGTTATTATACAATATAGTGTTAGATTAATGTTTGACTGTAAAAGTTATTATAAAGGATAGTGTTAGATTAATGTTTGACTGTAAAAGTTATTATAAAGGATAGTGTTAGATTAATGTTTGACTGTAAATGTTATCGTAGAGTGTTAGATTAATGCTTGACTGTAAAAGTTATTATAGAGGATAGTGTTAGATTATGCTTGACTGTAAAAGTTATCATAAAGTGTTAGACTAAAGTTTGACTGTAAAAGTTATAGAGGATAGTGTTAGACTAATGCTTGACTGTAAAAGTTATTATAGTGTTAGATTAATGCTTGACTGTAAAGGCGTTAAAAGATAGTGTTAGACAAATGTTGACTTGTAAAGACGTTTTCTTGAAGACTGATAATGTAATGTTAACTGTTAAATATTTTCAAAGCGTATTATATTTAAACTAACGTCTGGCTGTAAAGTTTTCATATATGACAGTGTCAGACTAATGTTTGGCTATAGAGATTTTCATGGAAGACTGTGTTAGACTATAAAAGTTTTCATGGAAGATTGTTAGACTATAAAGGTTTTCATGGAAGACTGTGTTAGACTATAAAGGTTTTCATGGAAGACTGTGTGATCAGTCCTTATGTCAGGTGTTTTTATATTGTTTGTCACTCCGACCATATTTATTTTATAATCATGCATCATAATATTATATTGGTGATATATTTTCCTAAAATGTTGGCTCTGGAGAATGTGGTCAAATACTGGATTTAGGCTCTTGAAAACAGGCTATAAGGCTGAGAGTGAAGAGTTCTGTAACTTATCGATGATGGCGAAGATGATGGTTGTGATCCGCAGGTGGAAATTTGATCAGGTGTGTTATGTAGTGGAGAGAGTTTTATCTCATCATACTTCTACACCAATTGATGAGATTCAACTCCTCCAACTGCAGGCTACACCTGAATGCTACATACTGTATCTTGACAGAAAACACTAACAAACCCGAGCATTGACAAACAGTGCGTAACCCAGACATTGCACCAGTCAGAGAAAGGTATTTAAAAAATATATTTTGGATACTTTATTGGAGACTCTGTGTGTGTGTGTGTGTGTGTGTGTGTGTGTGTGTGTGTGTGTGTGTGTGTGTGTGTGTGTGTGTGTGTGTGTGTGTAAATACATACCTAGTTATTTTGGATCACAAAAATGTGTAAATGCAGTAAGTCTCTGTGTGTGTGTGTGTGTGTGTGTGTGTGTGTGTGTGTGTGTGTGTGTGTGTATGTGTGTGTGTGCATGTGTGTGCTTTGTAAATACCTAGTTATTTTGGATCACTTAATGTGTAAATGCATTAAGTCTGTCTCCAGTGATCATTTGCAAAATATGTGTGTGTGCTTGGAATAAACATTTACAAATTGCTTGCGTATGTGTGTTTTTGAACATTTATGAATACTTACTATATATATTGAATATTTACAAAATTTTACAATGTGCGAAGTCATATTTACAAATTGTGTGTTTGTATACATCTACACAGTTAATATTTAGTGTATATGTTCATGAATTTTCTTCAGCTAGTTTCAGAGGTATATGTTGTTGTTGGTGTGTATGTGTGTGTGTGTGTGTGTGTGTTTCTGTGTGTTTCTGTGTGTGTGCATGCGTGTGTTGAAGTTTGAGATATATTTAAAGAATAAGTTGACGTGCTAATGTATTTTGGAATACGTTTTAGTATTTGTTTAAAATGTTATATACACTAATGTATATATGTGTATGATTTTACTATATTTCATTGTTAATTTATGTGACTATATATATATATAAATATTTTTTTAGTGCGCACAAATGCATGTGTGTTTACTTGTATGTGTTGTGTGCTTGCCTATGATTAGTTAAAATGTTTTCAAGTTGTCAGAATACAGTTGTAATTTAATAAGCAAAATAAATTGTCACACTCATGTTATTTCCCGCTGAAGTGTTGGGTTTGTGTATGTAGTTGTGCATACTATTGAGAAATTTTATTGTTATAAGAATTTTGCTAAGGTTATATTTTTCCTCACATGAAAGATAATCCAAATTATAGGGTTTGTGGTAACCGTGGAAAGACTGATACATTTCCCGCTGACATTTGAGTTGTCTGTACTTGACTGCGGATAATACAATAACAATCCAACAGTGTTCGAATATTAAATTATCTTCACATTAGAAAAGGGGCCCCTTTATCACTAATCGTGTACGAACATTTTGTATTCATTTGATAATAGTCGTAGAGACAATTTATCAGGGAAGATTGCCGAAAAGAGGGATCTACACGTATCTTCATGCATATACAGATAAAATACTTAAGCACATTAAATATCAATGCGACATACCTGTGACTAAACACACGCGTGCTTGTGCACACATTCGCACACCTTTTATCACTAGTCGAAGTCCCGGTGATATGCTATCCATTGCTTCTTTGTTATCAAGGTCAGTGAACTGATCAGAAAGTTACTCATCACGTGACTATCAGCTTTTGCCATGAGCATCACTCACCGTTTATCGCCCCTTGATCATGTGAAGTATTCGCATTTCCCTCAGTGTTTATCGGCCGTAAGACACCAATTCACCCTACAGGTTCAATAATTTCCTCTAAGGAGACTTGGCCACGAGTAACACTCGCGATGGCCTCCCTTTCAGATCCGCAGTGCATCGAAAGATGTAAAAAGAATGTAATACGTAGCAACATGTTACTTCCCCGTAGAGGTGTGTTTAAAAAACAACAACCCCACGTAACAAGCAATTAACATATGTGCGAATCCGTAATGCACATAATATGTCGCTTAAAGGGAAAGCCTCACACTTTCTTATCGACACCAATGAAACTATGAAGAAAGAAAACTCAGTCATGGTCTTTTTTTTTTTAAACGCACAACAACAACAATACATATCCACACACACACACACACACACACACACATACACACCTACCTATGATACTATAATGAAACTATTGAAAGAAAACTCGTGTATATATGTTCTTGTAAACACATAAACTACCAATGGAGCATTAATGCATGAAAACTCAATGAAAGTCTGTTTTGTCTCTATTATACAGCTGTAATGCCAGAGTTTGTCTTTATGCATCTATCTATCTATCTATCTATCTATCTATCTGTCTGTCTGTCTGTCTGTCTGTCTGTCTGTCTGTCTGTCTGTCTATTCTAATCCATCCATCAAACTGTCTCTTAATACACTCATATCCTTAATCTTCCAGTGATGCTGACTCAAAATTGACTAACTGCCTCATTGACCGCTGGTGTAACAGCGATAAGTTTGTGTTACAAATCCTATTTCTCTCTCTCTTTCTACCCCCCCCACCCCTTCCAATATACACACATTTTGTAAATTGTTTGTGCGATTTGGTTGTTAATTACAAAAAAACCCAAACCAAACTAACAAAATCTGTTTTTACAATGATAATAATAATCACATTTTTCTTGTTATTTTACTGAAAAGGAAGGGAAATATTTCCTAAGAGAAGATAAACGCATATCGAGAAGCAAGGGAAATAACTCATTCTAGACCTGAAACAGTAGATCAGCTGGCACAAATCTTCATTGTTGTAGGGTCCCTTATTTCACTATTAAATTGCTTAATTTCTATGCAAGACAAACATTTCTGATGCAGAATGCATGTTTCTTTGTTGCAAACTTTCTCCGTTCATCCAACAACACTTAAACAACAGATCAGGATTCCATTTTGTATTATCTTTAATCTCTTTGTTAACAATCAGACATTATTCACATAAAATACAACAAAACATCATAAAATCCTTTAGAGAAATCATTTTATAATGGAAGCCCCCCCTCCCCCCCACACACACTACCAGCCTTAGTAATGTCCAAACATGGAAGTGGCATGAATCTATCTTAGGAATTGGCATTATAAAATATTAAATTAAATTTGTAAAGCTCGAACACTTGTTCAGTAACTTGGAAATTATTTGATTGTTTGTCGGATTAATTTATTTTAATTTGAAATTAAGTTTGCACACATTAGTCTGCCACATTTTGATTTTACATTTCGACTAGTCACCCGAATGCCATCAGCATATTACATAAAAAAAGAGGAATAATTGCGCAGTTTATATAATTTAATTGTTTTATTAGAAACAAGTTTTATTACTTTTTGTAGTGGATTTTATTTTTTTACACCACCTGATAAATGTATTCTGGACATCCTAATAGCAACACCATGAATAAGACGAATATGTATTATAAGAAAGTATTTCGTACGCTTTCCTTTGGCATTAATGGCCCGCTTTGAGGTGGTCACCTCCCAGAATCTAGTGAGAGGGGTTAAGACCCTTCAAGCCACCCTATGAGTGATGACGTCAAATCGTTCTTGCAGGCGTGGAGACACAACACAACGTCAGCAAAATGCACAATCCATCGTGTAACAAGCTTGTTAGAAGTGTAGTGTGAATCCCTCTGTTATCGAATGAGAGGGTGTCTGAATAAAAATATAATTAAAGGGTAGGGTTACTAGGGTCTGGAATACATGAATCACAAAGCCTTTCTCTCCCGCGCAAGGGATTACTGTGCAGCAGATACATAGATTCGTTGGTGAGGGGTGCGTTGTTTGTCAGATGTATGGATTCGTTGGTGAGGGGTACGTTGTTTGTCAGATGTATGGATTCGTTGGTGAGGGGTACGTTGTTTGTCAGATGTATGGATTCGTTGGTGAGGGGTACGTTGTTTGTCAGATGTATGGATTCGTTGGTGAGGGGTACGTTGTTTGTCAGATGTATGGATTCGTTGGTGAGGGGTACGTTGTTTGTCAGATGTATGGATTCGTTGGTGAGGGGTACGTTGTTTGTCAGATGTATGGATTCGTTGGTGAGGGGTACGTTGTTTGTCAGATGTATGGATTCGTTGGTGAGGGGTACGTTGTTTGTCAGATGTATGGATTCGTTGGTGAGGGGTGCGTTGTTTGTCAGATGTATGGATTCGTTGGTGAGGGGTGCGTTGTTTGTCAGATGTATGGATTCGTTGGTGAGGGGTACGTTGTTTGTCAGATGTATGGATTCGTTGGTGAGGGGTACGTTGTTTGTCAGATGTATGGATTCGTTGGTGAGGGGTACGTTGTTTGTCAGATGTATGGATTCGTTGGTGAGGCGTACGATTATAGTAAAATGCACGAGTTAGCTTTACAGGGGACATTAAGGTGATCAGACATTGTGGATGATGGGACTACCACCACCACCATAACGAACACACAATGACAAATAGCTTGTGATAATTCCTTATGAGTAGACAGTTCTTATTGAGTAGACTTCAGGTTCAGTCTAGCCAAAGACCACGTGAAAACAATATAGGCCTGAGTAGACAGTTCTTATTGAGTAGACTTCAGGTTCAGTCTAGCCAAGGACCATGTGAAAACAATATAGGCCTGAGTAAACAGTTTTTATTGAGTTGACTTCAGGTTCAGTCTAGCCAAGGACCATGTGAAAACAATATAGGCCTGAGTAGGAATTGCCACAATATATATTCCGAAATAAATTAACATTGAAAGTGGTTATATTATTCAGTTAAACAAAACAACACAAAACAAAAACGACCAAAAGAGGCGCCGCATTTTCAGTTGTGTACACTATTACCAATCAAACTTACAAACAGTGAACTTTCTGTCTTTCATGCTAATTAGCATTTGTAAAAAGATGCGCTTTATCCTTCAGTCTCTTAAATATCAGACGATAATAATGTATTTTGAAAATCGTTTGTGTTTAGTTGTTAGGGAATAAAATTACCATTGTCATGTAAATTAAATGCAGCAGCAAGCCATGCCAAAAATTATTTCAAACAAAATCAGTTTAAAATCATGTGCAATTATTATCCGTATGATGACACCTCTTCTCTCCCTCCCACTCCAGCCTACAAATAAAATAAAATAAAACTTACAGGTTCTTTTGTTTATGCACTCACACAAATACACACACATACACACTCATACAAATACACACACAAACACACACACACATACACATTCACACAAATACACACACACACATACACATTCACACAAATACACACACATACACACTCACACAAATACACACACACACATACATACACACATACACACACACATACACACAGCAAACATACCAACTACTATGAATTATAATGCAGGAAGTCTCGGTGAAGCAGATGTATGTATTTTAAAAATACGCTCACATGCACTTTAAAAAAACAACAACAACTCTTTGTAATTACTTGCAACTTATTATTGTCAACTTAAAGCCAGAACTATGGTTTCTATGATGGTTTATAATTGTATAAAGAGGAGCAATGATACAATATTTTAATTATCAAAATATATTAACGTGTTGTGAATATTTTTATGCTTCGGAATAAATTCATCACTGATCAGTATCAATGCGCGTGCGCGCGCGCATGCTCACACGCACACACACACACACACACACACACACACACACACACACACACACACACACACACACACACAAACACACTCGAACCTACAAGATAAAATGAAAGAAAACTTGATAAAGGTCTACATTTTTTTGTATACACACACATCTGCATGTACGTGCACACACGCCCTCCCCCAACACACACGCATACACATACAGAGACACACACACACACACACACACACACACACACACACACACACACACACACACACACACACACACACACACACAGAGCTAATCTGAAGCTATTATACAAGAAAATTTGAACATGTATATATTTTATAACCGGCTTGCATGCATGTTCTCAATCATCATAAACACACGCTAAAACCTTATGAGATATAAAGAACGAAAACTCAATGGACGTGTGTTTATTATGCACACATACACACTCATCACCTTCCCCCCCCCCCAGTAATCTGAAGTCATAATAAAGAAAACTCGAAGAATCCTGTACATGTATTGTTAACACGCAAGCACGTACTTATACCACACACGCACACACAAATTCATGTGTGCAACACACACCAATCAATCTGAACCCGTAATTAAAGAAAACTCAAAGAATTCCTGTGTATGTATTTTTAACGAGTGCGCACGCACTCACTCATATTACACATAAACTCATATACACATACAAACACAATGATCAGAATAAAATGAAAGAAAACTCTGTGAAGATCTGTTAGTGTGTATATATATATTTAAAAAAAGAAATGAATGCACACACACACATATCCCAACCAGTCAGAGCTGTAATAAAAGAGAACTTGAAAAGTAATTATGTATATTTTTTAAAAGCACACATTCTTACTACTGCGACGACGACCACCACCACCACTACCACCATTTTAAATGATACATTGAAAGAAAAATTGATGATGGTCTGTAATTTATTTTGTCAACAAACACGTGCACAAACACACAAATGCATCCCAACCAATCTGAAACTGAAAGAATTATTTTTTGAAAAATGTCTATGTATGTATTATTATTGCGCGCACACACACTCTGTCTGTGTCTCTTTCTTTCTTTCTCTCTCTCTCTCTCATACAGACACAGGCTATGAAGCTGTGATGAAACTCTTGGAGGACAATTCAATAGAGGCGTATGTATGGTGTATGTATGGTGTATGTATGGTGTATTATGGTGTATGTATGGTGTATGTATGGTGTATTATGGTGTGTGTATGGTGTGTGTATGGTGTATGTATGGTGTGTGTTTGTGTAGCCGACACGTCACCTATAAAGTCATAATGAAAGAAAACTCGATGAAGACCTATGTAAAAAAAAACAAAAAACCCACATACAAGGAGAGTAACTCAATCCATTTGAAGTCAACGTTAGTGAAGGAAATGACTGAGATGTTCTGTATGACAATATGTGCGCATGTTTGGTGAGTGCTTACAATGCACCCACATCGTATCACACACACATACATGCACACATTTACATATATATATACACGTAGGTGGCAACAACCACCCACCCCCCACAAACCACGCTTTCTCTCCCCCCCCCGCCTGCATGTATACAAGTTTGCAATGTTTGTTGTGTGTGTGTGAAATTTAAAGAGCCTACCTACCCTCAACAACCCCAAAAAATAAATAAACAAGAACATTGTGAAATGGACCT
The DNA here is from genome assembly GCA_028829895.1 of Sinotaia quadrata. Lineage (NCBI taxonomy): Eukaryota > Metazoa > Mollusca > Gastropoda > Architaenioglossa > Viviparidae > Sinotaia > Sinotaia quadrata. Next base: position 130,161,905 of record CM054178.1, on the reverse strand, counting down.
AGAATTTGTAATGTGAATCTCTCAATTACAACTTAAATATTTTATTAAAAAAATAGGATAATTATATAATATACATATTGATATGTATTATGTTATTGTTTTATTAAAATGAAAATTTCTTTCTTAATACAAGAATATTTAAAACAATTCATTATCTAAGACTGATTAAACATTGCTTAATATTTTTAATTTCTATTTATAATATTATTGCTACTTATGGATTTTACTTTACCCTACAAAATCATTATATTCTAGAGTCTAGACTGTTAATTACCCACCAACAGAGGACGGTGTTGAGGGTGTGCGCCAAACTGGTGCGACGTTTTTCACTCCCTTCCGCCAGCCCCCCGCCCTCAACCTCTGGACGCAATGTGAGGTTGTGGGGTCCCACTGGAGCACTCCAGATCAGATAACGTCACATAGCGAAATGATCAATGCAAGCTCCAGTGGTGACGGTGAATGCTAGCGTAACCACCACCACCTTAATGATTATGACACACCCACCGTCGGAGGGCAGTTGAGGGTGTGCGCCAAACTGGTGCGACATTTTTCACCCCGTTCCGCCCCGTCCTCCACCTCGGAACGCAATGTCCAACACCGTCCACTGGAGCACTCCAGATCAGATAACGTCTTTAAGACGAAATGATCAATGCAAGCTCCAGTGGTGACGTTAAACAGCTATCATTGCTTGCTTGCTAATGTAGGGGGCGCTTTCGGCTTCCGCCGCTTTCGCGCTGGAACTGCAATCAAACCCACCCCACCCCCTTTAATGACGGAGGGCAGTTGAAGGTATGCGCCAAACTGGTGCGACATTTTCACCTTCCGCCCGCCTTCCACCTCGGAACGTAATGTAAGGCTGTGGGGTCCCTCTGGAGCACTCCATATCAGATAACGTCTTAAGACAAAATGATCAACGCAAGCTCCGGCGGTGACGTTAAACTGCTATCGACCCCCGTTAATGATTATGGTTATTGTTAATTAATTAATCAGTCATAACTAATTACAAGTGATGAGAATCTTAATTTATATTATTAATAATTCTCAAGCAGACACTATTCGTATTGGAATCCTATTTCAATAATTCTCAAGCTATTCTAAAAGAAAACTGGAAGAATGCCTATGCACACCTTACACACACAAGCACCATTTATGAAGCTATAATGAAATTATTCAATGCATCTGTGTGTGTGTGTGTGTGTGTGTGTGTGTGTGTGTGTGTATTGTAAAAACACACTCCCACAACCGAAGTGAAGGAAAACTCAATGAAGACCTATATGTTGTGATTGTGTTGTTTCCCCCCCCCCTCCCTTCTAGTTTTGCCATCAGTGCACGTAGGCCTATATATAGTAAATTCACATCACATACATAATTAATATGACATATCACATCGTCACTCACATCCTTAGTCCTTTACTAACACTGACTCTAATGAGCTGAGTGACTCCCCTTGTATGTGGTATAACAATAAATTATTTTGCTACAATCTAATCTTTTACTGCTGTAAGATTAGGCTTGCTTTACTCAAGTTTGCATTGTTTTGCTGATGTGACTTATTCTCTTTTATTTAAAGAACTCCACAAAAATAAACAAAGAACAATTTAAACATTGTGTGGTGGAGTAAATTTGCCTATACCTATTTCTAGACTTGGTTGTTATATAAATTATTAAATTGTCGAAGTGACCCGACCTTGGGCACTCCTTATGATGGTATTTTTGTAAGTGTCAGAGTTGGAATAAACAACTTGAGTTGAGAATGTGCTAGAAATTGCTAATGCAATCCAAACCAGTTCCAACTGGATGAATAGTTTTTATTATCCAATGGCTAAGATTTATGAGAGTGAGACCAACCAATGGGCTGAGATAAAAAGTTTACTTGCTATAGAGAATTCTATTTTTTAATCACTTGAATTTGGAGTGACAAGAAGCCTGGTCATGAAAGGCGGCCGTTAACGTATTGGTGAGTCAACTGAATGATTGAGATAGAATGGAGTTAGAAGCTATAGATGTGTTATACTTGTGTTTTATGTAGAGATGTATTATGTGAGTAGACTATTATTTATACACATTTTTAAACTAAGATACTCATTTGTAGTACGCTAAACACTTGACATTGTTCTAGTGAATGCACTTGTAAAATGTATATGATGTATTTATTATGCTGTGTGCATGTATCAGGCTAATAAATACTGTTGCAGGAAACTGTAAGTTGAGATTAAAATGTAAGAGAGAATGGAGTTAAAGATGAATAAACTGGAAATTTAGCATTGTTCCCTGATTATATTTTACAAGGAATAAGCAGCCTTTCCTTATTTTACATGAATCTCTTGGTTTACTGATTATAAACTGCTGCGACTGTGGTAGACAGGAGAAGTATCTACCTCAGTGTGTAAGTGTAAGGAATACACTGCACTCTGTTGATGTATAGTGGCAAAGTATGCTGACTACATCATGGAATTGCTACAGTTATTGTTCTGCCTGAGATAGCTAATATGGTGGAGCACCAGATGGCTTCGAGGATAGCAGCTAGTCAGTGTTCTACAACATGAGAAGGGAAACGTGGAATTGACAGTAAATAACGTGAAGAATAAACTTTTGACTTTGTTACAAAAAGCGAGCAAAAAGACTATTATGCCTTCACCTAGACAAGGTTATGTAGAAACTATTACCACTTATCTCTAATAACTCCATTTCTGTTCTCTGATAAGAATTATCCTGTGATTTATATTGACACTAATCTGTTGAAATGTGTTTTAGGATATAAGACTGTATAGGTATTAAAATTATTCTAGCCTGGTTTTGTGAAAATATTGATGTCAAGTAATCTTTTTCAGTGTATTTGTTATATGTATATTTGATTAGAAAGACAGTGGGTGGATGGGGCTCACTAGAGATTAAAGTCGGATTTGTCTTCTCCTTTAGTAAGACGTTTTCCACCTACGGAAATATTGTGTGATGTTAGATGTTTGTCTTTAATGTTGTGGAAGAGAGAAAACATTTACAGTGCCCACATAATTGCCAAGTGAGAGAGACAAGTGGTGTCTGCTGGAGAATTATTAATAACATGATTTAGGATTTTCATCACTTGTAATTAGTTATGAATGATTAATTAATTAATAATTTACTAGGTGGTGTTGGCGTCACACATTGTGAACTGGACTTAAAATCGGTTCTGCATGAATTAAACAGATGAAAATAATCACTGATTCATTTGGCTGAAAAGAAAGGGAAAAATATTTCGGATAAACATGTCAGGAAACAACTCTTTTTAACGCTAACCAGCAATTACTGAAATAATCAGATGAGCAGGACGCTTCCTTTCTTTTAGGGTCACTTGCTTTTAGACTCTGGTCTTATGCAAGAACCAAATGTTCACTTTAAACTTCATTGAAAGAAATATTTATGATGCAGAGTGTGTATTTACGTGGTTGCGAGCGTTCTCTCTTGGTCGGTCATGGGCCAGCGTACATGTTTGTCATATTTTCTTCTTATATGTATGTAGTTCACTGTTAAAGTTGACTTCCCTTTAATTATTCCCCATCCATCCATCCATCCTTTCACAATGAAATTTGTACATTTTCAGTTTTTTCCTGTGGACTATGAATGTGTATCCAGCTTGACAACCTTCAACCATTTGATCTTTCTGTGCGAAAACAGTTCTGACCTTACCAGTCTTTTGCCAGACATTTCACAGTCAGGGCAGTCAAGGTGAGTTAAGAGTTTAGAGTTTTGATAATGGTCCTGAGTTCTCAAGGTGAGTTAAGAGTTTAGATTTTTGATAATGGTCCTGAGTTCTCAAGGTGAGTTAAGAGTTTAGATTTTTGATAATGGTCCTGAGTACTTAAGGCAAGTTAGGCTTTAGATTTTTGATAATAGTCCTGAGTACTTAAGATAAGTTAGATTTTAGATAACGTCTAATGATGAAACGATCAATGAAAGCCCAATGGTGACTTTAAATTTGCTTTTGCATTAAATATTAATGACAATTGTAGTAATAAATATTAATGACAATTGTAGTAATAAATGCTAATGACAATGATGATGGTAGTAATGGGAGGCAAAACTAATGGTGGAAATGATACTTTAATGACATACATGGCAGAGGAAGTAAATAAATGATACAATTATGAAAACAGCAAAATTGCAGAGAAATCAGAACATATTTTAATAACAATATCTATAGGATTAATAATGTTTGTATTACATTTACAAATATAATGAGTGGAAACTAAATTATAAATAAAATGTCTAAAGTACAAGTGAAAATTATATCCAATTAAAATGTCTAAAGAACAAGAGAAAATTGTGTATAATTAAAATGTCTAGGGTACAAGTAGAAACAATTAAAATGTCTAAAGTACAATTGGAATTTGTGTATAATTAAAATGTCTAAAGTAAAAGAGGAAATTGTGTATAATTAAAATGTCTAAAGTAAAAGAGGAAATTGTGTGTAATTAAAATATCTAAAGTACAGTAGAAATCATGCTTGAATAACAATGTCAAAGATACAGGAAGAAATTATGCTCTGACTACAATGTAAAAATTTTTATAATTAAAGTATTAATGGTAAAAAACATAATACAATAGAATTACTGTGTAGTAGTGAATAAGATTAACATGACATTGACTGGGTCATGAAATAATAGAAGCAATGAAAATAACCTTACAATGACAAAGGCAAAGATAAAGGTGGAAATTATGAACATAAATTAACTATACAAGAAACCAGCACAGTTTGTAATGTTCGTCCATCCTCTATGTTCCAAATGAACTTAACAATAGTGTGAAAAGTGTTGAATTACTCTTTTAACATTTAAAATTTTCAAATAAACATATGCCCTAAGTTTCTAACTAGTTTTCTTTTTTCCTTCAAACACCCCCTTCCCCAACTAACTGATGCAATAGCACTATCCACAAAGGATTAAATAAAAGAAATAATTTATTTAATCTAAAATTATATTTTAACACATAACTGTCCCCACTCTATGTATATAAGTGACAGACTTCAAACAGAACTTATATTTATATCATCTTTACAGCAGTTTCCACCATTGTCTTTGACATTGCCATTATGTGTATAATCATTTCATTGTTATTATTTGTATAACATAATCTCATTGTCATTATATATAACATAATCTCAGTGAAATTGTTAGTAAGAAGTGGTTGAGATTATATGTTTGTTAGAATATAATGACAATAATATTATAACATAATCTCATTGCCTTTATATGTATAACATAAACATATTGTCATGTTGTAATATAATCTCATTGCCATTATATGTGTAGCATAATCTTATTGCCATTATATTTGTAACATAATCTTATTGCCATTATATGTGTAACATAATCTTATTGCCATTATATGTGTAACATACTCTTTTTGACATTATATGTGTAACATAATCTTATTGCCATTATATGTGTAACATAATCTTATTGCCATTATATGTGTAACATAATCTTATTGCCATTATATGTGTAACATAATCTCAACCACTCCTCATTGCCATTTTCACTACAGGAACTACACTCCCATCATCAAGCATCTTTACAACATAGTTTCATTCATTACTTTTTAAATTACATGTATACATTAAAACAGTAACTGCCAATATCAATATCATCATAACATTATTTCAGTGAAATCCATCATCATAATATTATTTTAGCAAATGTCATTGTCATCATAACATTATTTCAAAGAATGCCATTGTCATCAAACATCAATTCAGAGAATGTCATTGTCATCATCATATTATTTCAGTGAATTCCATTGTCATCATAACATTATTACTATTGGAATGTTTAAGAAAATAGTTTGATTGTATACCTCTGCAGCCCACCTTCAACACCCAGACACCGGCATGTTCATGGACGGTCCAGTGATGATGGCAGACGGGTGGAATCAACTGTCAGCTTTATTCCCTTTCCTTTCGACCTGCTCACTCTATTGCCCCGTAGTCAGCAAGCCGAACTGCTCTTCTCTACTTTTGTGGTCCCCAGTGGTAAGTTGATAATTTCTTATCGATATGTGCTTCCATTTTATGTCACTGTTTGTCTTTTTTTGTAGTCTTGTCCTGTTCAATGGTATTAAGTCAAGCAACTCTTCAAGTCATGTTTAATTTGACATCCATGATGAACATTGCACACTTTGCGGTATCAGAAAAGATCTGTACTCTCATCAAGTGCTATTGAAAATGAATTGACATTTGTGCAACTTTTGAATCACTTGTTGCTTCACATCACTCGCAAGCTCCGTAATTCTGCTTCAACGGACAAGCTTATGCCTTCAAACAGGTTCTTTATGTCACTTGTCAGGACATAAAATTTCACTTGCTTTAACAAGACACTCTTTAACGAAAAGGCCTTTGATGATTTAGCAATCATTTCACTTAATAAGAAATTTGGTTTTACTGCATCTTCACTTGACTTGTTAATGTTCAAAAAGAAATTTGTTTACTTGGAAAATGCCATTTTCAGAACTTTCCCTTCTTTCATTTTCCCAGTGATTGCGTCTTATGTCTCACTGTGAATTGTTTCATAGTGGCAATGAAAATTATATTTTTTCAGCACAGCTATTGTTTGAAGGCAAATTAAACATTGAACTTTATTTACCTGTGATCTCTGTGACAAAAAAATACATATTTTCCCACCTATCTTGGAAAATTCTTTTTTCTTCCATGAACTTTCTTTTCTTCCATGAGCTGTCTTTTCTTCGATTTAGAACTGGATATTGAAGCCTTTATCAAGATGATGGTTTAATAATAAATCTTCACACTAAAAACCTTTATCAGTTTGTGACAACTGGCAGAGAAATAATAAATTAGAATTATGCCCCTTCAGGATGTTTTGTCAGCTTCACATAACTATTCCTTCATTATAAATTTGCATCATTTCTACTTTTAGCTACTGGTCCCACTGGCCCCACTCAGGTCTAAAGTCACTGAAGTGAGCCGATGCTATATTTTGCAATTGTTCTTAATGCCCTCTTGTTCATCTCTTATTGTCTCTTACTTTATTAAAAAAGAAAAGGTTGATTGTTTCGTGGACTGCAGGATAATGCTTGGCAGACCACAGGTCACATCTTTCAGACTCCATGTATAAATGTGAAATGAATTTAAATGAAGATCTTTTATGGTGTACACCAGCTTCTTTAAATGTGACCTGAAGTAAATGTAAAATCTCATTAAATAAAGATCTCCTTCTGTTTTCCAGACTCTTTTTCTTCTCTGTGCCTGTTTCATATCTCTGTTTCTCTTTTATCTCTCTGCCTCTTTCTTCAGTTTGACTTTCTTTGTTCAGTCTGTCTGTCTGTTTCTCTCATTTTTCTCTCAGAAAATGTATCTTTCTCTCTTTTATTATTCTCTCTGTGTCTTTTTCTGTTTCTCAGCTTCACTATCTCTATCCCCTTCCCCAACTGTTGCCTTGCCTTACTGGCTAATATATCATGACATATTAAACCAAATCAATAAAATATTTTTTCATTGAATAGCTAAGTCCACTGAGCAAGAGGTGCCAGTTGATCCTAAGGGCTCCAATGAGCTTCTATTCTCACTCTTGTGTGACAAATTCAGAGAGATCCATAATCGTGAGGAAAATCTCACATCACAGGAGTGTTCCAGGTTTTTAGAACTGATGGGCAAGAGGATGCGAGATTTGGGACAAAATCCATTTCCTTTCCAACACACAAGTAGTGGGAAAAATCCGGCAGGTACTGCTGCTTCTTTTAAAGGCAAAGACCGCCAGGTTGGTGCTATACCATATACATTCTGTTTAAGAGTTACTAAATTGTCATTAATTAAAAATAGAGTATCATTTGTTTGTTAGTAACTAAAAATAAACATTAAATATCAAAATAAAATGGTAAAAATATATTTGAAATCTTTGTGGTAATATTAATAATTTATTCATTATAAATGTGAACTGTAGATATAAGTTTTGAGATATTTTTTTGCTTGCAAAAATGGTCATAAATGTAGGCGATCATGAATTGGGCCCACCTCTATGTTGTGTATGTGTGCTGTGTTTTTGTGTGTATATATTTGAGTGTGTATCTATGATTGTATTATTTAATTTTAAGATGTTGAAGCTAATAGTTTCAAAATTCTCTTTAAATGTCAAATCAATATCTTTGATACATTTAAAGATTCGTTCTACTAATACACTCTGATTTTTGTTTATATAATTATAAATTATATTTATATGAACTGCTTAGTAAGGATATTTAAGTTAAAAATATTTTGAATGGTTCCTGCATAATAAACTGATTGATGCTTGTAATTGTATATATGAGTGTGTGTGTGTGTGTGTATGTGTGTGTGTAGGATACTGATGGAGGGGAAACCACTGACACTGCTAAAAGTGACAGTGCAGCAGACAAAACCAAACCATATCCAACAGCAGATCACTGCAGCACCTCTCCCACAGTCACTACAGCTTCTACAATCTTGAGCGACATGACACCCAAGACCATGCCAGCATCCAGTCTTCCAGGACTACCGCAGATGCCCATCTATCCTGACAGCAATCACTCTCTACCACCCAGAGACTGTGACCAGCAGCCAGTGTGGAAATGTTACATAAAGGCAACAAGTACCTCACATTTACTGTTCACGTTCATGCCAGCCAGCTATGATGACCTTCTGCTTCTGAATCACGCAGTCACTGTAGCTGATGACAACAGTAGAGTGGAAGCAGGAGCTGGTTCTGCTGGACTGCAAGACAATGCTGTCAATATGAGAAGTCTGGATAGTGCTGGGGGAAAGGTAAGCTTTCGCTTAACATTTATTTCAAAATGCTTTCAGAGAACGAGGTGAAAATGAAATGAGAGGATATGAGGACAAGCAAGGCCAGACAGAATGTGATTTAGCAATACCTGTGAGTCACTTAAAGGGGAGTGAATATTTCACCTTAAAGAGAGTGGGGATAAACATTTTAGGAGTCAAAAGAAATAAACTTAAAGGGAGAAAGAACAGGGGATGAACATCGAGGTGGTAAAATAAAAACTTAAAGGGAGAGAGAATAACAGATGAACATTGAGGTGGTAAAATAAAAACTTAAAGGGAGGTAGAATGTGGGATGATATTTTGAGGAGGTAAAGAAATGAGAGCAGGAAATAAAAATTTGAGGCAGTTAAAAAAATAATGTCACCCCCAACAAATGATTTTTAGAAATATAGTTCATTGAGGTCTGTTTCCTTTGCAAGATGCATTTAATTTGAAGTCCATTAAAAAAAAATGTTTAAAATACTTTTTGAATGCCCACTAGGGTCTCAGTTACTAGCAAGATTGATTTTTTTCACATTTGTTTTTGTTTTAATTTATATGGCTTCAGTAATATTTCTTTAAAAGAAATGTTAACTACAACAAATTATTATTATTTTTAAGTTCATATTTGTGTTGATATTATATCTAAATACAGTATAAAGCTTTTCATATTTTAAAGCTTTACATAGAAGAAAGTCAATATAGTATATCATGTGAAATTTAAAAGAATTTTGGGAGTCACGCATTTAATTAAGAAATAGTGTATCCTAACAACCCCCTCCCCTTAAAAAAAAACAAAACATGAACATTTTACCTTAATTTACTAAATTAAACTCAGCATAATGTAGCATATATCATGTACTGAAATTTTGAAATCTGATTTTTGTTGTACAGAAAGATTGGCAAAATATCATTTTACCTGCTGTTTCACCTGTATTTCCAGTCAGGCACATTACTAATAAATAAACATAATAGAATTCAATTTATCTCATCTTGATGTGACCTGGTTCTGGATGGAAAAAGCAAAAATCAAGACAATCTGGACATTACTAGAAAATAGAGATACTTTAATTCAGTTACAGATTAATGTAACTGATTGTATATCTCTGTAAACAGCATAACTTAAATGATTTGCTGTTAAAGGTAATAAATACTAATAATGGGTGTGTTTCTACACTGGTTCTAAGTGATTTCTAAAATGCATACAAACATAATTACTGAGTTCCTTGATCATGACCTAGAGAGGGACTGAGGGTTAGTCAAGAAAAAAATCTGTTTGAACTCTTAGTCTTCATTATCAGACTGGTGTGTTTGCCTGTCACTACCATTGAGCTTACTTGAATGGTTTACATGAGACTGGTGTGTTTCCTCACTTCCATCAAGTGCACCTGAATGGTTTACATGAGACTGGTGAGTTTGCCTCACTGCCTTTGGAGCTCACCTGTGGGTTTATATAAGACTGGTGCATTTGCCTCACTACCATTGAGCTCACCTGAAAGGTTTACTATTGACACATGTCAAATAATAGTATAGCAAACACTATGCATGCAGCTTCAACCAGATCTGTATATAAAGTTTTTGTTTTAAAATTCAGATAATTTGAAATCAGGATAAACAGGTTTCTGCTTTGCTTCTCAGGCTGGAGAAATGGATGGCAGTGCACTGGGCAAGACAATAACTGCAGCAGCATTTGAAAATGTTACTGATGGGGAATCTACTGGGGCAGTGTCTATGATCACTCATGTCTCACGGGAAGACTCAGAATCATGTGTTACTGGCACATCGGTTGGTGAGAGGATGTCCTCATTGCCATTGTCTGTGAGTGATAAGATTGCCACTGTCATTACTGTCACAGAAGCTTCTCCATGCCATTCCCCAGAAAGAGCTGTACTCCACAGTCGAGAGGAGGATATCAAAGAATGGGTTGGTTTTATTGTATGTGTTGGTCATGCGTTTTGTATGTTAATCATTTTGGGCTTTGTATACTTGGTATTTTATTTTGTTTAATAGGAAAGTATTAAATTTAATTACATGTATATTCTTTAAATGTAAGTCTGAGAGAAATATTATCATAATTTATTCAATAGTAGCAAATATATAAATTGTAGGCACCTAAGAAACATTTTGCCATGAGTATGTGTTATTTTGGGAAATATGATTTCTTATTACTTATAAATGCAAATGCTTTGAGGAGTTAGCATTTATACTGCAAGTTCAAGCTATAGTATTTACAGATTTAGCATCATTAAAACTAGAAGTTCCTAGAAACCAGAAGTCAGAACCCTCATCTTTACCTACAAATTATACCCCCCTTGCCAACATATCCATACTTTACAGGGCCTCTTTGCAAAGTAAGAGAGGCTCTTTAGAGGAAGAAGTTATGGAGATTTATGCATGGATGTATGAAAAATATTTAAAATCAAGTGTCATACAAATAGAAGAAAAGCAACCTCATCTCAAACTAAGTATGTAATGAAATCCAAGCAAAAGATTAGATGCCACAGACACAGTTAGCTGTATTGCTCCTTCAAATATTGTTGATGAAAGATTCTGCTATAGAAATTTTGCTTGAAGTACTTACTACTGGAGAGAGGATTAACACAAATGCACAACAAAGTGTTGCAAATGTAGAGCCAAGGAGCTAGAATTCCAATTCATTGATTTTAATATCTGCTGAAGATATATTACAGAAACTAAATTGAAAGCCTGCACTTATTTTGACTGCTGCTTCTCACAAATTTTGTTTTGAGGCAATAGAATCACAAGCTGGCAAATAGATTGTCCCATGAAAGCATCTATAATCCATGTGGATGGATCAAGAAAATGAGAACTGTAGAGAAATGATTCTGTCATCTAGTGGCACACAATTGATTTATTTTGTATCTAAAATTAGGCATAACTGATATGATATCTAAACACTGCATTTTGACGAGTTGACAGTTGAGAGTTGAGGGATGGTTGGCCTATCTTGAAAAGACTTTTGGCATGGAGTATGGTACTTGAGACGGTGTGTAAGGCACAGTGCATTGTGTGTAAGATGGTTTATGAGACTGCATGAGGCTTTGTGAGTGGTATATGGTGAAAGATGCATGATGTGCTTCATAGTATTTAAGGCACAGTGCTTAAAGTATGGTATGTAAGACAGTGTGTGAGGTATGGTAAGACACTGGTGAGGTATGGTACTTAAGACAGTGTTTGTGGTATGTTAAGACACTGGTGAGGTATGGTATGTAAGACAGTGTGTGAGGTATGGTAAGACAGTGGTGAGGTATGGTATATAAGACAGTGTGTGAGGTATGTATGATAAGACAGTGTGTGAGGTAAGGTATGTAAGACAGTGTGTGAGGTAAGGTAAGAGTGGTGAGGTATGGTATGTAAGTGTGTGAGGTATGGTAAGACAGTGGTGAGGTATGGTATGTAAGTGTGTGAGATATGATCAGACAGTGTGTGAGGTATGGTATGTAAGACAGCCTGAGGTGCAATGAACAAGGCATGGTACATGGTTCATGAGATATGGGGCATGATATAGTGTATAAGACATGGCGCACGAGTCATGATGTGTGTGGACATGGTGTATGAGAAGACGATACAATGATATGGTATAAAACATAATACAGTATATGAATCATGGTACATTGAGACAGTGTGTGAGACATGGTGAACGAAACACAGAAGCACTAGTTTTCTTTCTCTTAAAAATGTACCCTGTGTACTTTCTCCTTAAAGACCAAGTGAAATGTAATCTAGGTCATCTGCATATAAGAATCCATATATGAAATTCCCATTCTGAGAATCAAATTTAAACTTTCAGAGATTAGCATAAATGCATTTATTTTAGTATTGAATGTCAATATTTCTGAAAGAAATCAGAGCTCTCGTTCATTTGCTTTTACCCCAAGGGCTTGGGTTTATGTATCTTAGTAATGGGGCAGATTGCATTCATGAACTATGTTTGACCTAGATTCCATTGCACTTGGTCTTTAAATAATTCAGTTTCCAAAGTGGTATTATACGAATGTTCAGAAGAACAATCAGAACCAAACAAAGATAATGTGCAAATTCACTTAACGGGTCACATAGAAAAATAATATTCACTTGCCCCAGTCAAATTCTTATCTTTTCTAAATAGTTGAAGGAAAGTACAAAAAAACACAAGCCCCAGTCAAATTCTTATCTCTTTTCTAAATAGTTGAAGGAAAGTACAAAAAAACACAAGCCCCAGTCAAATTCTTATCTCTTTTCTAAATAGTTGAAGGAAAGTACAAAAAAACACAAGCCCCAGTCAAATTCTTATCTCTTTTCTAAATAGTTGAAGGAAAGTACAAAAAAACACAAGCCCCAGTCAAAGGAAACCATACTATATCCCTATTCTAGATAGATGTAAACAAAAATTGAAAGTGAAACAGATAAACAAGCAAAAGCTAGTGCTCTTTCTTGAAAACATTTAGACCAAATAATACCTGTTATATTATCATGCAAAATGGTAATTTGGAGTGGGTAATAGGCATTTCTCAATGACTATACATATAAGACAAAAGCTTTTCTTATTTGCACTTACATGTTTTACTAAATGCCAAAGTCTTTTGCTCTCACAATGGCTTTAGTAAAAGTATTCATGTTTTTGTTCAGGAATTAAAATTATAAGGATCCCTTATATTTCAATCTAATTGTGTTCCTCAGAATATGGGTGAAACAACATAAGAGTAAATTTTAGCAATTAATAAATACATTGAGTATTGGATTTTTACTTTCCATCATTAACTATGAGATTGAATATAGGAAAATTGCTGTCATAGAAAATAAAGTAAAAGCGAGGTTTATATTTTATAACTTAGTTACTTTATCTCTTGACAGACAGGCGGAGAGAGTAAGAAAGAAAAATAATTTATTTGTACATATATCTCTATCTCGAATAGTTTGCAACATATGAAGAGCACACCAAATAAAGAATTTCACCAAGTAAAGATCATACCATATAAAAATACACCAAATAAAGAACACACCAAATAAAGAGCTTACCAAATAAAGAGCACATCAAATAAAGAGTACACCAAATAGCATCCCAAATAAAGAGTGCACCAAATAGCATGCCAAATAAAGAGTACACCAAATAGCATGCCAAATAAAATACACCAAATAGCATGCCAAATAGAGAGTACACCAGAGCACAGAGCGGAAGAAGACTTACAGGTTATTACATTACATTTATTAATAATTTGAGCTAGTAGAGTGTCAGTACATTGCCCAAAATAATCTAGTAATGAACTGTAGATCCAGTAGTGATAGTGGACAGACATTTTCGTAGTAATTTTCACTGATAATAGATGAAGAATAAAGTATCCTATTTATGTTTTCAGTGACAACAGTGAAATGGTGAAAAGCTTGTCAAGAAATAATGGGAACTGTGTAAACTGATTATTTTGACTCTCTCTATTGACAATTACATGGAAGTAATGCAACTCTTCATGTACTTTTTATTAAAGTGTTCATTTGTGTTTTTTGTAGGTAATGTAATATAATAATGTAATATGTGTATAATGTTACTGAGTTCATTTATATTTGTTGGCATATGCAGATAATGACCACACATATTTTAAATATGCTGTTATGCTGTTGAACTCAACAGGTAAAAAGTTCTCCAACAGTTCCACCTCCAGTGAAAGGTCCCATGACAATACCAATCTATGTTTATGACTGCATGTACTACAACGTTGTCGAGTCGTTGATCAACCGCTGGACATTCTCACTCCCTGAAGACATTTTTGAAGACCTGCGTTTTTTCACAGAAGAATCCCAGCAGCCCCCCATTTTCACACGTAATCGCTTGTCATCATTTGATGCTCAGGCAAGTGCTTATGAGGAAAAAGATGAAGGAGAGTTTTCTCGCTCAGGCTGGCGAACCTCTTTGGATCGACGCTCTGAGTCTGTAAGTGAGGGTGTTGGAGATTTCAAACAGCACTGCCAGCTGTTAACTGAAACCTTTTTCAGTTGTTTTGTTACAGGTAAGACAGTAATTAGCAACAGCACTTTTGCATACATAATATGCTAAAAGTTTCGTCTTTTTCTAATTTGTAAAGTTTGCAAATAAGTTTTGCTTCATTCATTATGGGAGTTAAAGATCAAGTTAAGGGGAATCTAGATCACTTACATATCATTATAATTTTATTGCTTTCAGAGTAAATTTGAATGTTTAAAGAATCCAATCTTAAATGTTTAGAAAGTGTCGGGATTGTTGTAACTTTAATTCCACTGCAGTAAGTGAAAGCAGTTTCTTAATTTTGAATTTATCAGTAGATTTTTTAATTGTTTTACTTACAATTAAAAATGACTTAAATAATATCGGATTTATTTTGTACTTTTCCTGATAGAAAAATCTCATTTATTGTTTTGCCTGCAAATTTGTCAAGCTCATAATTCTCTTGAACTTTTGACTGATGTTAATGTTCCACTGCAAGCCTAGCATTTCTTAGTAAAGCTATGGTAAGCTCAGAACATTTTCTACAGCTTGCATTAAAATGTATTTTCTGTAGGCAGTAAATAATACTTGACATCTAAGGCTACTTTTTGTTGTATATTTAAATGAGAAGTTTGTCATGAAATAGGATTGTATCAGAGTCTGAGACACAATTTCAATGTTGACAAACACGACATTGATGCAGCCATCAGTAACATCTGTGAGGAGACTGTCCCCCTTGAGATCGACATTACTTCCTTTCTCTTGGCATCTTGCGGCCATTTGCAGCATTTGGCATCGCAGGGTCGTAAAGATGTTTCTAATGCACAGGAAAGTGATATGGGACCCAGAAAACCATCTGTCCGCTTCATGGAAATAGTGGAAATTAAAAGGTAATTGTGCAACAGTTATATATTTTTTTATTTCATTTATTTCACTGGGTATTTCTTTCTGTCTTCATTTTTTATTCTTCTGTTGTTGTTTTTTTTAACTTAAAGTCTTTTTTCTTTTTCTTTTGTCATATGTTTTTGTTTCTTTTCCAGGAGATATAATGTATATTTCACCCAATTTCCTTTGTTTCTTCTTTCATATTCAGGCAACTTTTTCTTGGTATATAATATTCCACAAAAATTTCACAGCATATTATGTGGAAATGGAATATAAACTTTTTTCTTCTCTCTGCAGCCCAATCAGTATGTATCTAGTTTATATATTTTATAATATTTTCTAAGTGTCTTGATTAGCTCAAGTGAAGAAAACTTTCAGTACAACCATCCTCAGAATCAATGGAGGTTAAAAGATGTTAAGCAGTAATGAATGAGTGAAACAATCATGACCATCTTCAAGTAAAATTTTATGGCATATGTAAAGTTTAAATGAATGACATTTGTTTAGAAATAGTCTGAGAAACAGATTGATTTCTATTGAATGATTTTAGTGTTTGTTGATTTTGTGGGTGAGAGTT
Source organism: Sinotaia quadrata (assembly GCA_028829895.1). NCBI lineage: Eukaryota > Metazoa > Mollusca > Gastropoda > Architaenioglossa > Viviparidae > Sinotaia > Sinotaia quadrata. The sequence continues at coordinate 130,145,720 of CM054178.1, read as the reverse complement.
TGGAACACAAGAGAGAGTTTTATTTGCTGAAAAAAACAGTATCTGGTAAAATAAGTTTATGGTGGTGATAACAATTAGATTACCTAGCTAGACCTTCCTAGCCAGTCAGTATGAAAAGAGTGACAGGTCAACGTATTGACTATCCTAGCCAGTCAGTATGAAAAGAGTGACAGGTCGACGTATTGACTATCCTAGCCAGTCAGTATGAAAAGAGTGACAGGTCGACATATTGACTGTCCTAGCCAGTCGGTATGAAAAGAGTGATAGGTCGACGTATTGACTATCCTAGCCAGTCAGTATGAAAAGAGTGACAGGTCGACGTATTGACTATCCTAGCCAATCAGTATGAAAAGAGTGACAGGTCGACGTATTGACTATCCTAGCCAATCAGTATGAAAAGAGTGACAGGTCGACGTATTGACTATCCTAGCCAGTCAGTATGAAAAGATTGACGGGTTGACGTATTGACTATCCTAGCCAGTCAGTATGAAAAGAGTGACGGGTTGACGTATTGACTATCCTAGCCAGTCAGTATGAAAAGAGTGATGGGTTGTCTATTTGACTATCCTAGCCAATCAGTATGAAAAGAGTGATGGGTTGACATATTGACTACCCTAGCTAGTCTGAACTGTCAGTATGGAAAGATTGCTTAATGTTAATACCACTTATTGGCTTGTGGCATAATGTAAATTTTCAACCTATGTGGCTGGGGAAGAAAACAGACTTGCACCCATGTCAAAAAAAAAATGTGGAACTTATATATTGGAAAATTTCAGATTAATTTTTTTTTTGGAGTTTTGAGTTCAACAATCCCCTTTTAAATATGTAAACATGATTGTGCTTGAAGTTTGATTCATTGTATTTGTATCGTAGGTCTAAAGTAAAGCAAATGAACGAGGTGCAATTTTCTATGTTCTGCTTTGTCATTTGTCACTCTTACAAAAATCTTTTCTTTTCAGACAACACAATTTAATTTTTTTATGTGCATAAAATGTTTAGTGATGATGGACACACAGTCATCCCAGAGATCTTGCAGTTGCCAAAGTGCATGGTTCCGTTGCGGCCAACTCTCTTTGCAGACAATTCCTGTGAGTACGCAGAGGGTTTACAGAAGATGGTTCAGGACACATTTCTCAGCATTGTTCAGCACTGGTTCCAGCCCATTGCCTCACTTCCTGACACATACTTCTTTTGTCCAGCAATGCTGACACACAGTTCCTTAGTATGTGGGGCCACTTAGTCTGCATTTATGTGTGTAGTAGTGTGCATATCTGCATGTATGTGTGTGTATGTGTTTGTACAGAGAGAGAGAGAGAGAGAGAGAGAGAGAGAGAGAGAGAGAGAGAGAGAGATGAAAATTGGTGAAGTGAGCTTTACAGTTAAAATCTTACATTTATCAGATGTCCAAAAACTGTCTAATGTACCATAGAAAATGACAGTATTGCATCAGAATACCTGTAAGAATCATGTGTAACATATAAAAGAGTATGAATTTATTTAACTTCCATCAAAATTGAGAAATTTTGTTCCTCAGAGTGATAATATTATTTTGTCTTTGTGAAATATTTGTGCTTTTTCTAAAAGCAATAAATATGTTCCTGGAATATTAAGATGTTACAAGTGTATATAATTTTTTTATTTCTACTAGAACTAAGAATATTAAAGATGATATAAATATATGATATTTGATTTTCTACTAGAATTAAGAAATATGTTCTTAGAATATTAAAGGTGATATGATTTGAGTATATAAGATATTTTAATTTCTACTGGAAGTAAGGAATTTGCCAGCCAGAAAGTTAGTTATGTTATGAGTATTACATGTACAATATATAAATTTCTTCTCACTTAGGAAATAATTGTCCCAAAAATATTGATAGTGTCTATCTAATAGGTTTATTGAATTTTTATTCTGTTCTTCCAAACCCAAGAAATTTTATGTAAGAATAATATTTGTGTGCTTTTTGTGATTAGTTGAAATCTACTGAAACAGTGAAATTGGCCAAGAATATTTATGATATTATAATAGAAAAGATATATTTGTATTTTTATTTGAATTTTTCAGTCTGTCCAAACCAAGAAATTTGTCTCACTAATGTTAGTTATGTTGTGTATGCATGCAGTTAAACTTCATAAACTGCAAAGTTTGTCCCCAAACATTGAATTGATGTATTTGCAGGGTGGAGATGCTGATGATGGAGAAAATAAAGGAGATGAATCTGATGGACATTTTGGTCGAGTTGGGACTGATACTGGTAATCAAACGTGCTTTTATTAAAATTTAAGTCAAAATAAAATTGCTATTCCAGTAGTCAAAAATGCACCTGCCTTCTATTGATCATTATATCATTTTGTAATGAGAGTAGCATTGTGTTTACCTTTGTATCATTTTGTAAGGAGAGTATATTGTGTTTACCTTTGAATCATTTTGTAAAGAGTAATGTGTTTACCATTATATAATTTTGTAATGAGACTAGCATTGCATTTACCATTATATAATTTATAATGAGACTAGCATTGCATTTACCATTATATAATTTTATAATGAGAGTAGCATTGCATTTACCATTATATAATTTTATAATGAGAGTAGCATTGTATTTACCATTATATAATTTTGTAATGAAGGTAGCATTGTGTTTACAATTATTTAATTGTCTAATGAAAGTAGCATTGCAATTTACCATATATATAATGTTATAATGAAAGTAGCATTGGGTTTATCATTATATAATTTTGTAATGAAAATAGCATTGTGTTTACCATTGTGTAACTTTATAATGAATGTAGTATTTGTATTTGAGTAAAAGAGATATTGACAGTGTCACAAGAAAATTAATCTCTTCACCATGGTGTGCTCATCCTTCGAACAAGCAGCTAACTGTTGAGTTATTTTGGTAAATAGCTTTAATCAATCCATATTAGGCATACCTGGCTATCTGCTGAGTTATTTTGGTAAATAGCTTTAATCAATCCATATTAGGCATACCTGGCTATCTGCTGAGTTATTTTGGTAAATAGCTTTATCAATCCATATTAGGCATACCTGGCTGTATATTGCTGGTGTGCTGACAGTAAACTTATACATGACATGTTATAGATTAACAAAGTAAACATAGTTTAGCCTTTAGCATTGATTTATTTATAAACAGTGCAATGGGTTGACAAAGTAAGCGAAGTTTAGCTTTTTGCATATTGATTTATTCCAAGGTAATGAGAACTGCATTCACTCTCTATGTTATATTATTGTTGAATCAAATTAAGTCTCTAACCATATTTTTTCTGTATCAGATCTCAGCCTAAAAGGTATAGCTGAAGATGATGAAGGGGACATAATTATGGCTGACTTTATTGCCAATGATGCTTTTGAGGACAAAGAAGTGTCACTCAGTGATTCTCTTGTATCTAACATGGAAAATTCGATGTCTGATTTTGACCTTGATGAATCTCAGGAGGCTGAGGAAAAAGAGTTAGTCCCTCTTTTTCTGAACTTTACCTGCACACTCAAGCGCCGTACAGAACACCACAACATTAGTGTAACAACCATACCCCAGTGTTTAGGTGAGTCGAAGCATTGACATTCTTTAAACTTCTTTCACCTTTCACCTTTCACCTTTGTCTTAACATCTTAACTTAACATCTATTCATCTTTTTAAAGTTTATTTGTTTTATAGATAATCCCTCCATAATTCTTTTCTAGAACTTTTAAGTGTTTCAAACAAACAAAACACGCGACAGTATATTTGAGTAGATCCTTTTCAGAATTTGTTTCACAGGCATGCTGTGAACATTGTCAAGTGTCAGAGGGCCTTTGAAGAAAAATTGAAACATTTCATTGATGTTTCCTGTAACAGTTATTTGTTTCAGGGAACTCTTCAAGAAACTGGAAAAATGTATTTTTTTTAATGTAATGTCTTCTTCATTAGTTACCATATTATAGAATATTTTGAATAAACTTGAAAAATTATGTTTGTGTCTGCTCTAATAGTTTTCTTATTTCAGGGGATCTGCTAAAGAAACTTGAGTCTCCTCTTCTGGCACTGGACTTTGCAGACTTTAAAGTAACCCTTGACATCAACTGCCTAACATTGCCTAGTGATTTTGGAAATTCAAGTTTTTGCAGACCTTCCCTCTTGCGTATGCTCTCCGGTCACAGTGAGAGCAGTGAATTCAACCATTCACAGATGAACGAGCGTGAAGTAGATGATGTTCATAGCACAGGGACATCTACAGATTATGAGTAGGAATTCTGCTTGTTGCCAGACTCCTAATGTCTCTGCATGATTTTTAACTTTCATCACATTTAGTTTGTTTTATGTGAAGTTTAATGTATATTAAGTAGGTTTCATATACTCTAAATACTGTTTGTATGTATCTCTGTCTAGTTTATATGCCTGTTTATCTATCAATCAAAGGATTGATAGCAATTATTTTTATATTGCACACAAATAATAATATTTTAAAAAATATTACAATCTGAGGGTTGACATTATACTGTAGTCCTTCATTAAAAGTTAGGACTAATTGTAGTTTTATAAAGCTAATCTGTATTTTACTTGTTATAAATTTGTGATTCATGATTATTTCAGAAATGCTTGAAATATAATTACTTTACAATTACTTTGAGGGTAGCTGCATTTAGCTTTTTTTTTTTGTATAAATCCAACAAATTGCTCATTTTGGTAAGTATTTAGGAAAACATATCTATGTAGAAAATATGTAAAAAGCATATTTTAATTAGGAAACTTCCTGTTCTATTTAAACAAAAAATATTAAAGATTGACAGGTGAAATAGTTTGAACACCATTGTCCTTTTTAAAAATAAATTCACTTTGCCATTATAAATCTTTAACAGTGGGTTGCAGTGATTTTATATTTAATTGCTACTGTCGTGTTTTAAAATGATAAATTGGCTTTACAGTCAGTTTTGGAAATATTTCTGTTCTCAGTGAGACGCATGAAGACCCTCTTGGCCATTTGCCTCGAGTCCAGCATGAGGCAGTCACAAAGTTCAGGGAAGAGGTCAGAGTTCACTGAATGATTTGAGAAGTTCAGATATTTTAATAACAGTATTTTTTGTCAGTTTGAGTTATGCATTGCTTTTCACACACTCCTGTTGTATTATATGTTTAAAACAAACACTTAGATAAATGGATAAACATTCCCCCCCCTCCCCCATTAACTTCAATTTTTAGCATTCTTTTAATTTGAACATTTGATTTTGAATGAAATTATTTGAAATACTTTATTTATACTATATCTTTGAATAGTAGTTACATTTTAAAAGTTTTTTCCAGTTTGATATTTGGATCAATATTAGAAAACAATACATTCAAAGAAAATTATTATAAACTAGTAAATGTTAGTTTAAAAAGAAAAAAGCAGGGAAATAAACATTTCTATACAATGTCAATGAAAATATGCTTTTCAACATTCCTTTTTTGCTTCATTTTGAAAGCAGAGCGTGAGTTTGATTTTTGATTATAAATTTATTTGACAGGTGGAGTGGTTGCTAAGAGACGAGATAGTGTCAGCCCTTAGACACTTGCAGCCACTGAATGCAGATGCCTTAGAGTTTGTGACACAACATGTCCGATCTTCTTTCCGCCTCATGCGTCCATCTTCTGTACACGAGAAAGTAAGCTTGCAGTTTGTGTTTGGGCCAGACCGCAGCATGAAGTATTTCATTGAGGTATGTCTACCTTGTCAGAAAAGACAAATTTTTGGCAAAACACATGATCCTAAGAAACAAAATTTAATGTTGATACACCTAAATCAAACAGCTTTCCTTTTAAGAATTGCTGAAGGTCTATGCAAATAATATTTCTATCTAGATTTCCATGTTGCTGCAATATTTATCATATAATGAAAAATGTGCTTAATTTAATTTATCTTTCCTTATTAAATCTCTACCTCCAATTTTTAAATTCAATTTTACATCATGTTTTATTTGGTAAGATGCCATATTATACTTTTGTTTTTAAAGTTGTATGTGTTTTTATAATTTTAATATGACTTGAACAGACATAATTTTGATTTAAAATAATAATAACAGAATACATTTTTTGTTTGTAAAATCATCCATATTATGAATATGAAGAATTAGTAGGAACACCCTGGCATGTGACCAGCATAATAGAGGTAGTACTTGGCAAAGGGAGATCATAACTAACTGATTAGCCTAGTAAAGAATTTTATTCTTAGCTCAGGACAGGTCTGTTACTAATTTAAATAAGCTGTCACTGAACTTAATAATAGATTGCAAGTCCCAAGACAAAGTGTATACTAATCCTGCTGAAGGATGCTAGAGCCACTAAAAAAAGTTTTAAAGGACATGGCTTTGAACTCTTTCAATTTCAGAGGTTCAGAATATGATTGGAATATAACAGAAGTTGCAAACTTTCTCTACATTCCACATGAGGAAAATTACAGATTGTATCGTTCCATATTATCAAACAAGTCTGATAATATTTGACATGAGAATTTACTGATACTCCATGAAGATTCTAGGGCTACTAAGAAAGGTGTTTTCAGTTCTGTACATATCAGAAGTTGAGAACACGACTTTAAACTCTTTATATTTTAGAAATTCAGAACATGACTTCAAACTCTTGATATTTCAGAAGTTCAGAACATGACTTCAAACTCTTGATATTTCAGAAGTTCAGAAGATGACTTTGAGCTGTTTATATTTCAGAAGTTCAGAACATGACTTCAGACTCTTTATTAAACTTCAAAAGTTCAGAATGATAGAAATATAATTAATTGAATACTGTTTTCAAATTCCAGATTTGTCTTTTCATATTTGTAAACAGATCTGATATTTGTTTGAGGATTTATCGAATCTATTGAAATGTCTAAGTGTTGTTAGTGTTTGTCTCCTCTGGGAGTTAACATGTTTCTCTTGTCTGTGACTTTGTAAATACATTTACAGTTTACCAGTTTGGTTGCATGGTTAAAAAAGGAATAGGGTTGTAATAAAGTAACTTTATTCAACATTGCATTGTCCTTTTAAAAAACAAATAAACAAAATTCTAATGCCTGTTACACTGCTGTTATAATTCCTATATTTTTCAAAGCTCTTCTATTTGTAATCTGTTCTGATGTCCAGTGACATTGTTCATGTCTTGAATTTGAAATAGATATTTGCTGTACGATCTTATGATAAAATATTAGTATTAAATTTGTTTTGACCAGCAAACAAATTTTCACTCCTAAAGACACATTTAAGTGAATAAATGATCAAAATTAATTGACTAAATTTCTGAATAAATCATTTTGACTTGCACAGTTTTAGCCTTGTTCTTAAGAACCAAAAATGAATCAGTGAAAAAACATTGATAGCAATTTTACTACTAAAATAAATGCTGACAACTACTATACAGCAGAAGAAATTGTAAAGTAGCTGTAATATAACATAATAGATTTTACTACTAAAATAAATGCTGACAACCACTATACAGCAGAAGAAATTGTAAAGTAGCTGTAATATAACATAATAGATTTTACTACTAAAATAAATGCTGACAACCACTATAGAGCAGAAGAAATTGTAAAGTAGCTGTAATATAACATGACTTGTGTCATACAAATAAAAGTAACCACCATCTTTTTAATTCAGCTCTTTCAGATTTTAGTAATAACATTCAAATATTCCTAATGATATAATGTGGTACAGTGCAATCAGCCCTAGTACTATGGCGTTTTATATTAATTCTTTATTGTACCAGTAATTTTCTTTTCCTTTCAGCATTTGTTGTTTCTTCTATTGATTGCATTTATTGAAAGATGTTTATGTTTTTGGATGTTTCACATATTTTTTTATTTTATTTGTCTTTGCTGCTGGTTCTTGCAATGAGCATCGTTAAACTACATCTGAAGATCCTCTTTTGAAAGATATTTAATTACAAATTTTAATTCAGCAATGCAAACACAACAATAACAAGTATTTTAATGACCATGAATATTTATATTTTAAGACTATTTAAATCTACACTGGTTAAATGAGAAATGTTTCCTGAAAATTTAAAAAAAAAGAAATGAACAACATAAAAAAAAGTTGTGAGTCTTGATCATGTGCTTTGACTTTGTGCTGCTAGATTACACGTGAACAGTATATTTATAGAAATATTTTTTGAACTAAACTTAATTTCAATAAATAATTGAAGTGATTTTTAAGTTTTTTTTAAATAGCTGTTATGTGTAAAGTCATAAAAGAACAAAGAGGTTTTAATTAGTTGTTAATGTTTCTTCAATTGTTAAATTTTACTTTAAGTTAGTTTATGTAAGATTAAACCATCACTATCTTAATCATTGTTAAAATTTGTTAAATCAATTGTTAAAATTTTACTTTAAGTTAGTTTATGTAAGATTAAACCATCACTATCTTAATCATTATCATCAAATTCATCATACTCACCCCTTCACTACCACCACCTCATTACTGTCATCATCATTGCTACTACCTCCACCACCTCATTACTGTCATCATCATTGCTACTACCACCACCAGTACTTTCAAAATATGAATTTTTTTTGCAGGAGTTTGAGCATATCTCCATCCCTGGCTACAAATTGTGCAAAAAGATGGACTTCTATGTATTGGTCATTGACCGCGCCCATGCTGACAGCATCCGCCATGCTCAGGCCCTCAAATCTGCTCTTGCTGAGCTCAGTCGTGAGGATGCTACTCAAAAATTGGTGGGCTTGAGCCCTAGCACTCTTATTAGATCCAAACTGTTTCCTTCAATGGAGGAGAGGAGCTACAGTATGCCTAACATCTTGCCAACTGCAGAGTTATCCCCCATAAATAAGTTGCCTGATGAAAGTAGTGATCCTGTCATTCGTGCTGCAGAGTTATCCCCCCTGAATAAGTTGCCTGATGAAAGTAGTGATCCTGTCATTCGTGCTGCAGAGTGTGAAGAGCAAGCAGATGATGGCCGTGTTAGGAGTTGTTCTGATGCCAAGTTCATGGATAAAACACCAGCAGTAGGAAAAGGGTACTTTAAAAAATATTACTTATTTACCAATTGAGAAGTTATTTTTAAAATTAGTTTTGGAGATATTGCAGTTTGTGGTCAGATATAGGTTATGAAACATTATCATTGACAGCCAGTTACTCTAACTTGAAAACACATATAAGCTATTATGCCATTTATTATGGCTGTATTATTTAACATTCAGCACATTGTTCAAACATTTTTTTGGTTACTTAAAATAAACAGTGGAGCAATAAATTTAATATTAATTTATATTATGTCTATGGTATTTGCTAAGATATAGACTTTAAATTATGCTTGTATCACATTTATATCTATGTCATGGACCCTGCCTACATTTATATCTTTTGCCTGCAAGTGCAAGACTATCACAAGAAACGCACTCATGTACCTGCAAGTGATAGACAGTCACAACAAATCCACCCCTTTACCTGCAAGTGACAGACAGTCACAACAGATCCACTCATGTACCTGCAAGTGACAGTCACAACAAATCCACCCCTTTACCTGCAAGTGACAGACAGTCACAACAGATCCACTCATGTACCTGCAAGTGATAGACAGTCACAACAAATCCACCCCTTTACCTGCAAGTGACAGACAGTCACAACAGATCCACTCATGTACCTGCAAGTGACAGACAGTCACAACAAATCCACCCCTTTACCTGCAAGTGACAGACAGTCACAACAGATCCACTCATGTACCTGCAAGTGACAGACAGTCACAACAAATTCACCCCTTTACCTGCAAGTGACAGATTGTCACAACAGATCCACTCATGTACCTGCAAGTGACAGACTGTCACATCAGATCCATTCGTGTGCTTGCAAGTGACAGACTATCACAACAAATCCACCCCTGTGCCTGCAGGATACTTTGAAAGCTGTCAGTTTGGTTTCAGAGCAGTTAAGAATTAAGCCCTTTACTGTCAATGTTCTTCTAAAGTATCATCAGTTACTAAAGTTATTTCAATGAAAATGAAAGTTTGATGAATAATAATAATAAATTTATTAATATTTAATACTTTTAGGACATGTAGCATTATTTAATAAAATTACAGGTCTGTTATATAATGCTGTCTAAAGATTGGGTTGTGGCTTGAAATCTCCAAATTCCAACATTCAAGATCATACTTTAATCACAAGTAATAAAATAATATTGATAATTTCATTAAGCTATGGTGCGAAATATCATCTTTATTATTTAATACTGGTAAATTGTTTCATTTACAGTGCTACACATTACCTTTATCATTGATATTGGTAATTTGTTTCATTTAGAGTGGTACATATATTTTTATTATTTAAATTAGTAATTTGTTTCGTTTACAGTGGTAAATATCTTTATTTTTTTCTATTGGTAATTTGTTTCATTTACAGTGCTTAATACCATCTTTATTCTTTGCAGGGATTTCAGCTCTGGTTGTGAACAGGAATCCTCCATCCCACCCACCACAGTGCCACAAAAACCCCTGCTAGGAGATGTCACAATAGAAGGCTCTGATGCCTTGATTCGAAAGTCAAACAGTTTTGCTGGTCTTCAGGGTCAAATGGCTCCTATCTCTAATAGTTCCCCAATCATTTCTGAGGGACAGTTAGGTGAGTTGGGTACCTGTAGTTTGAGTGTAATTTAGATGAGTTGGTACCTGTAGTTTGAGGGTAATTTAGGTGAGTTGGTACCTGTAGTTTGAGGGTAATTTAGGTGAGTTGGTACCTTAGTTTGAGGGTTATTTAGATGAGTTTGTACCTTAGTTTGAGGGTAATTTAGATGAGTTGGTATCTGTAGTTTGAGGGTAATTTAGATAAGTTGGTATCTTAGTTTGAGGGTAATTTAGATGAGTTTGTACCTTAGTTTGAGGGTAATTTAGATGAGTTGGTACCTTAGTTTGAGGGTAATTTAGGTGAATTGGTACCTTAGTTTGAGGGTAATTTAGATGAATTGGTACCTGTAGTTTGAGGGTAATTTAGGTGAGTTGGTACCTTAGTTTGAGGGTAATTTAGATGAGTTGGTACCTGTAGTTTGAGAGTAATTTAGGTGAGTTGGTACCCATAGTTTGAGGGTAATTTAGGTGAGTTGGTACCCATAGTTTGAGGGTAATTTAGATGAGTTGGTACCTGTAATTTGAGGGTAATTTAGATGAGTTGGTACCTGTAGTTTGAGGGTAATTTAGATGAGTTGGTACCTGTAGTTTGAGGGTAATTTAGGTGAATTGGTATATGTAGTTTGAAGATAATTTAGGTGAATTGGTACCTGTGGTCTGAGGGAAATTAGTAGTTTGGGCAGTTATGTGACTTGGTATGTGTAGTTTGAAAAACACTTGTGTGATTGATAGCTGGAATTTGAGATACAGTTACATGATTTGGTACCTGTAGTTTGAGGGACAGTTACATGAGTTGGTATATGTAGTTTGAGGGTACATTTAGGCGAGTTGATAACTGTAACTGAGAGAGATACTTGTATCTGACAGTTGTGTGAGTTGATACATGTTTTCTGATGGATATTTATGTGAGTTATTATGTCTATTCTGATGGATATATGTTTAAATTAACATACATTATATGTTACATATATATTATTATTGTATTTTACTTTTAAGGAAACATAAATTAAAATATTCAATGAAAGCTTAACTGATAGTGTAATTTAACAATAAAATAACCACTTGTTGTAATAAAATAATCTGTTGAATTTTAAAGAAATGTAATACTGTTACACTTTTAATAACTGTTCATCATTTTATTTCAAATTTCTTAATTTGTACAATTTTTTAAATGATTAAAATTGAGGAATTAAAAATAAAAAATCAGACCCCACACAGACATACACACTCATGCATGCACACACATACACACACACTTAATAACGCACACATATACACATAAATTATTAATTTTAACAATTGTTATGTATATAATAAAAGACAATAAAGAAAACTGAAATTACTTTCTTGACTGTAGAGTACATTGAAAGGCAGTATTGAGGTCTTGATTTGTTTTCTTTCAAAGAGCTGAGACTGGAAATATTAAAATTAGTTAACTTTGAATAATTTAATTTTTATGTGTTAGGTCCATTATCACCGTTTAAGCAAGGTCAGCTGTCCTATGCTGGTTTGCGGAGTCGTCATTTCTCTGCTCCGTCAGGACAAGGTACGCCTCAGAGCCGTACTTCAACACTGCCCCAGACACCGTCCATAATATCATCTCATGGAAGTGGCACCAGTGATGGTAATGCAATTATCACTTCATTGTTTGAAACAAAAAAAAAAACAAAAACAAAAAAAAAAAAAAAAAGAAGAAAGAAAAAAAAAAAGAAAAGAATATTGATCATATATATTTATAATGATTATAAAAACTCAGAAATTCATGCAGATAAACGTTTGTAAGATAAACATACTGAACTCTAGATAAATGTTGAGGCAGAAATTATCAGAAAGTTATTTTGGATATTGGATGACATCATGGAACACATAGAGCCTAAAGCTGGTTGACTGGATGTAATTCAATAAATCACAATAATAAAATCTTGCTGTGCTTAGAATATGCCACTAGGCCTTTTCTGTGAATCTGGAATTCCTTAAAAATTTGATGGTTACAACTATGGTACCAGTATTCTGTGATGGCCCATTCCCTTGGTGCTCTAAACACATGCTTATATTACTTAATGGTTAATCCAGCTTGTTTGCGCCTGACTAGTGCTAAATTTCCATGGCATAGAGAGAGAATGATTGTAATAGTAGAATGTGAATGGATGTGGGTATTTAGAAGTGGGTAATGTTGTTATGCTGGAGAATAAAGTTATATATATTTTTTTTACAAAGCTGGTTTTGAAGGTGACGTTAGTGATGCCGATATGGATGACACAGTTTCTATCAGCGATGCTGGAGTGATTTGCCCCCACCTTCCAAACTTTTGGCTGATCATGCAGATCCACAAAGATCGTGTTGAACTGGACTTTCATTCTAGGTATATAAAAGTTAAGTTTTTAAGCAATTATTTTTAGTTTCCAAACTTGTTTGTACCAAAATTAATTTTTCGTAAATATTGTTTATAATTGTAGTAATGTTGTATTAAAAAATTAGCGTGCAATTTTTAATTTCTCTTCGAGTTCCCTATGGTGGTAAGCTTGAGATATCTGTAAGAATTTATAGAAGTTGAGGCAGCTTTTTATAAAGATGTGTCCTGATAGAAAGATAGATACTGAAATACAAGTAGTCTCTGTGTGTAGAGATAGATACTGAAATACAACTAGTCTTTGTAGAGATAGATACTGAAATACAAGTAGTCTTTGTAGAGATAGATACTGAAATACAAGTAGTCTCTGTATTTTTTCAGTATGTGTTATGTGTGTGTTTATGAGAGAGAAAGAGAGAGAGAGATTGTGTGTGTGTGTGTGTGTGTGTGTGTGTTAATTAGTGTTTAGAATTTATTTACTGTCCAAATATGTTAGGAATAAACATGGAAATATTTTACGCTTTGAGAACATTGGGATTGGAAGTCATAGGGTGAACTAGCCTTACACTAACTGCTCTTTATATAATGGAGAACAAATCTCTTTAATAGAAAGCAAAACTGAATAATTATTTTCAGTGTTCAAGTTGTTATTTGCTGTTTTCAAAACTATCATGACTGCTATCAATTTGACTAGACCCCTGGATAATTTTTGGGAACAGATAAATGGCTATGAAATATTAATGATTTAATTATCTATGAATTACATAGTGAAATATACATTGAAATGTACACTACAATAGTCACTGATACTAATAGTGAAGTATATACTAAAATACTACTGATACTAACAGTGAAACATACACATTTCACTGATACTAACAGTGAAATATACACTAAAATATTCACTGATTATATAGACAATGAAATATAAACAAAAAAACTCACTGATACTAACAGTGAAATATACACTAAAATATGCATTAAAATATTCACTAAAATATGCATTAAAATATTCACTAAAATATGCATTAAAATATTCACAAAAATGTGAAATATAATGAATACACAATGAAATATATAGTGAAATATACACTAAAAACTCTCTGATACTAACAATGAAACACACTAAAATATTCATTGATATGTACAATTAAATATACATTCAAATATACACTAAAATACTCAATACTAACAATGAAATATACACTAAAATATTCACTGATGTTAACAACGAAACATACACTAAAATATTCAAGGATACTAATAGTGAAACAAACACTAAAATATTCATTGATATGTATAAAGAAAGGTACAAACAGACTAAAATATTCATTGATATGTATAAAGAAAGGTACAAACAGACTAAAATCTATGCTGAAATATACCATGATATTTATTTTTTCCTCATTAACAGAGAATCTACCTCAGAAGGGTTTGAGAAAATCAAATTTCAACAACGTGCATTGCTTTCTCGAACAATTCAGTCCATTCAAGACATATGTGTAAAGATTAATAAGGTTAGTTGTGTTATTTTATTGTGTAAAGATTAATAGGGTTAGCTGTGCTGTTTTATTGTGTAAAGATTAATAGGGTTAGCTGTGCTGTTTTATTGTGTAAAGATTAATAGGGTTAGCTGTGCTGTTTTATTGTATTAATAAGGTTAGTTGTGTCATTTTATTATGTAATTATTAAAGTTTCTTAAAACATATTTATGTCTCTTAGCAACTTTTGCTACATGAACTGTATGAGTCACGGATGTGCAATGCACTCCTTGTCCCTGAAGCAGATGAGGATGTGAATTGGACAGATCGTCGTACAATATCAGGGCGTTCTGTGCAAGATGGTCAGTACATACTACCTTGCTCTCTGCTGTATCTTTCTCTCTTCTAAACACATTAGCTTGAGGTGATCTAGTGCAACCAATCTGTTCATTAACATGTTGAATCTTTGTGACATACATGCACAAGGTGCTTCAACATCCATTAAAATGAATGCATATAATTAATTCACCAGGCAGCGTAAAGCAAAGAAATAAATCCTACTTTCAAGTCAGCTGTAATATTTTAAAATTAGAGTTAACTCTTTGTTATTTGGTACTTGAACATTCACATTTCTCATGCATTTGCTATCAATTACAAAAATATCCATTTAAAATAAAGGCTGTGTAAAACACCTTCATGTTTAGTTGTTCCCTGTATATCTCCATGCAATAATTCTCACAGGCACCTCTTCAGGACTTCAGTATTTTCTCTTCCACACTTACACTTGTCATTGCAGTGGTTTATTAGTTGACTTTGTGATCATGTCAGTTGCAGTAGTTTAGTGGTTGACTTTGTAATCATGTCATTGTAGCAGTTTAGTAGTTGACTTTGTGATCATCCTGTACACATTACACTGTTGAATTTGTTTAAAGTATGTTATTTTATTCAGAATGGTCTTCATTTTACCACGTTCATTTTACATTTTCAGCGCATGGAATGTGGTAGTTTTCTTAGCTTTCACTGAAATTCACCACTTGTTATTTCCTTGACAGTTAGTTGAACTTGTAATTTCTTTATGTACTGGGTACAAATAGGGTTTGTACATACTGGATTTTAAAAAAAATAATAAAAAATACCCATTCCACCTGCCCCAATCTCTCATTTATAGAAAATTTATTGAAAATGATTACAAGTTTCTACAGTTGTGTTTAGAAACATAGAACATCACGTCCACACACACACACTATCATTTATAGAAAATTTATTTAAAAAATATTTACAAGTTCATATTTTGAACAAGGGAGTTGGCAAAACAACAGATATACTACCCCAATTACTTCATTTTAGAAAATTTATTTTAAAAATGTTTATGAGTGCCCACATTTAATCAACATAGTAATGTTTAGAAACATAGAAGTCTGCAAACCTATTTTCTCGACCCCCAATTTAGTCATAAATAGAAAATTTAATGCAAAATATTTCCAGTGTCACCATTCATGTTTCCAAAAACTAGTCAACATAGCAAAAACCCTTTCTCCACTTAATCTCATTTATAGAAAAAATATTTTTTAAGAATATTTACAAGTGTCGACTTTCTTATGTTTACAACTGTCTACCTTATTATATTTACAAGTATTTTTTTATATTTATAAGTATCTACTTTCTTATGTTTACAAATTTCTACTTTCTTACATTTTCAAGTGTCAATTTTAGAAATGCCTTTTTTCTTATGTTTACAAGTGTCTACTTATGTTCACAAGTGACTACTTTCTTACATTTACAAGTGTCTATTTTAGAAATGCCTTTTTGTTTACAGATGTCTACTTTCTTATGTTCAGAAGTGTCTGCTTTTTATGTTTACAAATATAGAAGAATTAATGCAAACCATTCTCCTACCCCACTCAGTGTCCCATCTTACTTATCTACAGAAAATTTATTAAGAAATGTTTACACATACCTATTTTCATGTTTAGAAACAGAAGTTGACAAATAGGATATTTACAGATGCCTATAATCATGTCTTAGAAGCACAGAAATTGACAAACCAACATCCCATCCCAAATTATCTCATTTATAGAAAATTTATTAAAATATGTCTACAAACAATTTACAGTGTAAATATTTACAAGTGCCTACCTTGTTGCTAAGAAATACCAAAGCTCAGCAAATGAAGAATAGAATTATTTAGCCATCACTGCCCATTCTCTTTATGTGTCAGATAGCCAGTTTTCTTATGTGTCAGATAACCAGTTTCCTTATGTGTCAGATAGCCAGTTTCCTTATGTGTGATTACTCTAGCTCCTTTTCTGGCTTTAAAATAAAATTAGTCAAGATACATAAATCACCATTGCAGTGCCAAAGGAAGTTGTTTATATTCTTTGAGTTTTTTTTACTTGAGTATAATGTATGAAGGAATTCAATTTTGTCTTTAAGATAAAATAAAACAAGGTACATAAAAAAAAATCATTGTTGCAGTTAATCCCACAGAAGTATTGTTTGTTGTTGATAATAAATAACATTTTCCAAGCTTTGTACTCAAGTCTAGTGATATGATTCAATTTTGGCTTAAGATACAATTCGATAAGGTACATAAAACAATCTCCGTTGCATTAATCCCAGAGGAGCAGTTTTTATTGTTGATAATTAATAACATTTTCCAAGCTTTGTGCATGAGTCTTGCGATTGATTATTTTTTCAAGACAATGTACATATGAAATTACCATTGAATTAATCTCAGAGGAGCAATTTTTTTTGTTGAGATGATAAGTAACATCTTGTTAGCTTTTAATTTCATAATATTAATATTGTTTACCACCTGCTTAATGTCAAAATGTCTGAGTATTAAATTGCTTAACTTTTAGAGGTATTTTGTAAGCATTCAAAAATCTACATGACACGTTACATTTGTCAACAAGATAGAGATAATCGTAATGAGCAATTAAAGATTTACATTTATATTTTTGTTATCCCATTCTTGGACACAGCATCCGAGCTAGAAGATGAAGATGATAGTGAAGAGGGTCAAGGCAGAGGATATCTGGCTGCTGCCATGAACTTTGAACCTGGCTTTTTTGCATGTGCCTGCATGTGGCGTAAAGTATTCTTTATGCATCCTCGCCTGAAGGCTGGTGCACAGCGAGGTGGAATGACGCGAGGAGTTGGGGCGCTTCGTGGTGTGCTAAACAAATTTTCTGTCAACAACAGGAAAAATATGTTTGTCATCAAAGAAGTTTCCTCGGGAAATGTGTTTTATGTGCGGTGAGCGATGTGCAAAAGAGAACTTTGTAAAGAGAAAGAATATTGTTGCCGACAAATTAAGCAAACATAATATAAGAAAGAGTTTTTGTATTGTTGGTTAAGGTTTGTAGTTTTTAAGAAAAAGCCCATTAACTCAAAAGAGGCTATTTTAAAACAATATTTTTGGGGTTGATTTAACAGCAGTTTGTTGCTTTAATTAATTATCTGTTTTTTGTTGCAAAATAGGTGAAATACCTGTAAATCTGTTATATATTTCCACTTTAATAACATTTATAAATTGTTTTCCATCCTCAATCCAGATGTCTTTATCCATGTTTTTACTTATTTTACATAATTTTGAGAATAGTCCAAGGTCTGTTGAGTATATTGATTCCAGGGTCACATTTCAGTGATTTCATTTGCATACATTAATAAATGAATTCGAATAAGTGGTTTAAATAATCATTTAATTTTTCTTATTTCTTGTCATTCCTTGTGTATTAAGAGTGAGGGAAATCATGTCATCAAATTCAAATGTTTTGGACATCCAAGCAGATTTGGAGTATTCCTACTCAGGTTTGTTGGAAATGCAATTCTTGAATTTGTGAGTTATGGTATTTTTAAAAATTTGATTTATTGTTGATAGGCAGTGAATATGTTTCTTGAATTTCTCAGGATAAGGTTTTACATTTGTTTTTAAATGATGGGAACAGTACTTTCAGAATTACTATTTTTTCCTGCCATTAGATGTTTTTTTATATTTATGTTTTTTTAATTCAGGTAACATTATACTCAGGTATGCAATAAATGTGTTTCTTGCATTAATTTTTGTAAGTATTTTTTCATCCTGATATTTTTAATTGATAACATCAGTATGTAGTAATAAATTTGTTTAATTTGTTATGATATTTTATTTTTTTAATTGAGGATATTATGTTCAGGTGTGTAGTAAATGTGTTTGTTGAATTTGTTAGCTATGATCATTTTCTTCATATTTACATTTTTAATCGAGGGCATCATTATGCTCAGATATGTATAAGTGAATCCTTTGATTGTGATTAATTTAATTTTAATATAACTATTTTAATTGAGGTAAAAATTACTAGTACATTTCTTATTACATTTCATTGCATATACTTATAAATTCTTTCTTTCTTTGTGTGTGTGTGTGTGTGTGTGTATGCGTGCGTGCATGCGTGTGTGTGTGTGTGTGTGTGTGTGTGCATGTGCATGTGTGTGAGAGTGAGAGAGAGTCTTTGTTAAATAAATATTAGTTGAAAAAATGTGTTATTTTTTTAAATTTTTTTTCTTTTTGTAGAGCTTTCTTTGCAGAAGTTAAAAGAAAACTCAAAAGCAGATGCAGAGGTGAGAAATGCATATTATTGGCATCACTTTGGTTTTATTTTATTTTAAAATTTTAAGTAAAAAAGCAAACAGAATCAATGCACACACATTTATTGTGTGCATATCATAAAGAGAGAAATTAATACACCTATAGTAAACTGTGAGCTTGGGAATAGATTTTGAATAATTTTTCAAAATATGTGAATGCCGAATGAAGGATGTTTGTTTATGTATTGTTTGATATGGCAGTTTAACTGTATTCACCCTGACATTTGTAGATTGAACAACAAGAAGAAATACAAAGAAATAAAGTTACGGTCCTAACTCATTAATAATAATTACATCATTTAATAATTACAGACCCGTTCAGAGGGCGATGCAGTGTCCTTGATGTCAGGATTCAGTCGTATGTCATCGCGTGTTGAGGACATGGTGGAATTGACTGTCCATGGCATAGAGGATCCAGGTGATAATTTTCACCACTACTTTCCTTTTTCTGTTCAGACCTCTTAGTTTACAAAAAAAACAAATTTATATAAAATTATTTTGTAATAATGATAACCTGATTTATATGAAATAAAAAGAAATTTTCTGTCAAATAAGTTTTTCCTGAATACTTACTGAAAGAATATACCTAAGAGGTCATAAAAGGTTACTTTAATAGGCTATATAATCTCCCTTGAGTAGAAAAGCTAAAAGCTGCAAATCCAATGAGTGATGTCCAGGCTATTGTGTCAAACAAGCCATAGCTGAGAAGTCCACATATCACATTATGGGGAGATCCAGTAACTTGACCTGAGAGTGACATCCACTTAGATTTTAGCTTTGAGTGAGATTCTTGTGGAAGAGTTTAAGAGACTAGAAGGATTTGTGTGTGCACATCCAATAAGTAGCTTATTTTACATTAAAAGTTCCTTTGTGCAAGCGCCCAACTGTCTGTGTGTGGACATATGCATGTTTGTGTTAATAGATGTTATATCTGTGTGTGTTAATATATGTTATATCTGTATGTGTTTGTATGTATGCTTGTGTTAATACATGTATATATATGTGTTTGTGTTATGTTTCATCTCTATGTTTGTTTTTAATATATGTTATATCTGTGTGTTTGTATTAATGCATTTTATATCTGTGTGTTTTTGTTAATACACATTATAACTGTGTATTTGTTTTAATACATTTGTTATTATATGTTATATCTGGGATGTGTTTGTTAAATCTGTTATATATGTTTGTTTGTATTGCAGGTAAGGAGATCCAGGAGGACCTGATGAAACTTCTTCAGAGCAAACTGGATGACACAGTGCTGGATGTCATCACAGTTATGTTGAGTCGCAACCCTCAGTGTAAATTGCGATTTGATGATGTACAGGTGGTGTTTAATTACCTGTTCTTATATATTTTAATGCAAATTAATTTTTGTAATTGTATATTTTTTCATTGATGTGCTGTAAATGCCAGAATTTCAGCATGTTTCATGTTAGCAATATTATTACAATTTCCTGAATGCAAGCTGTACGACCATAGGAGTGCAAACATTTTTATTGCATGTACTTGGTTACATGAGCCAGGAACTCATCAGAGGGAAGCAACATGATATTTTGATTCTCTTTTCGTTTTTCTCATCACACTTGACAACATTGTCGATGAGTAAATTTGCTATCCCTATTTCTGGATTTTAATTGTTATATAAATTGTTAAATTATTGAAGTGACCCAACTTTGGGCACTCCTTTTGATGGTATTTTTGTAAGTTTTAGAGTTTGGAGTAAACAACCTGAGTTTTTGTATCTGTTTCTTCCAATATATTTTTCCAGAAATTTTAATGTGTATGTTTTCTTTTAAAGAAAAATGTATTAATTTCATATTTCGGTTGCATTTCTGTGGTGACAGTTTATTCAAAACATTGACCAGAATGAAATTGAGACAGTGCAGCTAACAATTCCTAGCCACGCCATGCTGTACCTGTCAGCTCTTCTCTTTTACTTACGCCAGAATCTGCTGCAGTTTTTGCATTCTCCAAACTACCAGGAGGACACACCAGACTGCCATTTTCATGTACATCTTTTTATTTATTTATTTTTTTTTTTTGGGGGGGGAATTAAAATTTGTATGTTTCCTTAGATCAAGCATTGGTCAGTTGCCCCAGAGTAGGTGTTGGACCATGAGTGCTAGGAAAATAATATAACATTAAATATTAATAAACATACAATCAATAGACAATGTCACAAAATTTATCAGAAAGTTAAATACAAATTCAAAATTAAGACTTAGATACAGTAGGATGTTCTTCTTCGGTGAATAAATTGGAATGAATTGAGTTGCAAAGATTGACACTATGAAGTAATAAATGTTTTTCAAAGTTTATTTATATCACGATTCTGCAATACAATGTATTTTATCAGTACAACTTATTTTATTAGTATAACTTATTAATACAACTTATTTTATCAGTATAACTTATTAGTACAACTTATTTTATCAGTATAACTTATTAGTACAACTTATTTTATCAGTATAGCTTATTAGTACAACTTATTTTATCAGTATAACTTATTAGTACAACTTATTTTATCAGTATAACTTATTAGTACAACTTATTTTATCAGTATAACTTATTAGTACAACTTATTTTATCAGTATAACTTATTAGTACAACTTATTTTATACAGTTCAACTTTTATAATTAGGTGAGCATCTCTTTTTAATCTGATATTTCAGGACTACATTTTGGGTACCTGGACTGAGCTTCACCCTGATCAGGTGTACATCTATCTTAGTCCACAGCTGGGTGGACGAAAAGGTGAGCAGATGATTGACTTATTGAAGATTTTGTCAAAGAGTGGAAAGTAATGCACTGGTTTTATTTATTTTTTTTGAATAAATAGTTTGAAGTTCATTGATAGCATTCTGCTATATTCTTTAAAATAAAAAAATATTTCACATATAAAAGTACAAACCTATAATAAATATTAAAAACAAATCCATAAATTATATTTATATTTTTCAGGTATGGCATGCGTGAGCTGTAGTCTGGTGGATGGATGTGGTAATCCAGTCAAGCTATTGAGTTGTCCACGCCCATCACGGCAGACCACCACTAGTGTCCACAATATTGTTGAACTTTATGACATGGTGGAAACTTCAGTGCATGATGCTTCCACAACCAGTTGGGGCCCAGGTGAGAGAATCCAAATACCTTATTCTTTACACTGCTTTTAGTATGTTTAGTGAAGTGTACCTATAGGACTAGGTGAGAGAAACCAAATACCTTATTCATTCTACACTGTTTTCTGTGTGTTCTGTGCAGTATAACTGTGAGATGTTTGTTCAGCATTCAGAATTTAAAGAAAATGTTTTGTAATGATTTAATTTTGAGACAAGTTATTTTAGCACATAATGTGTATTCATTTCTTAGACATGTTTGTTATATTTGCCAAGTTATTTTAGCACATAATTTGTATTCATTTCATAGACATGTTTGTTATATGTGCTAAGTTATTTTAGAACATAATGTAAATTCATTTCATAGACAGTTTTGTTTCAACAGGACCCACAGCACTGATACAATTCAGAATTTGGCATCGTGGATCAGTAGACCAGCGCCAGTTACGCGATAAACTGATGGCCTCAGTCACGTATGCTATAAGTGACGTCATCATGGAGTTCTCACTGCTGACTGCTCCTATATGCATAGTGCCTCGTTACTTGCAGGACTTTAAGGCTATGCCAATCACCTCACTGCCGTCATCTCCAGTCACTGTCAAAAGTTAGTAGTGTCAAACAAGAATTTATTAGTAGTACTAAAATAGGCATCCCTCTTTTATGATAGGAATTAAATATACACACATATGTGCAGCGATCTGTTATGTAAAATTTCAGCAGTTTTTTTTCCATATTCTTGAATTGATTGTTGGATAATAGAATATAGAGGGGTATGGGAGGTTGGTTAGTTCTTTAGTTTTTGAGAATATCATTGTGGAATAATTAAAATTAGCCTCTGTTGCCACTTGAATACACAAACCTACATGTTTATAGCATGTAGATTTGATTTCAAATAAAAGTGTTTATATGTCAACTTTAGTTTATATTCCTGTACCTTTTTCAAAACCATAAATTATTTTGTATTGTTTCAATTTTCTAAATTATATGGAAAGAAAGCAGTAATACAGTAGGACATAGGATGGTGTGTTTATTATAAAAAATCAAGTTGGTGTGTTTATTATAAGAAATCAGGTTGATGTGTTTATTATAAGAAATCAGGTTGGTGTGTTTATTGTAAGAAAGTAAGATGGAGTATTTATCATAAGAAAGCAGTAGAAGGGAACTGGAAAATGGTAGGCCTTCTTGGTCACAAGTTAAGTATTTTTGAAAACAAGACACCTATGGTTAATGACTGGTATTAGTTTTAAGGACTGAATAGAATTATATAATGAAGATTGTGTACTGTTGTCAGTGTTTAGTTTGTTTCAAGGACTGAATAGAATTATATGCTGATGAATATCTGTGTATTGTGGTTTGCAGCTGGTATTAGTTACAAGGACTGAATACAATTTTATATAATAATGAATGTCTGTGTACTACTGTGTTTTATGACTGGTGTTAGTTGCAAGGACTGAATAGAATTATACACTGATAATTGTTTGTGTAGAAGAACCTGAGCGAAAACATCCACCACTCACCCGCAAGTTGTCTGACTCTATGCGAAGCTTGGGCATTCGACCGGTGCCACAATCCGCATCTCCTTTCCAAGCCCTGCGAGAAGCCTTTTCTCCTCGGACTAAAATTGTGACACCAACATTGGAAACAAGCCATGTGAGTGTCATAAGTGTTGCCAGAACATAATGAAAGATGTAAGAAAAATATATCTGAAATAGCACAGTATTAAAACATCACAGATTAGATTAAAAATTACTCTTAAATCAGTTGAATTGTTGAATAAAAAATATTTGTAACCAGTTATATTGTTGTATAATATGCTTAAGTTGGCTATATTAAAAAATAGGTTAACAATTAATGATCCTTCTTGAAACATTATTTTAGTTTGTATCTGAAGTGTAAGATAAATTAACTCTTAAGTTGTGCAGTTAATGACATTTCAGTGAAGAAAACTTTGCTTTACATACCATGGTGTCATATCTTAAGCACAGTTAACTTATGAGAATTGGATAAGCCAAAACAAATCAAAACAAAGCTCAGGTAAGCAAAAGAAAAAATTTGGGAAGCCAAGCTAGGGGAAAACAAAACAAAACAAAATTTTAGGGAACAAAGCTCAGGGAAAACAAAACAAAACAAAAATTGGGAAATAAAACTCAGGGAAAATAAAAACAAAATTCAAGAAAACTAAATAAAACAAAACAAAATAATCTGGACAATTCTGCAAACCATAAGAAATGAGCAGTGAGATGAAAGATGTGAATCTGCTGCTCCCTCCATTGGTCTTGGCTCCCACGTTCCTGTGCAGTGTCAGTATCTTGCATGTTGACTGTAATTATCCTATTGAAAAATGCATAGATATTTTTCATGTATAATTTCTGTACACAATCCCTCTATGGAATGATATTTCAAAATCATACATAGTACTGCGGATGCTTTGCGACCATATCAAGAAATGTTTGAGAAGCTCAAGAGGTGACAGTGCCAGCCACCATGTTTTTCAAGAAAAAACAACCAGCAGCAGATGACTCTATGCAGTCAGTTTGGATTTTCTTTGAGCTGAACCAGAGCCAGACTTTTTGTGTACGACTTGTTCTCTGCACCCAAACCTAGCCAATTCTTCTGGATCAGCATCAAACCCTGATCCACTCCAGTCATGTTGTCAGGGAAGAAGATGACTAACCATTGCAATGTTCAGCACTCATCTTCATCATCTCACCATTAATCATAATATCAGCACTGTACTCATCATCATAATTTTGACTCAACATGATTTTTGCTTTATGCGCTGACATAACCAGAATGTAATCACTACATAAGATATGGCTTCACTATACTGTAAAGTAATTTTTTGCCTTGTTTGACCAAATGTCATAATATTTTACAAAAAGCACCTACTTTTCTCTGTGCATTTTTTATTTATATCTCTCTAGTGAAGTTATTTCCATCCCACTATCTGTCTGCTGTAGCGATATTAAAATTGTAATTATGATTGTTCATTTTGCAGCACATTCAGTATTATAGTAATAGTCTACTCACTGACTGCTCATTTAGTGTCAAAGAAATATTACACTCATTTTGGCAAGTTCACTTAAACACCTACCATAAGTTCTCCTAAATCAGTCAGTGAGACCAGTTCTTTTGTTTCTCCATCATTAAAGTTTGAATTTGGTGGGTCCAGTCATTTGACTGGTCACAGGACCACACCCATTCTTTCAGTACCTCCAGTGGGGAGTTGCCGCCTCCTTCACCACTTCTCACGCCTAGTTCATGTGCCCCGTTTGCTAATGCCATGGGGCTGGGCAGTGAGTATGATGTGCACGAGATGCAGGACCAGATCCAGCAGTATGAGAAAGGAGAGAAAGGCTCTTTGCATCCAGTCTATGCTTCTGTCATGGAACCATGGTTACAGTTCTGCCACAAGAAGGGTAAGCAGTATGTGTGTGAGAGAGAATGAATGTGTGTGGCTGTCAAATTACATGTGTGTTTATATTTATATGTGTATGTGACAGAATGCCACCATAATGATTGGTTATGATTATTATTATTAATCAGCCGTAACTAATTACAAGTGTTGAGAATCTGAATTTATGTTATTAGTAATCCTCCAGAAGACACCACTCATCTCCCTCACTTGGCGGATATAAGGGTGCTGGTGCTGTAGATGTTTTCTTTCTTTCACAACATTAAGGACAAACATTTACTGTCACACAATATTTCCATAGGTGGAAACCTTTGTACCAAATATCAGTATGTGTAAGAAGGTCAATAAATGTATTAAATAAAAAATACATATAACAAATACAAGGAAAAGATTATTTGACATCAATATTTACTAAATAAAAGTAAATGACTTTTATAGAAAACAAAATTACCCCCCCCCCCCTCAGACAGACACTAAATAAAAGTAAATGACTTCTATAGAAAACAAAATTAAACGTCCAGTCAGACACTAAATAAAAGTAAATGACTTCTTTAGAAAACAAAATTACACCCCCACCAGATACTAAATAAAAGTAAATGATTTCATGAGAAAACAGACACTAAACAAAAGTAAATACTTCATTTTTTTATTTTTTGGAAAGAAATTTGTTTATGTTTGTTATTCATGATTTTATATTTTATATGTTTATTTCAGTTGTTTGTGGTTTCTCTACACAAATGTCTTTATTTAGACATGTAGCACCTTTATATCTTTATTGAGATAGGTATTTATAATCTTTAAATGAAAGGTAGTGTGCCACTCTCAAAGATTGCTGGACCTTACTTAATTTATCTTTTTCTTAGTGTATGTTGCTTTTAAGGAAAATTTGATAAGTCCCTGCTATTAAATCTAGGCATGCCAGCAGTTAGTAGAATAGAAGCCAACCTGCTGTCAGACTTTTCCGTGGAATACATCCTGCATGAACTGCTGTCTTCCCTGACACCTATCTGCAGCCGGGTGTCCCTCAAGGTTTTCAAGGTGCTTCATTACTCTAATCCAGAGTCTTCTCCAATCAGCATCCAATTTACACCCTGCAAAATCCATAGCCTGGTAGGTGTTTGGTTAGTGAGTAATTAGTATGTTGGATGGCAGATATTGCAACACTTATTGACCAGTCAGTATATTAGAATATCAGTTAACTAGCACTTTTTGACTAGTTGTTAGATTTAAGCTAAAAGTATCCAAGCACTTATTGACCTATATAATATGTTATAAATCATTATTTAAATGTTTGTTAACTAATTAAACATTAAAGCACATGCAATCCAAACAGATTTTAATGAATCAATTTTTAATGGCTATAATCCAAGCATGTGTGTGTGTGTGTGTGTGTGTATGTATGTCATCCAGTCTGTGTCTTTGAGTACCTGTTTTCCAAGCACAGAGCATTGTAACAAAAGTAGCTCATATTTGACTATTATCTTCATATATTCCCAACTCCGACCAGAAAGAATTGCTTCATTCACACACAGTCATTCTACGTAGACTCTGTAAAAAAGGGAGAAAGACGTGTGGGAATTTTCAAGACAACCTGCTACAAGCTGCTCATTAATTTCATAGCTCTGCTGGTTGTATGAGACTTATGTAAATGACTCTCAAGATCTGTGCATTTTTATATTATCTGTGTCTCATATTTGGATTTCTGATTTTTCATGATTTTTTTAAAATAAATAATTTTTTTGAGGAACGTATTTATTTTATAATTACATATTTTGGCTTATTAACCCCCTCCCAATTTCGAATTCAAATGTAAACAGGACCAAACTGCATGTGCAGGTATAAGTGTGCTTATATATATATATATGTGTGTGTGTGTGTGTGTGTGTGTGTGTGTATCTGTCTGTCTGCCTCTAACGTGCATGTGCTTTGTTTACAGTCAGTGGAGAACCAGATGGAGAATGCCATTGACAGTGTACACTCAGAGATTGGTACTGTGAAAATGGTGACTGTGGGTCGAGACTATGACCAGTGGAGTAATACTGTGCAGTGGGAAAGTGTAGACTTTCAGCCCTCACATTCTGCTGTCAGACGTATGTATTTACTTGACTGATTGCACATGTGAATATACTGTTCCTTCCAGCTTGCTTTTTTTTATTTGTGCAGATATTTATTATATTTATTCTTTAAGTATTTAGAAGTTTGTCTCTTTGATAAGAATTTCATTAAATTCTGTTTCTTTGTGTTTTGCTTTATTTATAGAAGTGTACATTAAATTATTAATATAGATGCATGGATGCAAGTTAAAAAATATAATTTTATTTTACAATCAGTTATAAAACTATAATAATAATAATAATAATATAATAGTAGTAATAATAATGTAGTAATAACAACAACAATAATAATAATAATGTAATAATAATTTAAAATCCAAAATGGAAGCATTCCTCACTGTTGCATAAGATAAATGATTAAATACAAAATCTCACTTGGCAAAAATCATGAAGATCTTTAAGGATCCCAAATGATTACTGTGCAAGAGCATGGATGAAACACCACAACATACACTATCTGGCTATCAGTCTTGCTGAAACAGAGTGCAATCAAAAGGCACATTGAAATGGGAAAAATCCTACTTAGAAATCTGCCTGAGAAGTATGGAATCAAAACACCAGAAAGTGCATGGATGCACTAACCAGAAGCAGTCTTTGAAACAAAAGAAATTTAAAAAAAGGGGGATTTTGAAATAAGAACAGATTCAGAATTCCTGCCTGAAGACTGGACATTTTGGTTGTCAGCAAGTCTAACATCAAAAGTCGTCAGTGCTGCTTATCAACTACAGAAATATGAAATGGGAAAAGATTAAAAAATACCAGAACTAAGTTATACATTTACAGATTTGTGCTTGATCAACTAATTCAAAGGCTCATGCATCAACACACAAGTAATCAATCTAGAAGCAAAAGCTGCAATCTTTGAATTTTTCCAGTGCAGAGAAAACATACACACCAATACCAACAACAACCAAGCATCTACTATGATGACAATGACATTCATACATACCCAGTCAACTACTAATATTACTACACACAGTCCATCACACAAATGCCTGAAGACCTGTATATTAATCACACCACTGCATCACAAACAGACCCAACACCACACAAAAGCCTGAAGACCTGTGTATTAATCACACAACTGCATTACAAACAGACCCAACATCACACAAATGCCTGAAGACCTGTATATTAATCACACCACTGCATCACAAACAGACCCAACATCACACAAATGCCTGAAGACCTGTATATTAATCACACCACTGCATCACAAACAGACCCAACACCACACAAAAGCCTGAAGACCTGTGTATTAATCACACCACTGCATCACAAACAGACCCAACATCACACAAATGCCTGAAGACCTATATATTAATCATACCACTGCATCACAAACAGACCCAACACCACACAAAAGCCTGAAGACCTGTGTATTAATCACACCATGCATCACAAACAGACCCAACACCACACATCACATTATCTACAACACTAATGGACAGCACTGAAATATTCACCAGTGAGTCTCAAGCCACTACTATCAAAACACAGTTCCACTTCAGCATAAAGCAACTAAACCAAACCAAATGAAAACACAATCTATCCAAGCCAAAACACAAGACTTTACAAACTCATAATCTACATCAGAACAATCAAAAGAGATATACATTGAATCAACAATAACAGAAGTACAAACAGGCCAACAACAACAAAACCTTGAACTACAAAGTGAAGACAAAGAAAAGCAACAAGCCGCCATAACAGGCACAAATCACAAAAAAGAAAAGACGCAGAACACCAAAATAGGTATGACTAAAGCAAAACACATCAACACAACTACTATGTGGAAAATTCCACCATCAATGAAAGTTAACTCCCCACTGACTCCTAAACAGGAAAAGAGACAGGCGTTCTCACAAACCCCAACGACTAAAAGAAAAGAAAAGCCAGACATTAAATACTACTGCAGAGGGGAAAAAATACAAACAACAACTACAATAAAAAAAAAAAGATATGAAGAAGAAAAACTTTAAAATCATCAAGATTTAAAAGACAGAGATGAAAGGAAAAACCCCATACAAACTGAAAACTACAACAAGAAGACACACATCAACAGAAATTGAGGCTACCCTGGATGGGCACACAAGGGTGCTTGAGGCCTCATCACTCTCACCCTTGCCCAAGACACCACCAAAAGTGATGACAACAACAACAGAAGGCCAGGCAACAACAACATCAAAATAGACTGGAGATAAAAGACCTTGCCCATTTGAGACAACAACAATAATGGCCTCAACAACAGTAGCCACAACAACAATGGCCCCAACAATGTCAAAGAAGCCATCATTGCCAACAACAACAACAACAATGGCAGTATGATGAGCAGCAGTACCTGCAGTGGGGATACTTCAACCACCCCATTGAGAACATGATCCAGCTGCTGCTTGATCATCTGAATTGGGTGCCAGTTCCCATCTTCATGCATGGACACCCGGGACAGCAGTGACACCAACATCAACAACAATGATGACAACAGTGGCATTAGAGGTTGAACATCTGGGCATACATGCACACTGGGTATAGACTTGGTGCTACTAGCCTGGGTTCTGTAAGACATCCCAACCATTAGCCTCTCCAACATCAGGGACTGCCACTATACCAGTAACATCGACCACCACTGTATTAGTCCACAGAATATCAGGCTAATATATGCCTCGACTGGCCAGACATGAATGCAATGGAAATAGGCGGCAATTCATCATCACCATTCTACTACTTTTTTGTCCACTACTGTCCACTCTGTCTTTCATCATCATCAACCCTACCAGCAGCAGCACACAGGCCAGGGGGGGCAAAATCTGCAGAAGCCAGAAGCCCCTATCACCCCACAAATAACTTGAACTTGATTCTGAGTGTTAATTGGCTCTCACTTCAAACATTAAAATTATTATTATTTTAGAATTGCATCATTGAAACTTATTTTGATGGTAATATTCTTAAATTATTTTCATTGCAGCATTTCAGGAAGGCCAAAAATTTAATCCATTCTGGATAGATGCTGGAAAAGAAAAAGCCAAAGACAGCAATGGGTCGTTGTTTGGGCTAAACCAGACATTTATTCCAAGGCAACAGATGATTTTTGTGTATGCATACAATAAGAAGGTATGTATGTTGTATCATTACTTATGTTCACTCAGTATTGTGTTTCTGGGGTCACTAAAAATTTAATGTGACATTTGGTATTAACTCTTTCTATGTCATATCCCTATCATTTATGCTTTTAACATAGAAAGAGTTAATTTAAATATAACCTACAAAAACATAAAGATATTTTTTTGTCATCACTGTTGAAATTTAAAACTTTATTAATCTTAATACTTTTAACAGACAAGAAATGTAGAAAATAATTCATAATTATGAATTAGCAGGCCATTTATAGAGAATTTTTCCAACTGCAGAAAGTAGAACAGTATCTGAAATATTGTCAAAAGATTCCCTGTATGACATAAAACTCATCCTTGCAAAGCAAGTAGTTCACACAGTGATATGTTTTGTATGCAGATGACTATTAACACATACAACTGGGCAAGTGATCTGATTTTAGAGAGAACTGTGATAAACAGTGTGCAGATGACTGATTACACATTCAGGTGGGCAAGTAATCTGATGAGTATAATAGAGAAAACTGATATTTTGTTGTGCAGATGACTGTTTACACATTAAACTGGGCAAGTGATCTGATGAGTAATTTAGAGATCATTGTGATATTGTGTGTGTGCAGATGACTGTTTACACATACAATTGGGCAAGTGACCTGATGAGCATTTTAGAGAAAACTGTGATGCGTCTAGTACAGTGGCACAATGCTCGCACACATGTCATATCCAGCATCTTGAGTCAGAAAATGGGTTTGTTCCACCACAATGCATTTGCAGATTTGTCACATGATTTAGTAAGTAGCTGACAGTATGTTGCTCTGGCACCTTAAGTTATTCTTAATTTTGCTTACTGTAACTTATTAATCAGAGCATATATAAAAAAACCATTGACTAACTAGATCAGAACAAATAAATGTCTTACACGAATGCCCTAACCACCACAATGTTGTTGAAACATTGCAACTCTTTATGAATCTGATTATAATTAAACTCATCACTGTGATCATAAATAAACTCTTTACTGTGTTCATAAATAAACCCATCACTGTGATCATAAATAAACTTTACTGTGATCATAAACTCATTACTGTGATCATAAATAAACTCTTTACTGTGTTCATAAATAAACCCATCACTGTGATCATATATAAACTTTACTGGGATCATAAACTCATAACTGTGATCATAAATAAACTCTTTATCTGATCATAAATAAACCCATCACTGTGATCATAAATAAACTCTTTATCTGATCATAAATAAACTCTTTATCTGATCATAAATAAACTTATCAGTGTGATCATAAATAAACTTTTTACTATGATCATAAATAAACTCATTACTGTGATCATAAACTCATTACTCTGATCATAAATAAACTCTTTATGTGATCATAAACTCATTACTCTGATCATAAATAAACTCATTACTGTTGACAAAGAATTAATAGTAGAAGGAATTGTTTTGGTGTTAATTTAAAAATATAAATATTTTTATAAATATAATCTTTGCCTGTACCTACCTAAGAAAGAAATGCAAGGTTCAAAATCAAGAATTTCTTAATTAATATCTTCAAATTTCCCCATTTGCTATAATCTTAATTAAACAATGTCAGTCAAATATTGAGAGACATGAAAATGTGAAAAGCAGGTCAGATCTCGATGTCCATTGAGTCTTTAAAATATACCATTGTAGTCAGGTACATCAACTTTGAAATTGAGGATAAAAATGTGATTGTTTGTAAATCAATTAACATCATCAACTGCCCAAAAAGAAAAGAAAAGAAAAGAAAAACTTGCTTTGCTATAGATAGTGTGAAACAATTTTGTATTAACTGATATTTTTGTATTATCCATTTCATCCTAAACTGTAAAAATTACTTTAAAAAAACATTGCAACAAAGAAGATAAGAAAATACTTTATTACTTTTACCTTTGCCATAAGTAAATATGATTATATTTAAGAATTTTAATACTAAATTTATATTTATGTGCTTTGAATCTTTATTCCTATTTGAACAAAAGATTTGTTAAAAATTAACATTAATTAAATTTTCATTTTGAAAAACACATTAAAAGTATTTTTTAAAAAGTTTTCTTTATGCTTTTATATGTTTGCATCACATTAGGAAGAGAATCCATATACACAATCAACCAATGAGGTGGATAATTTAATTCGCCACACTGCTCCACCGCGTGATGTTCACCGCCGAAACAGTAGCATGTCACTGCAATCTCGTAGTATTTCTCGCATGCTGAACCAATATCGGCCATTTGATGACACGTACAAGAACTTGCAGCCCTATAAACCTCTGCAACGTACATCTCTAAAAAACCACATACAGGATCCTGTTTCCAAGCATGGAATGCAGGCATTGGAAATACGTACCCGCTATCGCAAAGGTGATGATGATGATAATAATTTTAAATCTACATGTACAATTTTTTTTTTTAGAATTAAAGATCATTCTGTTATGGCACTTGAAGTACTGTGTAAAGAATTTATTTTGTATCTTTAAATGAAACATTATTTTGACACTATTGAGAAAATTTCTTGACTAAAATAAAATATTTTCATAAATAAAGTTCCATTGTTTTGTAGTTTGGTCTGATTGTAACTAAATTTGAAAATATCTTCAAGATATCGTCTACAAGCTTGACTTATTTTATAAGTATTCTTTCATTACTTCCAAAGATAATTAGTTTCATTTTTAGTGCTAACATTGCTGATTTTACATGACCGCCATTTTCAGTGATGTCACTTGCATACTATTGTACATAATTGCAACATAATTAGCAATAGTTTAGTTTCTTTGCAAAACGTTCTCATATAAACTTCTGCAACATTGCATTAGTATGGATTTTCTTTGGGGTTAGTATGACCTCTATTATTGTACATTTTTCCTGCATAATACTGAATATAATATGTATTGATAGTGGTGATAAATTGATAATACTGAATATAATAATAAGTATTGGTAGATGGTGATCAGCTGATAATAAAGTATACTGAATATATTAATATATTTTGATAGATGGTGAGCAGTTGATGAGGCTGCAACAGTTGTACCTGAGTTGGTGGCAGAAGAACAATACCAACCCACCTGTCTCGGTAAGTCAAACTCAACTGCTACTTTGAGAGTCTTTGGTCTTGTGTCACTTTGGTAATTTCTTAATTCTAAGTGTGCCAGTTATATCTTGCTTTTCATCCTTTTCTTTTTTTTCCCAGTATTTATTTTTTGTTTATTTATTTGTGAGTTTTTGTGGGATAACATTAGAAAGAAATCAGTACTTGAATTCATAAAACCCTTTGTCTTTTTTGCTACTGGTATTCATGATTACCTCTATCTGCATTGTTTCTTGACCAGGTGACAATTTGTGTCTATATATTTTTTTTTACAGGAATAGGTGACAACTTGTGTCTGTTATGTTACAGGAATATGTGGCTGTGTCTAAGTTGTTTCTTGAATAGATGACAACTTGTGTTCATATTGTTACAGGAATAGGTGACAACTTGTGTTGACAACTTCTACTTGTTAACTTGTTACAGGAATAGGTGACAATATTTGTCTATATTACAGAAATAGGTGACAGTTTTTCTGTATATGGTTATAGAAAGATTAGGTGACTTACTTGAATTGGTGATATCCACTGTCTGTGTTTTTTGAATTAGTTGCCTGTTCTTTTTGTAACTATGAATTGGTTATTAACTGTCTTTTTGTAACTATGAATTGGTTATTAACTGTCTTTTTGTAACTATAAATTGGTTATTAACTGCCTTTTTGTAACCTTGAATTGGTTATTAACTGTCTTTTTGTAACTATGAATTGGTTATTAACTGCCTTTTTGTAACCTTGAATTGGTTATTAACTGCCTTTTTGTAACTATGAATTGGTTATTAACTGCCTTTTTGTAACCTTGAATTGGTTATTAACTGTCTTTTTGTAATTATGAATTGGTTATTAACTGTCTTTTTGTAACTATGAATTGGTTATTAACTGCCTTATTGTAACCTTGAATTGGTTATTAACTGCCTTTTTGTAATTATGAATTGGTTATTAACTGTCTTTTTGTAACTATGAATTGGTTATTAACTGCCTTTTTGTAACTATCAATTGGTTATTAACTGCCTTTTTGTAACCTTGAATTGGTTATTAACTGTCTTTTTGTAATTATGAATTGGTTATTAACTGTCTTTTTGTAACTATGAATTGGTTATTAACTGCCTTATTGTAACCTTGAATTGGTTATTAACTGCCTTTTTGTAACCTTGAATTGGTTATTAACTGCCTTTTGTAACTATGAATTGGTTATTAACTGCCTTTTTGTAACCTTGAATTGGTTATTAACTGTCTTTTTGTAATTATGAATTGGTTATTAACTGTCTTTTTGTAACTATGAATTGGTTATTAACTGCCTTTTTGTAACTATGAATTTGTAATTAACTGGCTTTGGAGCTACTTGAATTAGTGACTAAGTATTTTTATGTTGCTACTTGAATTAGCGACTAAGTATTTTTATGTTGCCACTTGAATTAATGACTAAATGTTTTTATGTTGCTACTTGAATTAGTGACTACTGATACCTGTGTTGAATTAGTGTTACTAATTCCTGTTTTATATTTAAATTAGTGAATATAAATGCTAGTGTTGCTAATTTAATTTGTGACTACATATGTCCGTGCTGCTGTTTGAGTTAGTGACTAAGAAGATCTTTGTTGTACTTAAAGGTACTTAGATTAGTGTTTACTTATGTTTGTATTGTACTTGAGTTAGTATTTAATTATATCTGTGTTGTACTTGAATTAGTATT
Organism: Sinotaia quadrata; assembly: GCA_028829895.1. Classification (NCBI taxonomy): domain Eukaryota; kingdom Metazoa; phylum Mollusca; class Gastropoda; order Architaenioglossa; family Viviparidae; genus Sinotaia; species Sinotaia quadrata. The sequence goes on along the minus strand of CM054178.1, from coordinate 130,110,095 downwards.
TAATTATGTCTGTGTTGTACTTGAATTAATATTTACTTATTTCCGAGTTGAACTTGGATTATTATTTACTTGTGTCTGTGTTGTACTTGAATTAGTATGTAATTATGTCTGTGTTATACTTGAATTATTGATTTTGTATATCTTCATTGTACTTAAGTTAATGCCTGTTTATGTATATTTTGTACTCTTTAATTAATGATTTCCTGTGTTGCTAATCATTTCTAAGAAAAAGTATCTTGCTTTTTGCAGGAGGATTACCTGCAGCTGTTGAAGCAGTCATCACGGCTTTTCCACTACTGTGCCACACCCTTGTTGTTCTGTTCTCGGTGGCGGCAGCAAGTTTTGCAACAAAACACTGCTCCAACTGCCTCAGTACCAATGCCATCCTCTCCAGAGAGGGAACCAGTAAAATCGGTAAGAAAGTGTTGTTTGTTTGACCATGTGTAAGATCCATTTGAGCCTGAAGTTATTAACAGTTATGTTTATGTCTATTTTGACAGAATGTCCAAGAGGATTATCACTGTGTCCTTTATATCAGAGTCAAGGGTTAAAACAAAATGACTAATGATTATCTACATTCTTTATATCACCATAGAAGTCAGGGAAGAGGGGAAATGGGTCTTTTAAGATTAGCACTGTCCTTTAAATCACCATAGGGATCAAAGAAAAGGGGAAATGGGTAAAGTTCATTGTGTTCTTACTTTTGCTTGGCTCAGCTTAACAGAGAGGGAGCCATCCTCTTTTCCATTCCAAAGAGACAGATAGATCCCATCCTAAGGAACAAAAGTGGGCATGCCATGATTGACACTGCAGGTGGAGAAAAGGCAAGGCAGAAAACCAGATTTTTATAGGGGTAAGAGAGCACCCTATTTCTCCTGGATTTGAATTATCAACAGGTTTGATCCATCTCCTTGCTTCAGGATGCTGTCCACCTCTATCAAAGGAACACTTTTCTACCAGAAAACTTTGTACGCTTAGATCTCAATGATTTGTGTACTTTTGTGTTTAGTCTGAAAACTTTTATATGCTTAGATCTTAGGGATTTGTGTACTTTCATGTTCTGATAGGGCAAATGATTGTAGATGTCCCTTTGCTATGCATTCTGAGAAAGAGTATTCATAATTTTCTGAGTTCAGATACTGTGCCTCTATCACAGTCAATGATGTTCATGTGCATGATGAACACCACATTATGATGAAGCACCAGACCTTTGACCATTTAGAGTTGTCTTTGGGTGACTTATTATAATACATATATAATTATATATGCACAAAGCCCCTCATTTACTTTGCACATTTAAGTGACATGATAAAGTTTCTCCCAAAATCTAAGATTTCAGATAAATGTAGAAAAGTCAGTCTTAATTTTGTCTCACATTTTTGTTCATATAGTCAAGTTTTTTGATGTTTAGAAAAGTCAAGACTTAATACTGTCTCAGTGTTATGTTTGTATCGGTAAGCTTTTGACAATATGAATGAGAGGGGTTCAGTAATCAACAGTGTACTAGAATACTTTATTTACATTAAGTACTCAGGAGTTTGCACTTTCTTAGTGTACTTAATAAAATACACTTTCTTTTAGTATACTTAACAATTTACATTAATTTGTACTCAACAGTTTATGTTGTCTTAGTGTATACTCTTATTTCTCTTTATTTGTTGGATAAATGGAATTATCTTATTTCTTTATTATACTAATTTCATTTGGTAAGATTTGCTTGTTATATCTTAATTGTGCAGTATTAGATAAGTGGGAATATTTTGTTTCTTATTGAATTGGTGAGATTAAATTAATACATCATTATTATATTGTATTGGATAGTGATATTATCTTATTTCTTTATTACACAGTACTAGATCAATGACATTAGCCTGCTATTGCTTTATTACACAGACTAGAATATTGGGATTATAAAATTAGTTTATTATTTCTTTATTGTATAGCATAAGATCTTTGGAATTTGTTTATTATTTCTTTATAGAACAGTACAAGATTGGAAGAATTAGCTTATCATTTCTTTTTTTAAAATCAAGAAGCAATCAATATTTGCAATTGCATCTTTAAGAAAGTTAAGTCTCGGTCCATTTCTATTGTTGCATTTTAAACATATGTTAACTGTTGCTAGAGTCTCTCCACAACACTGAGAGTACCCAGCCCTGAGTCACATGTGAGTGTGTGAAGTGATTTGGCATGCCACCATTTTTTTGTTTAATTTACTATTTGTTTCTTTTGGTTTAGAAATTTTTGTTGAGTATTTGTATTAAATATCAAAACATTTTGCTATGTTAATATATTAACATCAAAATGGTGCTTTCAATAATCTTAGCAAAGACTGTTCATGGTATTATTGGCTAGATGTTTGTAGGCATTTCTACCAACCTTAGCAGTAATTGTTCACAATATCATTGGCAGGACATTTGAATTTTTCACAGCATCATTTGGCAAGACATTTATTAGGAGATATTTTTGCAAAACTTATCAGTGACTGTTCGTGGTATTATTGGCTAGATGTTTGTTAGTAGATACTTTTATCAATCATAGCAACAATTGTTTGTAGTATTAGTGTCCAGAAATTTGTTAGTAGACATTTTTGCAAAACTTAACCAGTGACTGTTCCTGGTATTATGGGCTGGATGTTTGTTAGTAGATCCTTTTACCAACCATAGCAATGATTATTTGTAGTTTTAGTGTCCAGACATTTGTTAGTAGATCCTTTTACCAACCAAAGCAATGACTGTTAGTATATTATCTCTGCCATTATTAATTGTTTATAGAAGATTTTCCGACTATCTCTCATATTTTCATTTCACTGATATTTATTATTTGTTTAGTTTGCATTGTTTAAATAAAAATAAAAAGTCCTTATTTGAATTGTTTAGAATTTGTGAACTAATTTTTGTTTTGCATCAAATCCTTCAGAATCATACAGATCCTGCTTGATGAGAAGATAAGCACAGTTTCATATAATTTTTTCGCGATTTATTAAAGAGTGTAACTTTGCATGATTTGTTTTTTAAAAAAATTTATGCTTGCCTGTGTCTGCACCTCTGTTATCTAAAATATATATAAGTTTAAATATCTTGTGGACCAGGCATCTTTGTGATAATTGTTGTGTTTTTTTCCACCAGATAAATGAGCAAAAACTAAAAAAAAATGCTAAAAAATAAAATCATACGCCATAACAAATATTAATTAACCACTTGCCTAACTCATTTCTTTTTAAGTTATTATTATCGTAATTATTATTATTATTGTTATTGTTACAATTAGTAGTAGTATTGGTAGTACAATGTTGGCATTTTGGGAATTTGGGCATTGCATGTCTTTTTGATATAATTTTATAAATGCCATAATTAGTTGGATCATAGTTGAAACAGTCACAACAGTGACATTCACTTTGTTCAGTCCAGGTCGCTATGTTATGCCTGTGATTAACTTATGGTTCTGTGGTCAGTTTGTTACATTTCAGTTTCATAAGCTCATTTCCTTTTCTTGCGGTATTTAATGTCATTTGAAAAATATTGCAGATTTTAAAGAATAATATTGAACAACCAAATAGTATTATTTCAGAATTGGTTTGTTGTTTCATAAATTTCCATAATTTTTGCTTAATTTTGTTCTTGTTATTAATTTAATCATTTTCAATTCACGAGTACACTTTATGATTTCTTGAGTGAAGATTATGCATTATTCAGTGTAGATTTATCTATTATTTAGTGCAGATAGATGTTTACAGCATTTTTTCAGACACTAAAGAATTGTTTTAGAAAATTGGCCCAGACTGCTTGGATGAAAGAATAATAGTTGTTTTACTAGACTCAAAGAAGTTTGACAGAGAAATTAGGAAATGCTGATAGAATTAACTGCTACTTTTATTGAGCTAGTTACAGGAAGTAAATCAAAATATTAGCTTAAGAAATTAACAGAAAATTTTGACATAATATATAGACTCAGTCATTATCTCAAAAACAACAGAGTCAATAAGTTTATAAAAAAACAAAAACCAACTAAAATTGAAAGTGGAATATTGGTGAGTACCACTAAAAGTAGTGTTATCAAGAAAGAAAGAATGCCAGCTGAAAGGGCAAGATAAATAATAAAATATTAATAACTGAAAGGATAGAAATAGCCAGAAAAGTAAACTATTTGTTGGGTAATGAGATAGATGTATCAGCACCAATGCTAATTTTCAAATTGCAGCGTTCCCGCCATGGCTCAGGTGCTTCTGTGTCTAGTGGTCGGGTCAACCGTTCTGAGAGTGTAGATGGAGTTCGAGCCAAAAAAGCAGCAGATTCCATGACAACTGCAGAAGGTTCAGGACAGAAGACCACAGGACTTTCACCCGAAGAAGTCTGGCATAGAGAACTGTGTCACAGTTTTCTTATGCAGTATCGTAATTATCTCACCTCCGAGTTTGGCTTTATCTGTTTGAACCTGCAGCCTGGAATGTCTAGAAAAATGTAAGCTTTTTGACTTTGTGTCGCATTAATTGTTCTTAAATTTAGGAATAGATGTAAGTGTGCATGTGCATGGATGAGTTTGCACATATGTGTGTGTCTATGTCCAGCATAATGATTACAAAATAATAAGCTTTTTTCCCAGAAAACTTTACTCTCTGCAATGAAATTTGTAATATAGTTGTTTAGTTAGTCATAGATTTGTATTATCATAGTTTATTGCAGATTTGTGATGTACTTGTTTATTTATTCATAATGTAAAGGTTTAGAGTAAGTCATACCTTATACAGAGTTAAGTTCTAAAGTATAGTCAAACTTACTCTTGTAACTACTACTGTACCAGAATCATATTCAATGCACGATACTCACACTGTGAGAGACACATGGGAATTGAGGCTGATTAAGGGAACAGTAGATTTCACACCTCTGATCTCATGTTTACTCTGGGACATACAATCATTGAGCAGAATGTTGGATTGAATCATTCATATTACTATTGCTTTCTCCTCTGTCTCTCCTTTGTTTAGTGAAATATAGTCGAATTTGCTTAAGTGCATGTCTGATGTGACTCTACTGTATTGCTGTTACTGCAGGTGAGGGAGATAATTTAATTGTGTTAGCAGATTGCTGAAATCAGAACCTAAACTATATTTATTGCTTCTGCAAAGGCAAGTTTCTTACATCAATGCATATTATCAGCCTTTTGCTTTTATTCCTATTGGCTAGAGTTGCAGCTATATCATAAAGTAGAGAACATGGTACATTCTTATTGTAATCCATATCATATACTCCTTTAGGAAGCAGTTGTGCCTATGTTGTAATCCATATCATATCATACACTTCTTTAGGAAACAATTGTGCCTATGTTGTAATCTTCATTCATATGCTCCTGGAGGAAACAATTATGTGTGTTTTGTTTATAGGCAAGGACGCTCTTCATCAGAAGACAGTACCAGTGGAGAAGAGTCTTCTCGGCGCTACATGACTGTGAATCTGCAGAAGACCATGACTGGTGGCATCATTTTGATAGAATTAAGCCTTCGAGGACAGTTCTTTGTTCTGAAAATGTTTGTTAGTGACTGTCTGCTGCTTGGCGTCAACACCAATCAACAAGTCAGTTCCAAGTTGTTATTGATTGAGGATGTGTCTTCTTTCTGGGACCATTTTACTTTGGCTTGTATTCATTTAATTATTGATTTCTTTCAACCTGATCATTCATTTCATTTTCTCTCTCTCTTTCTTTCCCTTTCCCTTTCCCTTCCCTTCCCCTCCCCTCCCTTTTCCCTTCCCCTCCCCTCCCCTTCCCTTCCTTTCTTTCCTTCCTTCCTTCCTTCCTTCCTTCCTTCCTTCCTTCCTTCCTTCCTTCCTTCTTTCCTCTTCCCTTCCCTCCCTCCCTCCCTTCCTTCTTTCACACATTCATACTTTCACACTTTCTTACTTTCACACTTTCTTTTGCACTTTTGCACTTTCTTTTCTACTTTCTTTCTTTCACACTTTTGCATTTTCTTTTGCACTTTTGCACTTTCTTTTTTTGTATTTTTGCACTTTCTTTTATACTTTCTTTTGCACTTTCTTTCACACTTTTTTCTTTTGCATTTTCTTTCTTTTGCACTTTCTTTCTTTCTACTAATCACTAATGCAACTTTTGAAAGCATTGGATGCACTTGTTTAAATTAAAAAAATCTCTCCCCAAATTATACATTTTTGTTAGTATATTTCCTTTTTCCCCTTTATACTTGTTCACACATATGTTGATTTAAAAAAAGTGTTTGACAAAAATTGATTTGACAAAGGTGTTGACAAAAATTAATTATTTAACATTTGCTTTTATTTTTTTAAATTTACCAGTATGAGTGTTCATTGAATTTAAAAAAAAAATTTCTTCAACATGTAAGTTAATTTTAAAAAAATTAATTGTTGTTTTTTTCCCCTAAAATTAAGAGTATTTTAATAATAAAAAATAATATATATGATATAGCATTTATGTCTACATATGTGTATGTAAAATTTGTGCACATACATGTTTGTGTGTGTGTGTGTGTGTGTGTGTTTGTGTGTGCGTGCGTGCGTGTGTAAAATGTACTTTATGAGCAGGCTTTGTTTTAGAATTGTGAATGTTTACAACTGCTGTTTAGGGATATGTGAAGCTAATGATTTGGACAGGTATAACTTATGGTTGAGTTTGATGAATTACAGTTTTATATATGACCTTAGTGCTCCTTCCAATCACTGTTAATTTGTGAATAATTATGGATTTGTCCTTGGACAGATGCAGCTCCTGTTTGTGGATGAGTGTGAGAAGTACAAGGATCTGATTCATGTTCATTCCTTTGCCCATGACTTCCACCTGCGTTGTGTGCACAGCTACCTTAGCGGCAATCCAGTTTTCCATCCAAACTTTCACCTTGGACAATTTCTGAGCGAGTTTCTACAGATATATGTGGTTCCACCTAGCTTTGCTCGCAATTGTTTAGCTCAAGGTTGGCCTGAAATTGGATCATCTTAACACAGTTATTTTAATGCGATCATTTTATCTTTACTTGTACTTGTAGTTGTCTAGCCCAGGGTAGGCTTGAAGTGGAATAATGGTCACTTTAGTGGGAACTGTTTTTGTAATATTGCCGTTTAGGTGGAGTGCATTTTTCTGTTTCTTTATATTTGTCAGCATTGAAAGAATATTGTACATTTAAGAAAAGTTAATAGTTTGGCTTGGATTTGAGCTTTTGTATTTGTAAGTGTTCAAAGAATATTGTGTGTGTTAACAAAAGTAAAATAGTTTGACTTAGATTTGAGCTTTTGTATTTGTAAGTGTTCAAAGAATATTGTGTGTGTTAACAAAAGTAAAATAGTTTGACTTAGATTTAGGGCTTTTGTTTTATTAATTTGTCATTATTATTTTCTAAAATTAGAAGTACTTTTCCCCCGCTGACTTCTTATCCCACAAGAACCTTTCGATTTCAGATGTCGTTCTTGATTGTGGTATGTTCCTGTGGGGTCCTCATCCTCTCACTTGCTTCTGAGGAGGGTATCTGTCATAGTGTTGTGAGGAGGGTATCTGTCATGGTGTTGTGAGGAGGATATCTGCCATGGTGCTGTGAGGAGGGTATCTGTCATGGTGTTGTGAGGATGATATATGTCTTGGTGTTTTGAGGAGGGTATCTGTCATGGTGTTGTGAGGATGATATATGTCTTGGTGTTTTGAGGAGGGTATCTGTCATGGTGTTTTGAGGAGGGTATCTGTCATGGTGTTTTGAGGAGGGTATCTGTAATTGTACCACAAGGAGGGTATATGTCCTGGTGCTGTAAGGAGGGTATCTGTCAAAGTGCCATGAGGAGGGCATCTGTTGTGTTGTGAGGAGGTTATCTATCATGGTGTTGCAGCTGAAGGTGTCTAGTTTAGTGTCTTTAATGTATCTTTGTTCTTAGTCAGTGACTTTTCCCTAGGTGTTATTGGAGATGTATTTGTTTGGTTAAGGAATGTGATTGGGGCTGAGTGATTAAACTTATGATTGTTTCTTGTGGGAAGAGTAATGTATAGGTTGTGAATGGAAGTTGTAGAAGGGATGTTAACTCCTGAAGTGTGTTTCTTTTATCAGTGTTAGTTACATTGTAGAAGGAAATGTTGAATAGTGTTGTCTGTTCTGCAGTGTGTGTATGATTTTGGTTTATGATTTAATTTGTGTGTGTATCTTATGGTGTTAAATCTGTTGTGGGATATGTTAGGAAAGTTGGAGGGATGGGGGTGGGTTAATTCTGTTCTATTGATATGGAGCCATATTTTTTGCATCCCCCCCCCCCCCAATTGTTTGCTGCTTCCTGCTTCATTTCTTGTGATGTGAATATTTAGAGGTAGCTTTAGACATTATTTTATACTTGTTGTCCAGAAGATCTGTGTTATTTCTTATGTTGTTTTGATATGCATTGATTTCAAACTTTTCTTTAAAATTTTGCTGCTTATATAATAGAATGACATTATCCAGAATACATGAATGTAGTTTGTTATATTTTTTTCACTTATAGAGACAGTGTTGATTCGAGAACTACCATGTCCCGGGTTTCGGTTGTTTGACTACATGCACAATCAGATGCGCCACTTTTCTATGTCGTCATTGCGTATGTCATCTGCTGAGGAGATTCAGGAGCCAGTGAGTCAAGAACCATTTTACTTTCATGGCATGTCTTGTCTCTTTTAGTAGAATAGTTTTCTTTCATGGCACGTCTCTTTTATTAGAATAGTTTTCTTTCATGGCATATTTTGTCTCTTTTAATAGAATGGCATGTCTGGTCTGTTTTAGTAGAATAATTTTATTTGGAAGATTGGTTTAGTTCTGTGTGTAGTTTTTCATTTCATGCCCTTAATTTTTGCAAATTAAAAATTTTTTCACCTCTTTTGAATTTAAAAAATATCATTTGAGTTAAAATGTCCTAGAAAGTCATTTGCACCCTTTTGTCTATTTGCCTGTATGCATACTTACACACACACACACAAATTACTTTTTCTTACAGATTTTGTCCTTTTTATATCTTCATTTGACCAAATATTTTAAATAATAAGAGAAAACATCTACAGCCCACTTGGATCAAATCACTGAGATGTTATTTACCACAAATGTGCATATTTTTTTTATGGCTAAACTGACTGAATATTTTCTATGCCTATGAATACTACATTTTCTATGCCTATGAATACTATATTTTTATGCCTATGAATACTATATTTTCAATACCTAGGAATACTATATTTTCTATACCTAGGAATACTATATTTTCTGTGTCTATGATACTATATTTTCTATACATAAGAATACTATATTTTTATACCTAGGAATACTATACTTTCTATGCCTATGATACTATATTTTCTATACCTAGGAATACTACTTCATACAAGCAGATGAGTTTGCTCTTGTGCAAACCCAACTTGTGGGCGTCCTACCAAATAGCGAGTCTGAAGTATACAATATGGCGCTTGTTATAACCCAAGACACACCTCGTAGCATGGAGAACATGACACTGAAGATCAAATTCTTTGTAGTTCTTACGCGACAGCGAGATTGTCATCCCAAGCGCACACTGGAGAAAAAATTTGGTGATTTCCGCAATGCACCAATACACCGTTGCACTTCAGGTTTGTTTTGAAAGTTTTGAAATCAGTATAAAACTGAAGTGCAGTCTTGATCATCATTGTGTATGAATTAATTTGGATACTGAGCATAGAGATCAAATGCAATAGTTTGAAAATATAATAAAAATAAAATAGAAATGCTGTCAACAAATTATCTTTAATAAGTTTAACACTAGTTGTGTTCATTACTGCTTCATGACAGTTTCAATTTGAAAAATAAAATGGTCATCTTCAAGAGTTAATGGTGAGGTTTATATTTTAAAAAGGTTGGGTGGTGACTGTACTGTGAAAATTAATAATTTGTCTTTTCATCAGGTTGGGAGATAGATTGTTGGAAAATGCAAGTAAATGATTTATGGTATTTTTGAGAAGGTTGAAAGCTAACCATATCATCTGAAACAATTTGAGATGCACTTCATGCTTTGGTGGTCCTCTGAGACTTTCTTGTGAGCTTAAGTATTAATGCTATTAGATGGTCAAGTGGCTGCATTAAGATTGAAAACACGAATGTAAGACACTTTATTTTGCTTTAATTCATAATTTTAGGGTCAAGTGATATTTTGGTCCCAACTCAGTCTGGTGAGCCGGGCTTGCCTGTTGCTGTGAAACAACATTTGGGTGTGAGGCAAGAACACACCAATTACCTTGGTTACAGCAATATTCACCTTGCACGTCTCTACACCCTGCTCAGTTCTCAAATTCAGGCAGGAAGGTGAAAAGACATTTATTTTATGGTTCTGTTTTAGTTTGACCCACCTTATTATCGTCTTTTTTTATTTTTGTTTTAATTTATTAATAAATTAATTTTAAAAAAAGAAGATATTTAATATGAATAGTTGATGTTCACATTAATTTTCCATTTCATGTATAATAAAAATATTATTTGACAAAGTTTTAAAGGCTCAACAATTCCTAGCCAGGTTGCACTGTGGTTGAAAAGTTTATACACATTTGCTTTCAATTAGAAGATAATGTATTACTAGAATAAGACTTTGCTGAAAAAATTCAAAAGAAAATTATAGAATACTATCAGTCATAAGAATTTGCTTAAATATATGTATATAATGAACACTAAAAACAATCTACTCTCATTATTTTATTTGAAAGTTCCAGACTAGCAAGGACTAATAATGAATTCTTAAATTTGCAGCAAACAAATTCCTTGCCCCAGACAAAAACATAATAGTCAATTTCTTAAACATTTTTGCTACAATCAAAGAATAGGAGAAATATGTTTGGTTTGGCTTAGTCACCTGATTGACAGATAAGTGACAAAATATACACTTTCAGAACTATAATGATAGCACAGTATAATATTTATCAAACTTAGTGGTGCTTACTTATTTAAAAAAAAGTTTAATTTATATCCCTAATCCCTATTAAAAATATTTGTAGAAAAAGTTGTTAATTAAAAATATATTTATCATTGTATCACTATTAAATTACAAAATTATTAATTTTAAATATATATTCATCATTCTATCACCATTAAATTAAAAAAGTTATTAATTAAAAATATATATTCATAATTGTATCACTATTAAATTAAAAAGTTATTAATTAAAATATTTATTCATCATTGTTTTATCACTGTTAAATTATAAATTATAAAATATATATTCACCATTGTATTGCTATTGAATTTATAAAGATAATTCCTGTTTTCAGTTTATATAGTATACTTATCACGAAATACAGTTTAAAGACAGTTTATGCTTAATTGTGAACAAACTGGGTTTATTCTCTTTATCTGCTGAAAGTTTAAAATTTTTAAAAATTGTTTGATTAGGATCATGTCTTCATATTCTTATCCACTAGACTAAACTAGCAAGAGATAAAGAGCATTTTAAAAAATTTGGTTATGTACTTATGATTGTCTGCCCATACTTTGTGATGAAATAATTATTTTACATGACTTTTAAAAAAAAGTTTTAAGTTATTATGTAACGAATTTTTACCTGAAAATCAGTGATGCTAACATTTACTTCAAACTGTCTTCTCTTAATGTTTTGAAAATTCTTACCAAAATGCAATGATCTTTTTGGCTATGTTAAATTAACATACACAGTACAAACTCATTGCCCTCATTAAATCTTTAGAAAAGTTTTACCTGAAAAGCAATGATTTTCAGTCTACTTTAAATTAACATGAACTCAAACTACTGTTTTTAAACTCCTTGTCTTAATGTTTTGACAATTCTTACCTCATAAGTATTGATATTAGGTTATGTTAAATTAAATGAACTTTGAACTCACTATCTTCTTTTAATGTTTCGACAATTCTTACCCCATAAATATTGATTTTAGACTATGTTAAATTAAATGAACTTTGAACTCACTATCTTCTTTTAATATTTTGAAAATTTTTAGAGAAAAAATAGAAGAGATGGTACAAACTTCTAAGGTAAAGTGTCGCCGTGACTACCTGTGGCAGCGAATGTCTGTTGCCACAAAGGACGATAACAGAAAAAGGAGCAGACAGGAAGATAATATGGAACTTGTAAGTTATGTGAGTAATTTTGTTTGTTTTAAAAATGAATTCTTTCTGTAAAATAAATTCTTTCACAGTGATTAAAATTATTTTCAGATATTGTTTTGAGAGGTATTAATTAGTATTTTATTTGAGTTTGCATTATCCAGACATAACCAAGATTTACAAAACTTGAGATTTTGGCAAAAACTGTGCCTTGAAATGCCTTGAATATTGTTCTGTATGTTTTAATTTTTTTCTAATTTTGTTATACATCTGGTTGGCTGGCCAAATTAGAGATTAACAACTGTTGTAGAATTTACTTGAAGACATTTGTGACCTGTCACCACAAAAAGATACTTAAGTCGGATTTTGGGGGTATTGAGATATATATATCAATAGAAAGAAAATTGAAAGGGCTTTCTGTTGATATAAAAATCAAGAGTGTAGGACAAAATATGGAAAAGTTATGTTTGTTTGAAGTGCACTACTGTCCGGACGGCCATTTTGAGAAAATCGGCCTCAAAGATTGAACACATTTCTGAGAGGTTTTTCCTTAGCAACCATATATTAATCTGCTTCATTTGCAATCAGAGTTGAAGAAGACACAATAGCTAACACTGTAATAACTATAAACAACAAATATATTGTTACATCATTTACAGACAACAGTCTTTTTAAGCCATAACCATTAGAATTTCTGTATGCGAGAATGATTATTGTGGCTCACAGAATATTCTAAAATTAAGGCATAATATTGAATTGATACCTCTTTCTAAATCTGATACTAGCTCCACTAAATAAATCACAGATTAAAGCTGCATTACTTTCACATTCTTAAAAAAAATATCGTTTAAATAATCCAGTAATTATAGCACACCTTTCACTTCAGTGTACAGTCAGTTATCGTCAGCTGTCGTCTGCTTCGTCTTTTTCGTTGTTCGATCACGCGATTCGCTGTCCGTGTCACTTTCAGAAGAAAATCCATCAGCTACATCCTCATTAGCAAAATAATCAGATATCAAATCTTTAATCTGAATGCTTTCTTTTTCTAAGATGTTGCTTTCTTTACATGAATTCAACAAATTAGCGATTCGTTTCTCCATGTTTGCATTACGCATTACAGGACGAAACTGTCTCCCCTTGTGTGCGTTTCAACCAATCGCGACCGTCTTTTTATGAGAGCATGCTTGGTAACTTATAGTAAGCTTTGATAAACTGTCTGCGGATTGGCTGACGCTTTTCACTTTGTTTACGCCAAGCACAGCCTTATAAAACATTCTGATTACACGTTATTAATAACCAGTGTCGTCAGCATAAAAATAGGCTTTTTCCTGAGCATTCTGATATACAACATGATGAGGTTCAGCCAGGGATACTACCGTCTACGATCATCAGATTATAGCACTTTTGGGCCATATTTTTCCTTCGAAGTTAGACAGTAGGTCACAAAAAAATAATAATAAAGCTATTTCTAGTTCGAATTAAGGAAAAACACGCTAGTAATTTGTTGTTCGATGGTTTGGGAACACGCTAAAATGAAAATCTCAATTTCACCCATGTAGACCCCCACCTTCGTTTTTGCCGTTTTTCTCGGCTTAGCCTTGCGCGACTTAAGTATCTTTTTGTGGTGACAGGTCACATTTATGCAATCTTAAATTATAAAAAGTGTAAAGCATTTGTTTGTAAAATGCATAATTCATCATAAATTGTGACAGAGCTTTTCTCTTCTCATTTTACCAATAATTTTTTGTTGTTGTGCTAAATGAGATTGGAAAATCTTAATTTTAAAAAAAGGAAGTATAATTCATGTGGACATAGAGAGGAAAATCTCTACTTTAAAAAAAGATTTCAAAATTCATAGTCAATTGAGATAAGAAAATGTCTGCTTTTCAAAAATACTGTAAAATTTATGGTAAATTGAGATGGAATAATTTCTGCTTTAGGAAAAAAATGTATAATTCATAGCAAATCGATGATAAATCTCTCCTTTAAAAAAATATATATTCGTAAAAATTGAGATGTAAAAATCTCTCACACTCAAAGAAACCTGATAGACAACAGAGTGTATTGTCTTTCTCTAATTAATTTTAAGTTATAAGTATTTATTTATTTTCTGGTTACAAAGTATTAGTATTATAATATCTTTTTTTTTCTGCTTTCAGATTTATGTCCAAGCACTTATTTGATCTTAAATATTCATTTCACTACTAAGACATTTATTCAAACATATTAATATACAATATTCAGTAGTCACTAGCCATTTACTAAATTAATATTCAGAATTATTCTCACTAAAAATATACTGAAGTTAATTAATATTCAGTATTATTATCACTAACCATTTACTGAAGTTAATTAATATTCAGTATTATTCTCACTAACCATTTACTGAAGTTAATTAATATTGTTAGGTGTAAAAGAATAAAATTTATACTCAGTGTTTTGTTTAAACTATTAAAGTGTTTTAGGTCTAAAATATATCAAATTTATATTCAGTGTTGTTTAAAGAGTCATTAGGTCTAAAAGAATTGAAAATTATAAACAGTGTTATGTTTAAAGTGTTGTTAGGTCTAAAAGAATTGAAATTTATATTCAGTGTTATGTTTTACATTTTTGTTAGTTCTAAAAGATATCAAATTTATATTTAGTGTCATGTTTAAAGTGTCATTAGGTCTAAAAGAATTCAAATTTATATTCAGTGTTATGTTTAAAGTGTTGTTAGGTAAAAGAATTCAGATTTATATTCATTGTTAGGTTTAAAGAGTCATGAGGTCTAAAAGAATTCAAATTTATATTCAGTATTATGTTTAAAGAGTTTTTAGGTACAAATAATTATATAATTTTACTATTAATTTTGTATTCATGTAAATAATTAATTTTTTGACCACCAGATATCTCACCCCAAAATAATTAGAATTTAATTTTCTGTCTGACCCCGAATAACTAACATTCATTATCCTCTTGTAACAATTTCAAGTAGTCTTTTGAACCAAAATAATTATATTCATTATGTTTCATGTAACATGTCCAGTCAACTGGCTGACCCAAAATAACTTAACGTTTTCATGTTTTGTGTAACAGCCAATCAGTCATCTGACCTCAAATAACTCGAAAGTTGTCACATTTTCTGTAATATGTCCAAACAGTTATCTGACCCAAAATAACTAAAAGTTATCATTTTCTGTAACATATCCAATCAGCTGGCTGACCCAAAATAACTCAAGAGTTATTTTTTTCTGTAGCATGTCCAGTCAGCTGTCTGACCCAAAGTAACTCAAAGTTATCATGTTTTCTGCCACACATCCAACCAGTTATCTGACACAGAATAACTAAAATTCATAATCTTTCCTGTTATTTGTCCAAACAGTTGCCATCATATACAAACATTTCATTGTATATTTTTGGTTCAGGGTCTTATGCCACTAACATTCACAGAATTTGGTGAGCTTCTGAAACTGGTGTCAGAAAAACCTCTGAGTGAAGTGGACCCTCAACTTTCAGCATTTACCAATATGCCAGCATCCTGGTATGCAGGTCTCATTAGTGTCCTTAGTACACGCTTTACCAGCTCTTGCCGTTTCTTTACCAATGCTGAGGGCAGCATGCAACATGTGGTATGCCATTAGATCTTATAATTTTTGTACTATTTTATATGCACTTAAATTTGTTATTATTGATTGTAAAATATTAATTTATACTTTATCACATAACTATAATAGGATAAGTCAAGAATTATAATTAAAATAAATTATATTTTAATTTACCACATAACTGAAAAAGGGTTGAACACAAATATTTAATGTAGTGCATTAAATTACTACTTTCATTTTAATTTACCACATAACTATAATAGAAAGAAATAATAATGTTTAATTTTATAATTATTCTCGTATGCTTGATAAAGTCTTCATTATGATGAGTTGTTTTGCAGAGCTGTATAGTGACTTCATATCTCTCTTTTTAAGACAAATATTTTCGAGTAGATCCACTACATGTAAGTCAAGGTTTGGATTTTTTGAACATTCTTTCCCATAGTTATGATAAGCTGTTGCTTTATAACATGTTTGTGTTACGTATTTCATTCTAGTAATACCAACCAGTGAATGCCTTATGTATATTAATATCTTTAAATGTTTCAAAACCTGGAGTACAGCTTGACCAATTCTGACTAGGGAGAGGTTGTGTCAAATGGAAAAATCATTGAATTTGGTGGGATGACCCCTCCCCCCCATCTCCTGCTTGTGAGGATAGCACTTTGTTAAACCAGCACCCCTATACATGTCCACATTTAAAACCTTATTGTGCAAGATAAGATTCCTGACATTTTCTTGCTGTGATGCATAATGAGGCTTTTGTTGTAGTTTAAGAACATCCAAACTAGCAAGTAGCATACACATATGTATTTATATAAAATGTTTAACATTTTTATGATTAATTGAGAATGATATGGTCTGTAATATATCACTGCCAGAAAGAAACTAACAAACTATTATCTGTACAGCTTATTGGCTATAATAAATATGTATAGAATGGGAGTCATGTGATATATTTGATTGTAGTAATCTATCTATCTAAAGTTATATATTTGTTTATATACATGAATATTCTTAGTTTTTTCCTGTAGATTACATGTTAAATATATTCTTTGTAGACTCTCAGTAGGAAATGCCCCCCCCCCAAAAAAAAATAAATAAAAAAAAATAAATAAAAAACATAATAATAATAATAATTATAATGGAAATCATACACAAGGGCAGGTAATATTACTACAGTAAGAACTGTGGAATTTGGGCAGCCTTGTTTTGCCTGGAAGAACAAAAGAAAATTCACACTGTTTATGATGCATGTGTCACCTAGTTGGTAGAAATATTCATTGTTGTTGCTGCTTTAATAGAAAGGCCTCACCACTTATAGTTCTGAAAGTGTGCCATTTATGCAAAGGACATGGCATAAGAAATTTTAGTAAGATAAGAATATGTACATAAGTTTTTTTTTTTGTTTGTATTTGACAGGTCGTTTTGAACAGCAGTTGGCTGGACATGTTTATCTTGCTGACAGTGGATCAAAACTCTGGATGCAGTGTAAGTACTTCTTGTTTTAAATGCTTAACTACAAAGCAATAGCTTGTCCATTCTTGAAATAAAGTTTATAAATAATAATAACATTTTGTAGATATAAAGACAGAAAGAAGAATATTTGAAGTAAAATATTTTCTGGGATATTTACCAGAAGTTTGCTCAGTTAACAGTTTAAATTTATTTATATCTCGCTTTACTGGAGATATCAAAGGGAGATGATAGATGCATATAGCTTAAAAGATAGATAGCCACCCTTAAACTCATGGAATTCTATTTCCTCTTGGAAATAATCATCTTTTCTTGTTTATGTTGATTGCTGACAGATCAGGTGATAATTTTATGTTTTATGCACTTTTTCCTGAAGGATAGGCCATTTTGTATCCGATTTGAGGTAAAGATGCTTCCTATATGTATGATAATTCAGTTATATGATGGGGAAAATATCTTTTAACAAAAATTTTCATCCCTTTTGAAACTTGGCTTACTGCTTTTATATTTTAGAGTTTTAGAGTTTAGTTTTGAACTGTTATCTGATTGCAGATCAGATTGTATTTACTTTTTTTAGTCAAATTCAACTAATTTTAACAGTATGATTTTTATCAAGTTTAATACTTTCTAACTGAAATCAACTTAGCACACTTTACACAGCTGCTGAAGTTACCTACAATCTTTGCAGCATAAATTTGTAAATGACTGCTCTTCTTTTCTTAGGCCTTGAGTCAAGTTACACGTGAGCCTTGCATTGAAGAAGAATATGGGGAGAAACAAAGTCTAGTCATAGAGCAAATGCACACTCTCATTGAGGATTTTGTTAATGCGTGCTGTTACCATCTCTGGACCACTCTTCTTTAGGGGCATTATACACTTGAAAAAATTTATTTTTTGTGCTAACATTTTAAAGGACAGTTTTACGCCAAGAATTTGGACCTACATGGATCCAGGGTTCTGACAATTTTGGGCACATTTTAAACTTTTCCATCGTTAATCTTTTGATGAAATGTCATATTTTCCCCTCATTAAGTTTGTGTTCATTGTGATCAGATTTTTTTGGCTAAATTTTTTGTTCATAAATTTGACATTTTTGTACATAAGTTATTGCCTGTCTCCGGTCTTCGACCTCAGCCACTATGGGGGCAAATCTTAAAGAGTTTTGTTTCTTGGCTCAGTTCAACCTGTAACTGTGGAAAACTGCACTGTGATATTTGTTTATATGTAAATATTAACATTGGACTGAAATTGTATGCTGGTAGACAGACCTCTATGGATTTTCATAGTCACTGTTAATTAACAGTGATATTACATTAATATTAATTTTCATTATTTTTAAACACTAGGCTAGGGATCCTGCAAGAGGTTGCTAGGTTTCCACAAGAGATCATGATTAAAAAATTAAGAATTGTAGATATAGTAACCCCCCTCCTGAAAATACTCACAACTGACATTACATCCAGTGTATAAGGTCTTTATGGGAGAGCAGAAAACATTAAAGCATTGAAGTTTGAGTACCGGTATTTTCATAAAGACACTGGCTGGATTAGAGTTTATAAATTAGTTAAGACGTTTAGTTCATTTAAAATGATTGATACTTGCAAATGTTTTTAATTTGTGCCTGGAAATGATCTTCCTAGTCACAACAGTTCATTTAATTTTTGTTAATTTTATATTATTAATCATGATTTAATTTGTAACTAAACCAGTCTTTGGTTACAATCTTTGTTTATACTATGTTTACTGAAGATATTATATTGTTGGTTTTCTAATAATTGTTCCATAATATTTTGATAAGAAAGCAAGTTTGAAACCTGTTCATTGCAGACATTCTAATATTGGGATCTGTTCATTATAATTGCAGTGGTTAATGATGTTGAGGAAGATTGTGTTTTCATTTAAGTGCTTGTTTTTAAACTGTTCCTTGCTCACTGCTGTTGAACTTGAAGTTATGCAAGTTCTTTGTTATGTGCTAAACAGAAATGTGGTGGAATGTTTAAATTTTGAACACAAATATGTTATGTATAAGGGATCCCTAAATCTTGTCGCAGTTTATGTGTGCAATATATACATATATATAATTCTTTTCTTGAAGAAAAAAAAAGAAATATAAATTTAAGTTTCTGATTAAATTGTGACCGTGAGCTGTTCTATAGTGAACACACAATGACGTGAGCACATTCATTAAAAGTTTTGCCATTGTGTACCAGTACTGCTGGTGTTGGTGTCTGTTTCTTGTCTCCGATATAATCCTGATGATTGAATAACACATTACAAGTTAATATACTCGTAATACTAATCTCTGAATACCTGGTAAGTTTCTAAAATAGAGTAAAGTTTCATTGCCTGATTGATGCACAGTTGTGCAAAAAAAAAAAAATGTTTCTGAGAACACATTTAAAAATAGTTCCACATGTGTGAATAACATTTTAGTAATATAATGTAGTGACTGACAGGTATCCATAATAATGATTTGTTACATATATATTGGTTTGCACGAAAAACTGCTTTGCCTTTGTCTTTATGATAATTCTTTGTTCCTAATGATTTGTATTCCCTCAGATCTTGTTGATTTAATAACAAGATGTTTCTGAGAAACATATCTGAAAGTAATTTCCAAATGTGTGAATGACATTTTAATTATATACTATAATGTAGTTGTTGAAATTTATGTATTGAACTGTCTATAACAAATGGATTGCATGAGAAACTGCTGTTTTTTTAATGAAATGACACAACCACTATATGTCAAATAATACAAAACAATAAAGTGTTGTATAAAGTGAATTTCTAAATTTTTGTTTTCTTCAAATCATGTTGATTTAATAACATACAATGAACTCTGAAAAAGTTTTATCATGTGTTTAATATGTAATATATATATGTAATATATATAGCTGTATAATTATTATATATTTATATAAATGAAATATGTGAAAAACAGTTAAGTAATAGTTAAAGATGGAATACATAAGAGTAGTAGAGAACATCTGATTACATCAGCAATTGCACAGTTATCAACAAATACACATGTACATAAATCACATTTTCACTGGCTTCTCTCCATTAGATATTTCAATCTTTGATCATGTTAATAAATGCACTTATACAATGTATATACATATATATATACTTGCAAAATTTTTTTTTAAATAGCTGCTCAATACAAACAATTTGGTATGAATGAAAGAATTCTAGATCTTTCTCTATTGCCACTGTTACAGTTTATGAGGAATGTAGAAATCATCAACCTTTGTATATCACTAGTCAGAATAAAGGCACACTTGAAGAAGTATTAATTATTGATTCATTGGTAGAATATTGCGTAGACCTTCACAAGTAAAGCCCATTATTGTCTACAACTAAAAAGAAAACAGAGTTATTTACTGTATGGATTGTGCCAATACAGACATTACAACATACACAAGGAATCTTTAATTTAAAAAATGGCAACACTGCACTGGGAGACATCACAAACGTGACCATGACTCAGAAATAATGTGAAAACTAAGCCTCGTTCTCAAGTACATCACTACGGTCCTTTTAAAAGATCTGAACAACATAAACCTCTCTGAAGTTCATTATTTTATGAAAGAATAAATAAAACCGGTCAATTTTCTGGTTATAAAGTTACATGATTATTAAAGTATCCAAATGGTAAGATTAAGATGAGATATATCAAGGGAGACAGTTTTGAAAATATAAATATTAAAACTTGTTCAAGCACAGACTGTTTTGAAAATATAGATACGATATTAAAACTTGTTCAAGATGGAAATATTTGTACATAAATGAATGAAGCACATTTAACAAAATCCAGTTATTTTTTTTTTTAAAAGAAACATCAAAGCACAGGACCTTTATTTTTTCTGAGTATCATTATCTACAATACAATCTCTCTCTTTACATTTCTTTCCCTACTTAAGCACACTTCTTAATCACAAATACAAATTTAGTATTAGCAAAATAATAGTCACATATTCTAAAGAAAAATGTTCTGTGTTGCTAATTTTAAAGTTCACTGGGTAAAATGTCATAAATAATTTCATGTTAATGTTCATTCTAGGTTGTAAAAGGCTACACAGCAATTCTCTGTATGGGCTAAATGTGTAATAATAGTTTATATACAGTCAGAAGAGTTATCTGTACAGTTAAATATGTAATAACAGGCAATGAACAGCTCAAAGGGTTCCTTATAAACAGGTTAAACTGTGTAATAATGACCAATAGTCTGAATGAAGGGTTCTCTGTACAGGCTAAAATGCGTAATAGAGGCCATTGAATGGTCAGGTCCTCTGGATGCTGGATTAACACAGCTGGCTATGACACACCTGTGTCTAATTTCTACACATCTGCTCCCAATGTGCACCAATGTTTGCTCGAGAAGAGACTTCAGGTTCAGATGACTGGCCATTCTGCTGTGGTGCTGGCGACTCACTGCTATCTTCCTGCAGCATGTCGGATGCATGTAAATGTAGTTTCCTGCAAGATATCCAAACAAATATAATGAATTTCTGCTAAGCAACTAACAATTCTGTAGATACAGTTTTCTACAAAGTCCTGAATAAAAGAGAAACATTCCTATGAGCTTGACAACAGACATTAATTTCCCTAATTCAGTAAGCTTGAGGAACAGACAATATTGTGGATCATGGAATTTGCCAGTCCATGGATGGTGATGATAGGTGAAGAACACTATATATCAATTAGGCATACTTATTTTTAATAATTATATTCTAATCCTATTTTATGGTAAATTAATTTAACAAATCTTATCTGTTGGAAATAAATTTTAAAGTATTTTTTTTTAAGGCTCTGTGACTGCAGAAGAAAGATGTCAAGGGTGTTAGGTCCTTGATTCAAGAAATTTGGCATCAAAAATTCAGAAGCAAGCAAGCACTGCATCCCCTAACACAAGAGTGCTTTCTTAACAGATGCTGGCACAATTTAGTTCATGGCCTAAAATTAGAGATATGTGCCTGTGCAAGTTGATGTTTTCTACAGAATTCAGCAAGGCCTGAAATTAGCGATCAACAAGACCTAAAAGTACAGGTGTATGCAAATTGATGTTTCCTAACAGAAAGCTGCTGGTCCAACTATGTCACTGAAAACTTCTTTTCAGATTATGTAGTAAAGCATGTTCATGGTTAAATATCACAGTGTATGTTTGAGTCATTCCTAAATTTTGAAATGAAAATATTTTAATTTACACATCAATTCTGGCAAGTTTAGTGGTGCAACCCATTAATGGACAAGAGGTCTGCCAGGACTTTTTAATTTTTTTGGTTGACTTCAGCACCAGACCAAATTCTGTTAGCTGATTTGCTCTTGAGAGTTATGTTGGGCTAAAGATAGTAGTGAACAAGAGAATCAAAGATTAGGGAGGCTAAGTGTGGTGTAAATATTTTAATACCACTGCTGAGATGTGCAAATTTTCAATGAATTATAACACAAATCAGCAATATTCAGTAAACAACAAACCTCAACTCTTCTTCTCGTTCTCTCATTTCTCGCAGTTCCCTTTCAATCTTGGACTCTGCTGTCTGGCGAAACTCCCGGTATGAAAAATTCAAGGCACCCACTCCTGCTCCTGAACCAGGCTTTTTGTTCCCTGATGTGGGCACATTACTACTCCGCTGTGAATGCTGAGTTTGAGGGGTAATGGGGGGACTGTCTTGCACACTTTCTGGAGATTCTGTTCCATGCTTATTTCCTGGCATTTTAAAGTTGCGCTTCACAGTGCCCTCTACTTTGTCTTGACCAGTTATCTCAGAGTATTTCAGGGGCTGAATGTGTTCTTCTGATGTGGTAATGATCTTTCCTTCTTGACGGAGTGCCAGTTCACGTTTCTTTTGATCCAGAATTTCTTGCTGTAACCGGTTGGATGCAAAGCGTCGAATGCTCGCGTCTGGTTGTGGTGCAGGCTGTCGTCGATTTGTATTGACTGTAGGCACTGATTGACTGTGGGCATGTTCTTTGGTAATATCTTGTTCGCTGGGTTCTGGGTTAAGTTCTGGCAGTCCTTTTGCACGTCGGAGTTCATTTTCTCTCTCTCGTGCAAGCCGAATCTCACGTTCAATAGGCGTCTCCTGCTTTGGTGCAGGGTTCTGGGTTTGAGGCGTTGAATCTGTATGTAAAGAAGCATGCATGTTGCGCGATACACTGACGTTAACCAGTGGAGTACGTGCTGCAGCAACAGATCCACGGGGCACTGATGGTGCAGGTGAAGTTTTGGGTTGATGCTTAGTCACTATTGCTGGCTGAACAGACTCTGTTTGTTGCTTTGGTGTGCTCACACTGCTTGCCAATGATTCGGCTTGCAGTTTTGCAATGATACTCTTTCTTTGTTGTCTTACTTCTTCCTCTCGTTCACGTAACTCGCGCAGCTCTCTGGCAATAAGACTCTCCCCTTCAGTGTGACTGTGAATTATGGCTTCCTCATAAGTGATCTCATTATACTGACCATCAATGCTGTCTTCCTCAACGTAGTCATTTAGCCTGTCTTGTATCTTCAGGGAGTTAGAGTTTTCTGAATGATCTCCAACAGGTGAGGCATAACCTCTTTGCTGGGCCAACTCTGCCTCACGCTCACGCTGCAGCCTGATCTCTCGCTCAATGATACTCTCTGCCGGATTTTCACTGGGTTTTAAATTGCTGCCAAATTTCTGAAAAAAATAAAGCAAAGAATGAGTCAATTGATGGAACAAAGAAGCAACCTGAAAACTGGAATACTATAATTATAAAACTGGATTATCAATGAGTTACTTCAATTATCATGAGTTTCTTCAAATAAGGCATGAAACACTTTTTTCTAGTAACTAACAGTAATACAACTGAAATCATTAACTTGTGAGTGATGGCTGAAGAGAAGGGAGGGGGAAATAATTTAATCTGGGATGTTATATATTACTCAAACTGTTTTGGGTGTGTTATCTGAAAAATATCAATGACTGAGAAGGATCTAGGACTGGAAAAAAATCCCACAGAGATTAGTCTCACAACCATGACCCCATAGACTTTTGCATGTGAGTCCCTGCTCAGATGTCTTGTCTCCTCGGCTCTACAAGAATGATGAGTAAAGTATATATAGAAATACTGTTAAACTAATAAGATAAAAATCTGATAATACAGATTTTTCTTTCTTTTTTTTTTTTTTTTACTTATACTGTGAATGTTACTATTTTACTGCTATACCTTTTTAAAAAAATGTTTTACATCTTAAACTGAGTAGTCCCTGTTTGAATCTATTACACTGCAATTGGAATTATTGTTGAATTTTATTTCTTTATCTAGTAGTAGTACCAATTTAGATTGATTTCATGAAGTAAATTTCAGGACTTCTGCCTGGATGTGTGAGCCTATTTAAATTGTGTGATTATTTTATGACCCATGTAGTGATGTACTCAATAGATACAATGAATTAATATGCCCACATCTGTCCTTGTTTCTTTTCTTCTTTTAGGAATTGGTGGCTTCATAAAATTAAAACAATATTTAAACATTATGAACAACAGTTGAAGAAAATGAACTCAGTAATGTTAAAACAAGCTGAACAAATTGCTGGAGCAATTAATTCTGACATACAATTTACAAATTATATGCTTAATGAAGTATAGTTCAAGTGTCTATTCTGTTAGTATAATATATATATATATTAAAACTTATAAATACAACAAAAGCACAAGTTTAAGGCATTTAGATACAAGGTTTAAATGTTTACATTTTGCAATAATCTCTGCTCTTTTCCTTTGAATTAGCTTATTCAGTGAAGAAAACATTAGAATGAAAATGTTACAGCTTAACAAATAACGTCAAGAATTGGAACATACAAATTTTGTATATGGGTAAAATACGGGATACACTAAAATATGGCTATTGTGATGGAGTTAAATAGTGAGCACTATACAAGTCCAACCTGCATGACTGTACACTAAATGATATAGCTCTATAGTAATGACATGGCTGTTGTGATGGAGTTAAATAGTGAGCACTATACAAATTCCAACCTGCATGACTGTACACTAAATGATATAGCTCTATAGAAATGACATGGCTGTTGTGATGGAGTTAAGTACACTAAATAATATAGCTCTATAGTAATGACATGGCTGTTGTGATGGAGATCAAAGCCCTGTAGCTGCATTCTGACAGCAACAAAATTTTCAGTTTCCAAGCACAAAAGCAAAGGATGAATTTATTCTACTGCATTCATACCTAGAGACGGGCAACCTGTAGCAATCTGGAGCCATGCAGTTTTGTCTGACTTACAGCAGGGTCTTATCAATCACATTTGCCACAAATTTTAGAAACTAAACTTTTTAAAAAAAAATCAAGTTTTAACAATTAACTGTTACTTTTGTGAACAGAAAACTCACAATATGCTGAAGGTAAGTTTGTGAGCCAACATTTGTTAAAGCTAATGAGCTTTTTAAATATTAAAAAAAAAAAATGAAATGAAAGTTAAATGGAAGCATTGCTTAAACTGGCCTCAAATTCACACACTTTTATGCAACACCCAATGGCTAATATTACTTTCAGGGTAAGGCTAAGTGCAAATGATCTGTGACAGAACTATTACAAGTCTGTCAATATACAAAACTATGTGTGCATTTACCATTATATTTTAATTATATAACATACTGTGTGCAATACGTACAGGCAACTTGAAAAAGCTAAGCCAGAGTATTTAGCAATAAAATCATTAAAGTTTACTTAATACTGATATTTTTAATCCAATAACTGCAAGTTTAGAATGTTTATAATATGAATGTGGTCCAAATAAGCTTTTGTTCTAAAAGACAAATTAATAAAATACCTGTATTTAGGAATGACTGAACTAAAATTACTGATTTAAAAAGTACTTTCCTCAAAATATGCATTTTACAAAATAATTTGTCACTAAACTTTCACCAGGATGAGGTCATGGTAGGATTCTCAGATTCTTGTGACCTAACTGTGAGAAAGGGTATTAGTTATTACTTCAAAAGGACTGTGACATATTTGTTTAATGCATGAGGAGTTTTATTCAAAATGAAGTCATGTTTGAAATAACACAAAATAAATATATTAAATACGTAAAATGTGCAATGCATAATAATGAGCACTTAAGATAAATATTAAAAATATCCATCCTTAGTGAAAGATATTCAAATAAAACTATGAAGATAAAAACATGCAAAACTGTACATTAACTGTTATTTATTTTATCCACTAGCATACAATTACAAATGACCTTACCATACAAGTGAGAAGAATCTTAGGCTAGAACTGGATTAGCATGAGAAAATAAAATACATTTGTTAAAACTGACTACATATTCCCATCCCTTTAAATTTCATTTAAACTAAAAAGTATTCCAACACCTATAATAAAAACCTGGGAAAGCAAAAATATTAAATGTCTTCTTCATCTTTTGCACATTTTTATGATTATTTTAGAAATGTTTCTTAAAAACTGTTGTTTATGTGGCTTCAGGAATTTAAACACAATTATCACAATATTGTGTGCTATTGCTTTCAATATGACTAACTTACATGCTGTATGTATCCTTTGCGATGTAAATTTGCTTTATTGGTTTAACTGTGAACAGTAAAATTTCTAAAACAGCCATTACCTCTCTATTGGTGCAAATCAATTGGTGTTCAATTCATAGGTACAAGTCTTTCTTTTTGTCTACAAATAACAACACTCCACACGCCTTATTTAATCCGTTGTGCTTGAGACATAGGTTTACCACAAATTTCTTGTGTGGATGGTTTAGAAAAGAAAAACGGTTTAGAAAAATTATTTCACCACTTGCTCACAAGTCACAGCTAGTATCAACCAGTTTTGAAACCTTGCTCTTGTGTGCTGTATTAATCCTTCAAAGGCACAGCAGAAGAATTGAAGAAGAAAAAATAACCCCTATGAATATTTAAAAAAGATATAATTAACTGTGCATAGCAAACCGCTGTACAGCTTTAATAAAATGCAGCACACATATTCTAGTCATTCTCATTCACTTTAAATATCCTGTCAAGAAAGGGGAAGGAAGTGGGGTAAAGCGGTGTGTGGGTGGTGTGGAAAGACATTTTAACAGACAACCAGACTCCTCCCTATATGGCTATAGATGGAGCCAGGTTTTGAGGACAAAATTTGTTTTTCAAGCACAGAAGACCTTTTTTTGAAAGTGACACCTCTCTTCCAAGTGTGTTTGATCTCCGACAGTGTGATTGATTGGTTTTGCTTGATAATGGCGAAACCAATTTCATGACATGTTTTTGAGTTTAAAAGCTTGGTCTGACAAGTTTTGATGTACATTAATCTCTGCTGAATGATGACAATGAATATGCCAGAGCAACTATGTTCACAAATATATGTAAACGTCTGCATGTGAAACAAATCTTAATTCTACCTAGCACAAATATATAATGTATATTAATTATTAAACATATGTAAAAAATAGTTGCACTTTTTTAAAACAAAACAACCAAACTCCTAGCAAATTGTTCAGTTACTATAAGTCTAAATGAATACCCCACCCCATCCTCCAAAAAATAAATTAAAAAAATAAAAAGATAAAATAAAAAAAAAAAGTAGCTAATACTATTGTTAATAAAGTATTAGAATTTGTAGTGTGCTGCAAATTTTGGATATGAAATATATTTCAGTTCTGCTAATGATTCTCTCAAACACAAATCTCAGAAAATAAAATTTAAATTAATTTTGATTTAATTAATACTCAAGAGACACCCTTAATGACATGGCAGTTAACTTACAAGTGCATCATGGTGATTAATCACACAGAATACTTTTAATCAGGTACAATGCTTCATTAAATGATTACCCACAGTAGTGCATTTTTTTAAGCTCATTTATTTTGAAAAAGAATGATGAAATTGTGAATTTATAAAGAAAATTAATGGCATGCATTTTTGTATCCAAATGACCTCAATGTGTGTCTCATGACATCTCTCGTTCAACAAATAATAAGCCAATTAAAAAGCTCCAACAGGGAAATTCTTTCTAAATCTTTGTTTTTGGCAATCTTTTCAAAAGTTTTTTTTTTTTTTTTTGCAGACAATTTTCTGGTTTTACTTAAGTAAATATTCTTTCATTGTCACAAAATATTAACCTTTCTAAAAGGTTAAGCAGACTTATTTGCTATCATTTACACATGCACTGAATCATTTATAACTACATGTACATAGATCATTTAAAACTACATAACTCATTTAAAACTACATAATTCATTTAAAACTACATAAATCATTTAAAACTACATAACTCACTTAAAACTACATAACTCATTTAAAACTACATAATTCATTTAAAACTACATAACTCATTTAAAACTACATAACTCATTTAAAACTACATAAACTCACAGATGCATAATCCATGGAAGCAAATGTTTTGTTATGCACAGGGCAAAAGTATCTTTTAGCCCCTTAGTCATTTTACTTTCATGCCTCCATGACGAAAATGACAAGTTGATACTAAGCGAATGTGACAAAAACTAAGAACAAGGGAAAGCTTATTTACCTGAAAAGACATGCTACTCCGCTGCATGGCTTCTTCTGGTTCCTCATATTCATGTTGCCTCCAGACATCTGCACCCCGGTCTGCCTCAGCCAGCTCATAGTACATGGGCTGCAACTCACTCTCTGTACTAGATTCCATGGAAGACATTTTGTGTCCGGAATGCTGGTGTCGTCGCATGCGCTCGTTTTGCTCCAGTCTCAACATCTCCTCTCGTTCGTGTGCTAGACGAATGTCACGCTCGATAGCACTTTCTATGTGAGCCATGTTTGATGATGTGACAGTGGGTATATGATGGTCTGGCTCTGAAGTTCCAGACTCGTGAGTTTCGTTGTTGGTTGTAGAAGAGATTGTGCTGCTATTAGCTAGATTTCTGTCTTTATATGACAGGCGTACTTCCCACTTTGAAGGAGTTTTCTTGGGCTTGGGTGAAGGATATTCCTGGATATCTGCACTTAAAATAGTTTCCCACTGCTTGCGGGTGCTTGCAAGGTTGGCAATGGATTCGCGGTCCACGGCTTCAGAAGAGTCAGGTTCTTGAACTATGTTCTCACTGTACACGATTACCTTCCCTTGTTTACCATTCCAACGAGCCTCAGGACTGACAGACCGTGCAGGACTTGGAACGTCCTCTAACTCTTGGGATGATTTTACCAGAACCTGTTGCACTTCTTCTTCTGTATCTGCAACAAAAAAATGACCTAACTTACAACTAGATATGGCTTATGTTGTTTCCATAGCAGAGAAATGAGAGCAACAACACGACCTACAAATGGACATGACTTAAAGTTGTTTACAAACATGGCAAATAAGATACCTGTACAAAAGGAGATAAGAGAAATTGTGCATATATTAAATTACAAGATCAAATTAAAATAAGATGGCATGGGGAAAAAATACACTGTTTTAACTTTGTGCACTATAAAAAGAACTAATGTATATATATATATATTACAGCTCTCATGAGAGATAATAGTAAATACATTAGTATAGCCTTGTGTACTGAACTCTTCATGGGTTATGTCTATATCACTCCAAACTAAACAACTAATGGTCAGTAAATACCAGACCCATAACGATGTGTATTATGTGCTTGATGGAGTATATATATATATATATATATATATATATGCACTTGTAATAGTAGTGTGATGGTCACTCAACATAAACACTTCTATACCTCTGTGGATTAGGCATGGATGGTTTATATATGCACTTATAATAGCAGTAAGTCACTGAAATACTTCTATACCTCTATGGCTCTATGAAGTAGATACCTATGGTTTATAAGGTACTTAGCAGTATGTCGCTTAAATACATCTATACCTCTGTGTAAAAGATATCCATGATTTATAAGAGTTAGCAGTATGACACACTATAAATACTTCTGTCCTGAGTTAGCAGTATGTCACAATATAAATACTTCTGTCCTGAGTTAGCAGTATGTCACAATATAAATAGTAAAATACTTATGTCCTCTGTGCAAAAGATACCTTTGGTGTAGCAGTATGTCACTTAAAAATTTCTATACCTCTTGTGCATTAGATACCCGACAGTTTACACCATGCACTTGTAATAGCAGTATGTCAACACACATACTTTTAATGTTTTATATCTCTCCATGTACTAGACACATGGTGTTGTATAGATACCTGACAGTAGTGTTGAGATACTGAACATAGATTACACTAGAGACCTCTTAGAGCGTATAATTCCTTAATGACAGACACTGGAACACAGATGTTTGGTAGTGCATGTCTATTTTTTTAAAACTATAGTTCTGATGATGACCATCAATGAAACAATCACAACTAATTTTGTAATGGTAGACAGATTGATATCAGTAAGAAACATGCTTCATGCAACCTCTCTATTGCCACAGAGAGATCTCATGTAAACTTTCTATTATCACAAAAAATCATGTAACCTTACTGTTGCCAGTGTCAAAACTACATAACGAGATCCTCTTATCATCATTAAACTTTTCACTCCACCACTGCCAACACATCAGGGTTCACCTCAACACGCATAATGCGAAACACTTGGTGACACAAATATTTTATACGCCATAACAGGTATCATCAGACAAATGCACGTAATGATACAATTGGTTATAACGTCAGAACCACTCGACACAACTGGCTTTACATACTCTATGGTACAAGTAGTTATACGCGGAGGTGTACCATCAGACAAACACACTCAAAGAGACAACTCTGAACTTATACGCCCCCCGCCCACCCTCCACTCGTCCAACACACTCGATGTCGCAATTGATAGCAGCGCCACAACGCGTGACACATTAGGTGACAGTTCATCTCGAAGCTTAGTGGAGGTCCGCAAGACACAGGCACTATAATACAAAGTCGCACGTTAATCATCACAACCAACCCACAAAGATTTCACCTGCCTGGCCGGCTGGCTACCTGATGCACTTCAGTGCTGTGAGTCATAGAGAGCTTAGGGGAGAGGGTGCACATGGTGAAGGTGGTAGAAAAAAAAAAGAGTGTTGCAAAAAAGTTAAGGGATCCCAGTTCACACACCGCTACCTGTCCTCTAACTGTCGCAGATGTTATTTACGACAAGGTAGGAGTAAAAGTGAATTCTCCCTAGGCATCCGCTGGGGGCGACAACTCGGACTGAGCAGCCAATTAGACTCACGTCACGTTTATTTATTTTTCCTATTCCAAGTTTACGAAACTTCTTATCGCAACTGTGACGTGGTAGCAGTTTCTCTGCCGATCATGTCTTACCTTTCTCGCTGTCAAATTAAGCGCTGTTTAAAAAAAAAAAGATCCGACAGAGTGGCATTGTAACTGACACTCTCATAAAGGTACAACGTCGCCATCCATCTTGCTGGCAGGCGGTCATCGTGACCCGTGATCGTTTCATTGAGCCTATCAATAAGGCATGTATGGCACTGCCAGGGTATCAATAAGTGTGATAGAAATTCCACTTTACTGGTCAGCTACAATGTTTATCAGTTCAATGTTTGTCTCGCAACCCCCTCCTCCCCCCCAAAAAAAATAATGATTAAAAAAATACGTCATCGGATTTCACAGAGCGTGACTATTTTTCGTGAATGTCATATGGATGTATGTATATAGCTACCGTTATTAAGCTGATGTGGCATTTAGGTCTACAATTCATATTGAGATTTTGTAAGACAAACAAATGAGTAAGGTAGGGACAGGAGCAGTTCTACCCCTCCCTAGCCCTAGGTAAGTGAAAATCGGACAGAGTGTGGGTGGCGATTTGAAAAATCAGGGAAAGTAGGAAGTGTAAATAAATAAATAAACAGGTGAGGGTTTAAATTAAAATCCTACTGGGGAATGACATTAATTTGCGTTGAAAATTAACAATGGCTGTCGATTACCGGAATGCTAAACAGCTACACAGTGTGTTGTATGTAAAATGTCTAATCATAGTAAAATGGTTGTACGCATATAGTGGCTGTAGCCTACGTTGTCGGATTTCAGTAAAATGTAACTGCGGTTGTGGTTGGTCGGATATCTTAGCGATACAGTGGCTGTACGTTGTGGGATTTCTGCAAAGTGATACAATTGGAGTTTGTAAAATTTAAAACGAAATAAATACAGTGGTTGATAACTGTGTCGAATTGATAAACAGTGAAAAATTAGTTGTAAAATGTAGCCTGTCGGATTTTTTCATCAAACAGGCAGGTTACTGACAAGTTTATGCTAAACATGTGGCATACAGTGGACGAGAGAATGTTTTATGACGTTATACACTAGATCATACAGTGATGGAAGTGTTTTTTTACTTATGCACTAGGTCATACAGTGGAAGGGAGAGTGTTTTATGACGTTATACACTAGGTCGTACAGTGGACGAGAGAATGTTTTATGACGTTATACACTAGGTCCTACAGTGGAAGGGAGTGTTTTATGACGTTATACTCTAGGTCTTACAGTGGAAGGGAGAGTGTTTTATGACGTTATACACTAGGTCCTACAGTGGAAGGGAGAGTATTTTATGACGTTATACACTATGTCCAGTGGATTGACCTGGAGTGAGCATTCGAAATCAATATTAGATGGCTGGGAAGAAAAACAAAATGGAAATCAACATTAGATCGGTGGGCAAGGAGAGAGAAAATAAAAGAAACTGAAAATCCTTGCGACAAAGCTGCAAAATATAATGGCGCTTTAGAGATATACCCAACCAGATCTTGTTGACGGCACAAGAAGTTTTAATCAGGATGGGTGCTAAGTCAATAGGTAAAATGTTATCAAGTTTGATTTCGTGGAAAATAAATGGCTGGGATAAAATACCGACCAGAATTAAGCAGGAAATGAAAGGAACTGTTGCACCCCTAGTATTAAGAGATGGTAGTTTAATTGATCGTCGGACTAGTACACAAACTCAGCCGATACAGAGTGCAGTCCGACCAACGAGACAAGTCTTCTAATGTCAGTGCGGTCCTGTCAGTGTTACTAACACCTTAAATGGCTTCGTGACGTCCCGGAGTCTACCCCTCGAAAGATATTTGACACAGCTAGTGCCAAAGATTTTTTTAAAAATGCAGTCAATGTCTGGCAGGCAGGACTTCAAATCCCGAGTAGAAGAGGATGGGATTGGTGTTTCAGTGGTTATTACGTATGCACGCTGATTTTGGTCAATAGTGATAAGATCACTTGACGTACTAGTAGATTTGACCGTGATTTCAGTGGTTATTACGTATGCACGCTGATTTTGGTCAATAGTGATAAGATCACTTGACGTACTAGTGGATTTGACCGTGATTTCAGTGGTTATTACGTATGCACGTTAATTTTTAAGATCACTTGACGTACTAGTAGATTTGACCGCGATTCAGTAGTTATTACGTATGCACGTTGATTTTTGTCAATCGTGATAAGATCACTTGATGTACTAGTAGATTTGACCGCGATTCGGTGGTCATTACGTATGCATGTTGATTTTTGTCAATCGTGATAAGATCACTTGACGTACTAGTAGATTTGACCGCGATTCAGTGGTTTGAGAATGAATCCGGTGATATATTACTTTTTTCTTTTTTTTTTTTAAAAGCGGTGTGTGCTTGTTGTGTGCGTGTGTGTGTGAGAGACCCTGACTTCGCATTCTGCCCGTGTTCCGTCGGCTAAACAATCGCCACACACAAGACCGCAGCTTTTAAACACTTATAATTCAAGGACGCGGACACTGGGTGTTGGTCTCTCGAGTGCCGAACAGCCAGACGAGATATCTCTTGTCAGTCGCATTTGAACTCGTAACGATTATTATTTTATCAATGCGCAAGAAAACAACTCGCATCACGTGATCTGGCAGGCCGAGGAGGTCCCCAAAAGTTGACGCTTTTCAGCAGTGAACGTCGCGTGCCGCACTCATTCGTGTCTGACTCAAGTCTCGCTTGTATGTGACTGGTCATCAGGTCGCAGCACAGAGTTGCCAATATATAGAAATAAAATGTTGGGGTTTTTTGTTTTTTTTAAAGGCGTCATTAAATACAATTACAGTATCTTTGAAATATACCGTATAATGACTTAAATTTTTTTTATTACACAAGAACACTTCACACCATACCCTTCCCCGTTCTGCACACCTCCCTCCCTCTGTCCAGCCACTTGGAAACAGTCATGGTAAATGGTGTACACATCACGTAATCATGTATAAATAAGCAACGGACGTGTAATCACATACGCTAAATCTAATTATTGAACTGAGAATGAATTTAATCAATACACCTTCTGTCACGGTCTGTCGATTATTCTCTCAGTCCCACTCCCCCCCACCCCTCTCGTTATGGCTGTAGTTAATTAGGTGTATTCAGCGCACTCCAAAGTCCAAATTAAAACAGCAATTATACTTAGTGTAAATCCAACCCGAATAGAAAGAATGCAGACCTATGATTACACACGCAATGAGTGCTTAGTAGTATTCATGCCAGATCAGTATCATCGCTTATCAAGTAGAGTGTACGGCTGTTTGTTGTGCGAGTGGTTTGGTTTTAAAACAAAATAAATGATTTACGTTCGTAACTGATGACTCACCTTCAAGGTACTGATGACGAATTTCGTGTACGTCTCAAGTATTATATACTGCTCTCTAGGTTAATAACACTAACAACTGCACTCCCGACGCTGGCAAATACATTTCTACCTGTACGCCGAAAATCGAACCCAATGCTACCTTCACCGGTACACGCAACGCTGTTCAATCATTCTTGAATTCTTTACGAGGACTTTTAAGGGGGGACAATCTATACAGAGGAGCATGACGAATCTGCCTAAAAAGCCTCTGTGACGGTAATGTGTAGGTGGGTGTGCTACACCCTACTTCTTTGAAGCCCTACAGTCTTTACCCGGACAGGCATTCTGAAAAACTCGCAGTCGATCCTTTTATCAAGATAACAGCCCAAAGGAAAAAAAAAAGGGGGCATATACGACCAACCCAGTCAAATGAACTGTCAACACAAACGCAGAAAGAGTTGAAAGGAATGCGAAATAGCTAAGCCAGTTATTGGAGAGCCGAAGTCAGTTATTGGAGAGCCGCGTTGATTATCACCCAGGTCTCTTGGATATACTGTGACATTTTAAAAGACAAAACCAACTTACAGCAACTATTACTATATATGTATTCAGACGATGCTGCAGTCCTAAAACAATGTGCGTTCATCACATTCATTAGCTGTCAGGAAGATCTACTAGCACAACTTTAGATCTCGACCGCTAAAAATACGCATAGCGGTCATGAGAACAGGAACTAAGTGTGACACAAAAGTCAGTAGGCGATTCTAACTAAAGCGATCAAGCGTAACAGTGGATTTCCTTCGGGCCCGCCTCCGCTCTTGTTAGACCACTGACACTAATGAATTACAGGTGTGTCTGTATAAAAGGCTAATACAAGTAAACAATACACAGTCGTATATATTACATCAGGCCAATTCAACAGAAAGGCGTTTCTGTACAAACGGTAATTAAGCAAACAAGTGTTTCTCTTACAAAGGCTAATTAAGCAAACAAGTGTGTCTCTTACAAAGGATAATTAAAGGCTAATTAAAGGTGGTTTGAATAGACCGCGTACTTTATTGGATCTAAAAGAACGAATACGTCCTTAAAATAAGCATGACTCATAGGAATGTAGAGAAAGATTAGAGAACTACAAGAACGAATACCCCCCTCCCCCAACACGCACACTAGACACACAAAATAAATACAGAAAGCGGGAATGCTGAGAAAGATTAGAGAACTACAAGAACGAATACCCCCCTCCCCCAACACGCACACTAGACACACAAAATAAATACAGAAAGCGGGAATGCTGAGAAAGATTAGAGAACTACAAGAACGAATACCCCCCTCCCCCAACACGCACACTAGACACACAAAATAAATACAGAAAGCGGGAATGCTGAGAAAGATTAGTGAACTACAAGAACGAATACCCCCCTCCCCCAACACGCACACTAGACACACAAAATAAATACAGAAAGCGGGAATGCTGAGAAAGATTAGTGAACTACAAGAACGAATACCCCCCTCCCCCAACACGCACACTAGACACACAAAATAAATACAGAAAGCGGGAATGCTGAGAAAGATTAGTGAACTACAAGAACGAATACCCCCCTCCCCCAACACGCACACTAGACACACAAAATAAATACAGAAAGCGGGAATGCTGAGAAAGATTAGAGAACTACAAGAACGAATACACCCATCCCCACCTCCCCAACACTTACACTCACGTATAAAAACAAAATAAGTATAACTCAAGGAATACAGAGAAAGACTAGTGAACTAAAGGAACGAATACATCCCCTCCCTCCCCAACACACATTCACTCACTGTACACCCAAAATAAATATCTCACAGAAATGCAGAGAAAGATTAGAGAACTGAACTTAGCGGGGGAAAATACATATTAGATTATAAAATTAATTTAAAAAAATCAAACAATATACACAAGAAACATCAAGTTTACTAGTGGAATAGCTTTTATGGGTGATGTTTAGTAAAATTTAAAAAACCAAACAATAAACATCAAGTTCACTCCTGGAATAGTTTTTATGGGTGATGTAGACAGACGCAAGTGTAACACCGTATTCAGTGCTACGTCAACTCAAAATGTAAAAAGCATAATAACATTTCTTTTAAAAATTCAGACCTTTTACTGCGATAAAGACACTTTCCTTCTTCCACAATAAAACTTGTAAGTGGTTTTCACTTATGAAGTGCTAGAGTAACAACCTTGTTAAGTCATGTCACAAACTTCATCTTGAGAGAGAGAGAGAGAGAGAGAGAGAGAGAGAGAGAGAGAGAGAGAGAGAGAGAGAGAGAGAGAGAGAGAGAGAGAGAGAGAGAGAGAGAGAGAGAGAGAGACTAAAGGGGGAAAGAAGGTGAAACAATTGACGAATTATAGTTTTTCAAGTCAAGAACCCATAAACGGAACAGGCATCTACCATTATAAAGCTGTCGATTAATTATGGCAGTACATATTTCTATAGTATACAGTCAATGTGACCACGAGAAGCCCTGCGTGTTTTACACAACATATTCTACGTGACTACAAGTAAACTTAGGTGATTTACACAACATATTCTACGTGACTACATGTAAACTTAGTTGATTTACACAACATATTCTTCTACGTGACTACATGTAAACTTAGGTGATTTACACAACATATTCTATGTGACTACATGTAAACTTAGTCGATTTACACAACATATTCTACGTGACTACAAGTAAACTTAGGTGTATCCATACAACTATTTAACGTATCTCTTAGAAGATATCTGATCCTTCAAGGAAAGAAATGGCCTAGTATCTGTCGTGAGATATAGCTGAGTGTGTACTCCGGTCTCTCATGAAGGAACCTGAAGAACATCTATTCACCAATTTCTGTTTGAATGTCTCTCATGAAGGAACTTGATGAATATCTATTCATCTCTTTATGTTTGACTGTCTCTCATGAACCTTGATTATATATTCATGTATTTCTGTTTGAGCGTCTCTATACATGCTTCTGTTTAAGTGTCCCTATACAGTCTTCTGCTTGAGTGTTTATGTAAATTTGTACTGTTTGAATGCATCTATGCAACTTATAATTATTATTGTTTCTATACATCTGCTTTTACTGAATGTCTCAATACATGTTTATGCTTGAATATTTCTCTACATCTAATACAGTCTGAATGCATCATTACAACAGTTAGTATCTGACTGTCTTCATACATTAGTTACTGATATAATCTCTATAACTTCATTGCTGTTTGACTGTCTTCATACATTAATTAGTGATAATCTCTATAACTTCATTGCTGTTTGACTGTCTTCATACATTAGTTAGTGATAATCTCTATAACTTCATTGCTGTTTGAATGCCTTTATAACTTTTTTATTGTTTGTTAATATCTGGATATATATCTTTGAACGTCTATATATGTGTTCTAAACATCTTATTTCTTTTTTAGTCTCTCTTTCTTGGTGAAAAGGAATTGATGAATTATAGGCCACAACTAATTCTGAACATTTTACGCGAGAACACTTGACAGAATATCTATGTATAGATCTTCGTAAAAGTGTCAGCTAAGGTAAATTAGAAGAGGAAGAAAATATGTGATGCACTGATATGCATATATTAAGAACTTCTCAGTAAAGAGGATGTTATTCTAAACTACAATTAAATATACAGATGCAAATAGCAATGCCTGTGATTAAGCTACAGAAAAGGTATTTTTATAATAAGAACTTCTCAGTCAAGTGGAGGTTACTCTGAATTACAAATACGCAGGTACACACAGCAAAGTCTGTGATTAAGCTAAAGAAAAAGTGGTTTTATAATAAGAACTTCTCAGTCAAGTGGAGGTTACTCTGAATTACAAATACACAGGTTCACATAGCAATGTCTGTGATTAAGCTAAAGAAAAGGTATTTTTACAATAAGAGCTTCTCAGTCAAGCGGAGGTTACTCTGAGCTAAAAAGACGTTTACAAGTAAGCAGAAATCGTCACAATGGAAAAGAACCCGTATATTATTTCGCAACTGCTCAGTCTTCTCGAAACTGGTCTACCTGTCCATTGATCTATCCATTACTTTATTTATCCACCCAGCAATGTCACCGATCTATCTCTGTTCACACTCATAGTCATAAAATTGCAAACTGATTATCTGTTGAGGGAGTCCAATAGACAAATGGGATAACGAGCAAGCAGACCAGCGAGTGATTAATTTTCAGAATCAACACTCAAAGAGCTAATCTAGGATACTCTTCTATTTTTATGTATTTATTTTTAGAAATGATGTGACTAGAATACATGTCCCCTGAATTAGTCGTCTTTCTCAGCAAACATTGAAGTTCACCAACAAATTACAGAGATGTGAAAAGTATTCCTCGCCTTCGTTGCTTAATCAAGAAAGATCAAGCGAGAAAATAATGGACACTTAGTTCGTTGAAAGTAGTCGGATTTAAATTTAACAAGATTCACGTTCAATATAAGAAGATCCACATATATTATACAACACTCACAATATATCAAGATTATCGCATGATACAACATGATTCACACAAGAACAGGATTTACACACAACAATGCAGGAAATCGGAAAATTCGCTCAAATCTAAATCACTGTGATAGTGGAGGTGAGAGAGTTAACGATCAAATGAGTTAAAGCCTTCAGTAACGTAAGTTAGTTAAAGCCTTCAGTAACGTAAGTTA
Source organism: Sinotaia quadrata (assembly GCA_028829895.1). Lineage (NCBI taxonomy): Eukaryota > Metazoa > Mollusca > Gastropoda > Architaenioglossa > Viviparidae > Sinotaia > Sinotaia quadrata. The sequence goes on along the minus strand of CM054178.1, from coordinate 130,070,750 downwards.
GTTAAAGCCTTCAGTAACGTAAGTTAGTTAAAGCCTTCAGTAACGTAAGTTAGTTAAAGCCTTCAGTAACGTAAGTTAGTTAAGGCCTTCAGTAACGTAAGTTAGTTAAAGCCTTCAGTAACGTAAGTTAGTTAAAGCCTTCAGTAACGTAAGTTAGTTAAAGCCTTCAGTAACGTAAGTTAGTTAAAGCCTTCAGTAACGTAAGTTAGTTAAAGCCTTCAGTAACGTAAGTTAGTTAAGGCCTTCAGTAACGTAAGTTAGTTAAGGCCTTCAGTAACGTAAGTTAGTTAAAGCCTTCAGTAACGTAAGTTAGTTAAGGCCTTCAGTAACGTAAATTAGTTAAAGCCTTCAGTAACGTAAATTAGTTAAGGCCTGAAGTAAAGTAAGTTAGTTAAAGCCTTCAGTAAAGTTAGTTGAGGACTAAAGTAAAGTAATTTAGTTAAGGACTAAAGTAAAGTAAGTTAGTTAAGGCCTGAAGTAAAGTAAGTTAGTTAAAGCCTTCAGTAAAGTTAGTTGAGGACTAAAGTAAAGTAATTTAGTTAAGGACTAAAGTAAAGTAAGTTAGTTAAGGCCTGAAGTAAAGTAAGTTAGTTAAGGACTAAAGTAAAGTAATTTAGTTAAGGATTAAAGTAATTTAGTTGAGGCCTAAAATAAAGTAAGTTAATTAAGACCTTCAGTAAAGTTAAGACCTTAAGTACAACAGTGACCCAAATATGTAACATAAACACTAGTCATAACCACAATTCTTGCTTTTACCTTGTTTCTTGGAGAAAATGTTATCAGTCCCGGTGTGTAGTACTCCTTTGATGACGTTTTCCACAGTACAAAAATGAGTTACAATGCCGAGCTGACTTTCGCTTTCAGAAAATATTTGAACTGAATCGAGTTCAAGCTTGTAGCTACCTATTAGTAGCGCTCTTACCTCCCCTTGGACTTGCTTCCAAGGCCAGACAGGCCGGGCGGACCAGGCGAGGCAATTATTTGCGCTAATGGCGTCGCAAACCTAGGTAGATTTTGTCTGACGCTCTTTCTAATAAATTATTTCTCTACCGAGTCTACCTGACTGCTGCGGTATCTCTCGGGCCTGACATTGTACACTGCGTCACACGACTCGCTTTCAAGTCACTGCCCTGAATGCCAGATCCTATCCGACGTACACACGACTAAATCGATAGTGCTGTTGACAGCTTCCCACGTACGTGTGTGCGTCCGGTGTGCAAGACAATGCGACCGATTGTAAGCAAGTGCTCAAAGTCGATGATTGATTGAGTGTAACAAACTGCCCACGGATTCAAAAGATTTAAGCAAGAGAACCATTCGCAAGATGCAGGAAATAGCAACATCTGTCGGCTTTCTGGCATTCACTGAAACCGCCAGCCTTCAGGAGTAACAATAAAACACATTTCATTAATTCATTCATTTCTGAAGTGTGCACTCCGCCCGACCGTCTTTCTCTGACGATTGCGTGTCAGCAACGGCACGAAAGCAACATGCTAAAGCAGGACACAACTTGTCGGGATAGTATCCTGCACGATCAAGACACCTCAAAATCAGAAAAAGTGTGTACAACTAGGCTCGAAAAGAAAATTCACTACGATCTTATCTGTAACTCCCGGCCTACCTGTAAAGTCAGAGCTGTGATAAAACATATAGGAATACCCGGGCTAAATAATGCAGGTTACACACTTCTCTTTCGAGTACCAGGGAGAAGAGAGGGGGGAGGGTCAGTCTATGAATGAGCCTGTTTTCGTTGACTGATTTCACACACGAGAAGCCGCTAAAAGGAACCAGTCGAGACAAGTCACTGTGAAGCCGTGAAGATATCTTTTGGGTAGAGTCATAGTTCACCCACTCCGGCACTCCCGAGTCTGCAGCTGGCTAAAGGTCACAGCGCATGCTCGTTCCCACCAATCAGGACCAGCGATAAATAAGTTAGATTTCAAAATTAGAGTTATAAAGGGTTTTTGAAGTAAGTAAATGGCGTCTCATAAGGCGGGCCGTCCAATAACTTTGGGAAATGCTTCGTTCAAATGGTAATAAAACAAGAGTGAATAAGTCCTTAACTTTATATGTCCATCACACTTAACAGTTATTACACATAAAATAAGCAAACTACTTTTAGAATAGGCAAACTACTTACACACCTAAGGAAATTAAAGATAAATTTAACAAATCCAAATGACTCCACATGCACAATATGGTGCTGTTTTTGAAGAAGCAGAAGATGTCTTGAAAGACTTCTTAAAATAACCACAGTCACTCAGATCAAAAGGCATCAAATTCTAGGTAGACAGACGCTGATAATTAATGAATGGAACACTAACGGAATGACATACTTTGCTTTCGGAAAGTTGACACGCGCGTTTGGTGATGAACGCAAGCTTCTAGAAGGGGTGTACAGTTGCGAAATCTTACAGGTACTAAGGGCTGGAAGCAGAGAGTAAAGCCTAACAAGGAGATCTTGTTTGTATTCTACTATGACCAGGAAGGCTGTGAAGACTGGAGAGACATGATCATTGCTTGAGCCCTCCCCTTCCTCCTCATTACGGCCTTTAATTTTCATATTCATGTACAATCATTTGGCCACATCAATTTTAAATAGTTTTAGAGCGTTTTCAGTCTTCAAAACATGGTCCGAGACACTACCTAATCCTTGGATGGTGGTGGAACTAATTCGACAACTTTTATCTTAGCAGAGGACACTTGGACAAGAGAATGGGTATGTTAGTCAAGGAATGAGGGCACCTGAAAGAGGGAATGGGTATGTTGGTCCAGGGAATGAGGGCACGAAAGAGAGAATGGGTATATTGGTCCAGGAATGAGGACACCTGAAAGAGGGAATGGGCATGTTGGTCCAGGGAATGGTGACACTTGGAAGAGGGAATGGTATGCTGGTCTAAGGAAAGAGGGCACCTGGAAAAGCAAATGATGTGCTAGTCTAGGGAATGGAGACACTTGAAAGAGGGAATAGGTGTGCTGGTCTAGGGAATGGTGACACTTGAAAGAGGGAATGGGTGTGCTGGTCTAATGAATGGTGACACTTGAAAGAGGGAATGGGTGTGTTAGTCTAGGGAAAGAGGACACTTGAAAGAGGGAATAGTGCGCTAGTCTCGGGAAAGAGGACACTTGAAAGAGGGAATGGTGCGCTGGTCTAGGAAGTGGGACACTTGAAAATTCTGCAGGTTTGGGAACACTATTATTAATAAATATGTGACTTGAATTTTGAAAATACAACATTAATTCCTTGGAAGATGTCAATGACAGATTTTCAGAGCACAGACCGGGAGGTACGGATCAAGTTCGGAAATTGTACTCTCCCACTCCGGAAATTTCGTTTCCAGTTAAGTAGCGGTACTAGTGTTTGGTCGTTAGGATAAGAAATTTATCCGATTGATACTAATTCCAATCTTTCTCTCTCTCCCTCCCCCCACTTACAAATCTTAAAGAAACGCGATTCTTGAAATAGCGGATGGAAATGGAAGAATGGAACAAGAACCATGGAAGAAATCGTGTTTAACGAAAGCGAAACGCGTGAAAAGGCTTTATCGTCAACTTAGGACTTGGGCGAATTGGCACGAGAGAAAGTATACCCAATCACGTATGACCAATGACGACGACGAGAAAATATTTTTAAAAAAAAATCCTTTAGCATTAATGATTTCTCTCCTCTCTAAACGTCATATCAGTTTGATTAACAGCGTCAAACCTCAAACACATATAAGAAACATAGCATCAAGATAAATGACGTCACATGCATCAATTCAAGCTCATATCAGGAAGATAAAAGACGCGGTTGAAAAGGTAAACTCTCTCGTCACGATTTTTATTTATTTCTATTTTATTTCATCGGCATATCACCATGACAAGCATGCCAGCTTAACAGCTATACGAAAACTGACGCTGAAGTCGCATGCAATGTGTATCTCCCCTCTTGTCAGATAATCGATTTTGCAGGTAAATTAGTCAGCGAGACGGTCTGATATCCACGCCACTGAGTGAGTCAGTACAGCCTGCTAACGCTGAGTAGTGACACTTGTGCGTGCGTATGTGTTCAGTGCGTGACAGGGCTCTATTACACATGGGCATGGTACGATAGGCGTTGACCTGATATATACAAAATCAGTGACTGAGGACCAGATTATTGTGTCAATAATGTCTGACTGGGGGGTGGGGGAAGACAAAGACAAAAAGGGAGTCACTGAAGTGTGTAGAAAAGTTTTAGGCTGCCAGCCAAAAGACGGGTGCTTCGTGTACATATTCTGTCATGTCTGCTGTACACTTCATTTCATTTCATTAGTTATCTAGTGTGTCTTCTGTTCAAAGGTGATTTAGCTTGTCTCCGTTTCAATAGTGATTTGTTTAGTGATCAAGCATGTCTCCATTTCAATAGCGATCTAGCATTCTCCATTTTAAGTGTTCAAACTTTTCGCCATTCCAATAGTGATTTAGTGTGTCTCTATTTCAGAAGAAATTTAACTTGTCTTTATTTCATTAGTGATCTAGCTTGTCTTAATATCAAAAGTGATTTACCATGACTCCTTTCAATAATGATTTAGCTGGTCTCCATTTCAATAGTAATTTAGCATGTTTTATTTCATTAGTGACCTAGCATGTCTCTATTTTATTAGTGACCTAACATGTCTTTATTTCATTAGTGACCTAGCATGTCTCTATTTTATTAGTGACCTAGCATGTCTTTATTTCATTGGTGACCTAGCATGTCTTTATTTTATTTGTGACCTAGCATGTCTTTATTTCATTAGTGACCTAGCATGTCTTTATTTCATTAGTGACCTAGCATGTCTTTATTTCATTAGTAACCTAGCAGGTCCCCATTTCAAGTGAGATAGCATGTCTTTTGTTTCAAGAGGGTCTAGTACGTTTTCATTTCAATAGCGATCTTGCATGTCGTAACATGAAGAACATATAACTATAGAGATCTTTCATCTAGTTGTAAACTTTAAGTATGTATAAAATTGGTGATCTTTTATCCAGCCAAGTAGAGCGCATATCACCAGAGATCTGTCATCTAGTGATACATAAAGTGACAGATGATCTTTTCTCTACTATTGCAGTTCAGGTACATATAATGATAGTGATTTATCAAGCAAATTGTGTACTGCAGATAATACAATGTTTAGCTAGTGATCTTTCATTTTGCTGTACACGAGATACAGTTCAAAAGTGCTTCAAACTGTCTGCACACTTTAGTTACAAATAAATGATTATCTATCGTGCACGTCAATTTCGTCATATGTGTGATCTGTCACGACTAATTACGCACCTCAGTTTCTTACTACCAATGACGCAGCACGTCTAGTGACTAGCTAAAGAGTATCCACTAACTCTACTGGTTAGAATATTACGTCACTAGTCCGAAAGTCTACAGTATTTGAATACAATTATATACGATGTAATTACTAATGTGATTTATAGCTGTCTGACATTACTTAACCTGACGTGGTGGTATATCTTGTGCAATTTATTGCCTTCAATATTTATTACCTACAAGTGACATCTCTGACAAGACAGAACGAAACCCGTTGATTTTTAAGATCTAACTAAACACATAATTCAATGCATCAAATGATTCTTTCTTCTTCTTTTTCCACTATAACAGTATTTACTGGGTATTGTCGAAGCTGTTCTAACGCAGTCTCAATACACGGTGTATGTATCCCAGATATTTCTCACAGCAATATCCCTTTATTTCTACTTCACCATCATCAGTCATTGTAAAGCACTTAGTTATTAGCTCATTCCCAACTAGTTCCAAAGGGTATAGACGCTACACCAAAGACACTTATACCTCACCTGACGCATAGATACATCTCAACCGGAACGCGTATAAACACCAATCGGCATGTACATACGGCATGCCTTAACCAGCATGCGCATAAACAACCAGCACACGCGCACACACACACGCACGCACGCACACACACACACACACACACACACACACACACACACACACACACACACACACACACACACAAAAGCGAAACCATATACAATTTATCCGGTTCACACTTACTTTCATACCAGCATACAGGCAGATAATACACTCCAACCGACTGTATTCGTCCATCTGTTCCCAATACCCACAACATACATATAAACTGGCTTACCTATGTAGCCCAGAGGGATATCATAAACGCCCTACTGAACCGGCTCACGCATACAGTCCAGATTGAACCGGCTCATCATATAGTCCAGATTAAACCGGCTCACATATGCAACTCAGACCAAAGCTGCTCGTACATGCAGCCCAGATTAAACCGATTTACTCATACAGCCCAGACCAAACCGGCTCATGCATGCAACCCAGATTAAACCGACTCACACTTGCAGCCCAGAATAAATAGGCTCACTTATGCAGCCCAGGCAAAACCGGCTTACGCAAGCAGCCCAGGCAAAACCGGCATACGCAAGCAGCCCAGGCAAAACCGGCTTACGCAAGCAGCCCAGGCAAAACCGGCATACGCAAGCAGCCCAGACAAAACCGGCTCACGCATACAGTCTAGATTAAACCGGCTCATATATAGAGCCTTGATTAAACCGACTAAACCAGATTATACATAAAGACTAGATTAAGAGCAAGAGTTCTCAGGTCTTGCCTCGTAAAAAACGAAAAGATTAATATAAGATTCAAGACAAAGTACTTAAAGGCTCATTGTCTCATCAGTATGTTTACACTAACATGTAGATTGGATTAAAATGGTAATAATATGATCAAAACAGTAACATTAAAATATAAACTGGATTAAAATGATAATATGAAGATGAAAACAATTTACTAAACACTGAATATTGAACACTCTATGTCCATGAATGAATTACCACTTTCTGAGAAGTGAAATAACATTACACTGAAATCAATAGCATAATTGCCACCGTGGATGATATGCACAGAAGAACGTTAATTTTCCTAAATACGACACCATAAATTAAAAAGCTGACACTGTTTATAGCACTGTAAACACTGCCGACAGAAGGTAAGGAAAAAAATGTGACAGACGTTCTCAAGAAGTTGGCTGATTATTCAGGAAAAAACGCGGAAAGGCAATGAGCCATTAATAAATACTGAGTCATAATTAAATAAACATAAAGAAAATGAACTTTTAATACCCCTACCCCCACTTAACAATCCGATATATATCTGCAATAGAAACATACATGAACTTTTTACACACTTAACAATCCGATATATATATATATTTGCAATAGAAATATACATGAACTTTTTACACACTTCACAATCCGATATATATATATTTGCAATAGAAACATACATGAACTTTTTACACACTTAACAATCCGATATATATATATTTGCAATAGAAATATACAATCAATTTACCGACACAGAAGTAAGCTATGACTCATACTTCAGCTGCTCTTAAAATGCACACAACATTGACAGAATTCTCAAGAGGACTTCAGTACACGTACAATATACCATATTATCCATAAGCAAAACGCACAATGAAAAGAAAAAAATACACAATTAAACCATCAGTCAATATACCTATAGCGTCTGTCTATCGAGAGTGAGGAGGCAATTTTGGCAATTCAGTTTCATATCTTTAAAATTGTATGTTTAAAAGAAAAAACTGTCTAAAATTTGCTTCAGACATAGAAAGATACCAGTATACTTCTATCTATGGCTCTACTAGACAATATGGACACTTTCCATGAGCTGTGTATGACGGAAGTAACCTCTGACCCAAATCTTCACGGAAAAACTCGAGCCGGCCTTCGAAAACTGTCAATCACAAAATAATGTCATTTGCTATTTATTTCTCTAACCACGATAAACATTTACAGAGATATAACAAAACGTCAATCACAAAATAATGTCATTTGCTATTTATTTCTCTAACCACGATAAACATTTACAGAGATATAACAAAACGTCAATCACAAAATAATGTCATTTGCTATTTATTTCTCTAACCACGATAAACATTTACAGAGATATAACAAAACGCTCAAAGAGATCCATTTATCAATTAATACTTTCTTTTTCTCCACCCTCTTAAAATTCCTTCCTTTGTGGAAGATCCACTGTCCTTAATGGAGCAATAACATACTTTTTTTTTTTTAAAAAATGGGAAAGATAAGAGAAAGACAGAATTAAGTCAGGGTTAAAAATGAACAAGAAATTCATTGACATATTTAAAACACACATACACACAACACTTCTTGCGCTGTACAAATGGTAGAAGTTAATTGTGACCTCTGACCCTGAGACAGAAATTAGACTTTACCACCACGTAAGTGTTACCATAAAGAGACGTTATAATCGAGTTACACAATAAATAATTCTGCGCTCAAACAACGGTAGATTAAATTAAGCTGAGATACTTGAACAAGAAAGGACTAGAATAAAAAGGAAACACTATGATAATTAAATGGAGAGAGAGAGGGAGAGAAGAGAGAGAGAGAGAGAGATTCTCTAAAAGTTAAAGGAATATGATGACCCCGTCAAGTAATATTAAAAAAAAATTACAACACTACACAAGGAACACCCACTTCTTGTTTTCAAACAAACAACTCCAATAAAGAAAAATAATAACCGCCACACACATTTAAAAAAAAATAATACAAACAAATAACTCCAACCAAAAAATAGCAATCACCCATCCACACTCAAGCACAACAACCTCAACATGCGACACTTGACAAATAAACATGTCACGGACTGGCTCACCTGTCACAGACAAACCGGGATCGCAAGTTGTGAGAACAACAGTCGCTACTGAAGAATAGACTTCCGCCATTATGCAGAACACATCTACATTACATGCACATGTAATCAACAGGTAAAAATTTCTCTAATTTTATTTGAAAAAATTACTGTTGGATGGTTGCGATAAATTAGCAAAATCCTCAAGGTTGTGATAAATGAACAAAGTCCTGTGAGTTGTGGTAAATTAAACAAAGTCTTCCCAATTTTTCAGTACACCTCACAGCAATGACCGAGGATAGACGCCGTCAGTTGGGTGTCAGTCTCCCCTTTCTCCCTTGACATCAGAATGTTGTTTCTTGCACTCAAGAACGCCTTCTCAGTAAGACAGAGGCAGCAAGATAACTGTAAACCAGACGGAGAGATGTTCATACAAGATATTTTTGGTCTTCGGTTACATAGGGGCAAAATTGCTGACTGTCAAAAGGACATTCAATTCCATGTACTGCTCGCTGGGTACTCTGGACCTTCAACTTGTGGAGTGCCGGGTAAGGAATCTGTACTTCTTGAATCAGGCACCGATTGAGTATTACTGAATATTCATTAGACCTAGTCACCTGCACTGCACTTGTTCTCGGCTGGACGTGCGTCGGCTTACTGACAATTTGTGGTCTGAATTTTAGGATCAGTTATCTTTTCGGAAACCGTCGCAACTTTAATCTCCTGACATACAACGGTACCCCCTACTTCACCAATCAGGTAATTTTTCAACCAAAAACGGACAAAAAATCCCTCCAACAACAGAAAGGAAGAGTACATCTAATAAACTAATATGGCATGGCGTACTCAGGGACGTGTGAAAAGCGACCCAGTAAGACTGCGAACGCCACCTTTTTCCACCTTTTTGAGTCAAGCGATCAGCAGTGCCACCACGACCGCTTGCTCGAAAATGTATACACTTTGGGCTTGGCGCTTGGTCATCAGTGTGCCTTTTGAAGGTTGTGACGTCAAAACAGGTAACCTTCTCTGCTCCCTTGTTCCTCCTCCTACCCCGGCCTCCCAAACTTGTAACCAAACAGCAATCACAGCGGATAACGGGAATCTCGGTTATTTTATACATGGCCCTTTTCTCTGGAGCTAACAGTGGCCTCCATGCTTGTACAGTCAAACCTCATTATAACGAGGTCCGAGAAAACCCTCAGCAGCTAGGTTAGACATGCGCAGTCGTTGAAAATAAAACGCAGAGAAATGACAAAATCAATACAAGAATGATTTAATAACGACGGCAAAGAAAACTCTTCATAGCATTCTCTTAACGACACAGACGGGGATGGCTAAGTAAGCCAAAATGTAATGTTACTGTTTAGATGCTAACACAAGAGCGACAGTCAAAACATATCGGCAGGACATAAAGCTGGTGGTCTGACGAAATACAAGGAAACACAGAAACAACACAAAACAAAAGTGATATAAGAAGAAAAAACACAAATATAGTCGTGATGACAAAGCTTCGCGGACCATGAGGAAAAAATGTCGGACTGCACACTAGATTCTGATAGTTACACAGTGCAAATTGATTCCAAAAAGAACCAACGAAACAAAACCAAAACTAATCAGGCACAGCATAAAAGGCTTTCAATTTGATTTAATGTCCATACACGTTCACACGCTTTACACTTCTCCTTAAGCCATGCTGTTACCTAGACAGAATTGGTGTCCGCACACTCACATGCTTACGTCCACTTAAGTCGTACTGTTACCCAGACAGTTTGTATCAAGATACAGACACTCACATGCTTAAGTCCACGTAAGTCGTGCTGTTACCAAGACAGAGTTTATGTCCATATACAGACACTGCTTACGTCCACTTAAGTCGTGCTGTTACCTAGAACAGAGTTTGTGTCCATACACACATGCGATGCTTGCGTTCACTTAAATCGTACTGTTGCACAGAACAGTTTGTGTTCACACACACACACACACACACACACACACACACACACACACACACACACACTGCTTACGTCACTTAAGTCGTGTTGTTGCATAGAACAGTTTGTGTCCATACACACACACACACACACACACACACACACACACACACACGCTTATTATATACGCCCTTCAAGCCATGCTTTTACCTATGTAGTGTTTGCTACTTCACTAGAATCACTGTCCAACAAAAGAAAATAACGTACATAAAGTAGTGTCAGTACTTGCTGTTTGAAGTTTGGTTGGTGTGACACAGTCATTTACAGACTGAATCGTTACCGTTTTAATTCTCAAGTTTGCCTGTCATAATTTTCTTCGCCTTAGGTTAATTATGCATGCGAGCGCTCATTAATCATGTTAGCTAGATTTCGGGCCTGACCAAGTTTGCTGTCAAACCCGCGACTCATTAAGTAATATTTTTTTCTTTCTTTCAGTCGCCTGCAAAGAAATTTGACAAAAATGCAGTCATTCCGGCTAGTGCTCGGGCTCAGTGGAAAGGAGGTTGGTGGTGGGATGATGTTGGAGCATGATTTCGGCAGTTAACCCTTGTTACCCACTTTTTTTTTTAAAACGAGCATGTGACATCATTCACTTTAATTGACTTGTTATTTAGGTTTAGCGTCTATTACTACCTTCACCTCTCTCTGTCTCTGTACATGTGTGTGTGTGTGTGTGTGTGTGTGTGTGTGTGTGTGTGGTGTATTACTGCCATGTATGTATCAGATAAGTAAGGTTCGAACACACACGACAGTACGTGTATACACAAAACTATACTTATTCCTAAGTCAATAAACATAAATGCTGGTGAGTGAGTACCCCGGGCCACGTCATCCTGGCATTTTACAGATACCTCCTCAATTGTTCAAGACCGAAAGTGGTTTATTTTCTATTTCCAGAGGAGAGAAGAACGAAACAAAAATACGTCGATCTTAACTCTTTCTTTTCCTCTAAAGGAATGTTGTGCGGCCTTTGTGTCCTGTTTGTAACGAACAAATTTCAAGACACCGGCAGGCGGCAGGCCGTAACAACGCTATTCCCGGCAGCAATGTGTGCCGGTAGCCTCCATCTGATCGTGTGGGCTTCTGGTGGGGCAGGTAGAGTTGTCTTCTCGCACAGCCCTGTTGCGCGATGAGAAAACAAGCCCGGGCGCCCTTTGAATACTGCAAGGGACAAACTAAGCCAGTCGGCAAACAAGGGACTGGCAATCTGCTCTCTCGGGCATCTTCGCCATCTGATTGTCGAACAAGTGTCTGCAGCCATATAATCAGTATTTCTCGAGCATCTTCGCCCTCTGATTGTCGAACAAGTGTCTGCAGCCATAATCAGTATTTCTTGAGCATCTTTGCCATTTCAATGAAAAGCAAGAGTACTGAGTCATAATTAGTTTTCCTCGGGCAACTTTACTATCTGATTGTCGAACAAGTGCCTGCAGCCAAAATTTCAGTTTCTCAGACATCTTTGCCATCTAACTAAAAATAAGTGTTTTCAGCCATAATCTCAGTACTTCTCTAACTGAATTCATTTAATTCTTTTCTCTTTTGAAATCAGAGACAAAGTTGCAGTATTTCTATATATGAGTGTAATAGATAATGTTTCGTTTGTAGCCTAAGAGGAAGAATCTTAATGCACGCATCAAGTAAACTACTTGTCTTCACTGATAACGAGAGCTTGGGCGTTCGTTCACTTTAAACTGCATGTACATGTTCAGTGTTAAGAGTCAACTGGTCTAATTTAATTACAAAAGTGTTGGCGACTAGCCCGAAAGAATCTAGTTTGTCCACATTCCGAGTTTAAGTCAGAAACAAAAATGCTTATTTAAATCTGAATTTAAAAAAACAAATATAATTAAATATAGAGTGTCGCCTTAATTAAAAAAAATCAAAATGGCAAATTAGCTTCACAAACGATAAACAATGTACAGACATAAAAAAAAAAAAGAGTAAAGTTTCTTATGAACTAAATGACACACTGTCTTCAAAAAAAACTTAACCCAATGTACACAGGTCAAACAAAGGACAAAGGAGAAAAAACGTTTATCATGAACTAAATGGGACACTTAATTTCACAAATAAAAAACAATGTACATGTAAATTAATTGATTGTTATGAGGTAAATAAAAACGAATGCAACAGACCTAACTGCCAATCTCGTCCCTCACAACCATCCATTTCCGTCGTGACTAAGGCTGATTACTTGTATAATATTAGAACTAGGATCTGAACTGACAGAGGTAAATGATGACGAGGGCACACTTTACATGTTCGTTCTACACGAACGCATATCAAAATGTGTGTGTTTGTGGGGGTGGGTGGGTGGGCGGGAGGTGGACCGATAGTAAACATCAATAAACACTCCACAATGAACTATTCCTGGGATTTAGATGAAAAGACAACGGAACAAAAACGACCTCGAATAATGAACGCTGTCCAGTCAGTTAAAAGCCAGTATTAACACGACTCTCCAGTCGTCTTCAATGCTAGGTCAATATTTACCACTTACCTTTCCAATTGTGTTACACGAACAACTTTCCTAACGGGTTACATCTTGCCAGTACCCAAAAAGAATCCTTGATCTCCACCTGTTTTGGGTGGTATATTATTACACCGGCACCCGAAAAGAATTTTAGTTCGCCTACTAACGGGTTGTATATTATTACGCCCGAGAAGTGCACTGCTTTCTGAGAGGCAATATTTGATTGCGTTATCTCAGCAATTTACGGCATTCTTATAAACACCATCCACATATAACGCTGACTGATTTATCGCTCGGGGTCACGGGTATTAATGATTAGGTTACAGGTGTTTCTGCTCCAGGGCATGATCACGACTTTGAACTCGCTTGCTCACCCGTTTCAAATGTGGACACTGGATATTCTCCTAGCTTGTATTTCAGAGGTGAATTCACATTCCAACAGTTATCAATGAAGTTTAAGTACTTTCTAAAGAAATCACTAGTGTGACAGAACATTATATTTATATACAGTTTTGTGTGGCACTAGTTATAAATGGAATATCGATAAGAATACAGAACAATATATGTATATACAATTTTGTGTACGGCACTAGTTATAAATAGAATATTGATAATAGAATCGATCTTGAAATGTTTCGCATTTCAGTTAGAACAGCAGCTTCTTCAGAGAGAGATATAAATAACAATCAGTGACGCTATACACAACTACCGACATTTCAATGATACAAAATTATTTTCACAAATAGCGAAATGCCTGAGAGATGACAATATTTTCAGTGACATAAATAGCGACATTCCAGCGGGATAATATTGTTAGCGACAGGAATAGCGACACTTCAATGGGATAGTATTGTTAGCGACAGGAATAGCGACACTTCAATGGGATAGTATTGTTAGCGACAGGAATAGCGACACTTCAATGGGATAGTATTGTTAGCGACAGGAATAGCGACACTTCAATGGGATAGTATTGTTAGCGACAGGAATAGCGACACTTCAATGGGATAGTATTTTCACCGACAAATCGTGACATTTCGGAAAGACTATGCTTTCCACTACACAAATAGAGAAGTTTCAGTGACATAACAATATTAATATACTACACAAACTCCGCTTATTTTTACTTTTTGAAGTCAGCTATTATGGATCAGGGTTCATAGGCGATCTTTGAAAAAAAAAAATCAAGGAATTTTGAGCCTAATATTATAAAATTGAATACTACTACTAGTGTACGCAATAAAGTTCGAAACCCCCCCCCCAACATTTGTTTTAATAAACATTAGACATTTATTTCTCTTGCAAACAATGTATGACAGTCTGGTGGAGTAAATTTGCCTATCCTTATTTCTATACTTAATAATTATATCTTTCTTGCCAATGTTAACGTGACCCGACCTTGGGCACTGCTTATGATGCTATTTTTGAAGTAAACAATTCAGGTGGAGAATGTGCTAGACTTGCTGATGTAATCTAAACTGGTTTTAGGTGGACGAGTAGTTTTTATTATTCAATGGTTAAGATTGACAAGAATGAGACCAGCCAAATGGCAGAGATAAAAATGTAACTATTGAAAAGAATTCATTTTCTAATCACCTTCAATCTGGAGTGTCATAAGCCCGGTCATGAAAGGCGGCTGTTGGTACCCCCCTAAATACGGGTATCTAGGACGGACAACAAGTTGAGGACGTCACTTCCGGTAACTCGTAATGAGCCCCCAGAGGAAACGATTCCTCACAGATAAGACGGACAGACAGATAAGACGAAGGACAGACTCAAGACAGACGTTAGACGGACGTGACGATAACAATTATAAAATCATACTAGACAAGAATGACAATAAATTTGACAACACTAATGAAAATTTAACAATAACTTTATATAACAATAAAAGAAAATAGAATGAAGAAAATAACAATAAAAGTACAGTTGACAATGTTGGCCAAAATAATTTACAAAAATATAAGTCCTATAACTAATTCAGGGAAGATGCTAGCCCCCCTTATGAAATGATTTTTAGTGTCCGTTTTCCTTTCCCCAAATCGTTCCTTTTTCTGTATTTCAGTTCCGATACACTATTATGCACTTCTGCTCAATGTTTATGTTTCTATACTTAGCTCAACGAGTGGAGCAAAGGTCAACACAGCGTTGAGTCTCGTCGCGCAAGCGTTCTCCAACGGCAGGCAAGCTGGCTCCGCCCCTTCTCGCTCCGCGTAGACAAACACAATCGGCAGATGACCCAGTTCTGGACCTAGCTTCTGCTTGTAGATACACTTTCTCTAGTTACTGTTTATAGATTCTCTTCTTCTGATTACTGTTTCTCTTCTTCTGATTACTGTTTATAGATTCTCTTCTTCTGATTACTGTTTCTGTTTATCTTCTTCTGATTACTGTTTCTGTTTGGTTCTGAAATGTAATTAAGGCAGTGTAAGTAACTGCTAATTACAGAATAAAAGTATTTAGGTGCCAGGGCTACTACTTCCCTGAGCACATTGGCACTAATCTGAAAAAAAGGTTTAGTTAGAATACATAAATCATCTTCACACATCCTATTATTATATTTACTAAGTTTTACAAAATTAAAATTAGCCACACATACCTTTCACGTTCCGAAACCGAATGAACCCAACGTCATCTGGTTGGAGTGCAGTACACTCAGGGATAGTCTTTCGGACTTAGAAATTTTCTCACTGTTTTCTTCTAAACTGATACCAGATGAAATCTCTGGGACTGCTCCTGCGTGTTTTAAAACTCGGTTTGTTCTGAGCTAGTGAAGAGAATTGACTGGGCCCGACTTATATAAAGGCTTTCCAGTATTCCTGGTATTTCTTTGAAACTAGCCCTCCCCTCTACTGTTAGCTAAGAGTGGCCCTTTGATCCCCCGACCGCTTCCTGTATTCTGGCCTATAGCTCAGTGTGAATCTATCCCCTTCTCTATCAGCTAGCTACAAGTGACCCTTTTGATCCCTAACCGTTTCCTGTGCCCTAGCCCTGGGTGGTCAGGTCTTGTATAACTCTAACGTCCTGCTAATGTCTTGGAGTGGCTGGTCAGTCTTGTAATTAGTGTCTTGGTTAAGTGCCTTAAACGTATATTTTATGCTATGGTTCCTATACCTCTCATGTATCTACATTTTATTATTTTAATTTTTAAATGTTTATGGAGTGATGCCGGGCTAAGTTTTGCTTTCGCCTGACAGCGGCCATTAGCTTAATGGCGAGCTAACTGACTGATTGAGAGAGAATGGACTTAGAAATATTTTGTGCACTTTGTTATTGATTTGTTATACTTGCGTTTCAAGTAGAGATGTATTATGTGAGTAGATTATTTCTACAAATTGTGAACTATGATGCTTGTATGTAGTATGCTATACACTTGACATTGTTTCTATTGAACCCATTCATAAATTGTTATGTTGTATTTATCATGCTGTACACATGTATCAGGCTAATAAATAGGAAATTGGAAGTTGAGACTTGAATATATGAAAGAATGGAGTTAGAGATGAATAAACTGGAAAAACGTAGCGTTTGTTCCCTGATTATATTTTACAAGAAAGAAGCAGCTTTTTGTTTTATTACTACTAGAATCTCCAGGTTTACTGATTTATAAACCTCTACGACCGTGGTAGATTTGAGATGTCTCTACCCCCAGTGTGTAAGTGTAAAGATACACTGCACTCTGTTGATGTATGGTGGCAAAGCGAGCTTGACTACATGGTGGAATTTCTGGTACAAAGAAGTTACTGGAAATTGCTACAATTGTTGTTCTGTTCGAGGGAACTAATATGGCGAAGAAGTGCCCAGATTAGTCTCAAGAGAATGGTGGCTCAGTAGTGTTCTACAGCGTGCAAGGGAAACACATGAAGAACTGACAATTCTATTGTGAACAATGAAAGTGTGACTTTATTTTGAAGGATGTGAAAGACTATTGCAGCAGTGTCTTGACAAGGTTATGAACAAACTATTATTACGTGATTTATATTGACACATATCTGTTGAATTATGTGTTAGGATATAAGACTGTGTAAAGATTGAAACTATTTGAATATGGTTTATGGAAATATTGATATCAAATAATCTTTTCATTGTATTTGCTATATGTATATTTGATTGTTGATTTATTAAATTTATTGACCGAAAGAAATTAATTTTGTAATAAAGTTTCCAGTTGCCTCACTTGGACTTTATGAAAGCACTGATATAGTACATCATAAATCAAGTCAAAGTTAATCTAAAACAACATGCAAAAAAAAAATCTGGTTAAAAATTTACAATGAAGATATGATTTCGAAAAACCCAGTGATGAATGCTTTTAATGACCCAAAGCTTAGTGTGTGAATATATAATCAGCAGCTGATCTAACTGTTTCCTTTTGTTATGCAGTTCAGAAAGATATTAATTATGTGAAAGGTGTGGCAGTTGCTTCAGTCATTCACCATTTACCAATAATACGGTATATTATAAATTATTACAAAGTTCATCAAATAACATAATCAAATTTGGTCAAATATTTAATTTAATATTTACAAGGGTTAATATATAAAAAGGATTACTGCTTTAATAATAACAAAAACGACATGAGTAAATTGGATGAGAAGCTTGCTTTAATAATGCAAGCTTCTCATCCAATTTACTCATGTCGTTTTTGTAGATTAAATGTTAATATTTGTAATCAGTAGAGTGTTTACCATTATACATTAGCCTTAAGTGTTAGATAGCCGGCTAGAAGTCTCAGTTGTAAGAGAAAAGAGCTCTCTAATGTGTGTGTGTGTGTGTGTGTGTGTGTGTGTGTGTGTGTGTGTGTGTGTGTGTGTGTGTGAGTGTGTGTGTGTGTAGTACACACAGTGAATGGCAAAAAAGTACACGAGTCTTAGACTCAAGCAACCAAAAGGCCTATATATCAGGATAGGTATTTCTATCATCTCTATCATCAAATTTCTCAAAATGATCCCCTTTATTCATCAAGCAATAAACGAAAGCAGGAAATGCCTATTGTTCTCACATAGTTGGTGGCACTTTCTGAAATAACACATCGTCTACCCACTGTTAATTATTTTGAAACTCTCACTGATGTTTATACTATAGCTATTATCGTCAAAATTTTATTTGCCTACCATCACAAAGGGAAGTAATTGTCAATGCTCAGATTTTAGAGTTAACTTTTCATGTGGGGTTTCTATGAATGCTAGTATTCAAGGATACTTGGATATATATCCATTTCTCACTGGAAATGCACTCAACATTGTCAAGAATAATACAAAAAACTGAATATAAAAATACAAAGAAATGTCTTTGTACGCAAGAAGAAAATTTTATGCACCAACAGCAGTATCCAATCCATAAGTGAAATGAAACAAGATGGCGTGTATATCAGCGCTAAAAGCAATTAATGTAAAAGCTGTGCGCAGCTGAAACAAAAGAATAAGCCCCATTTCGGAATTGGATCACGATTTATTTTTTTTAAAGCTATAAAGTTCTAAGCTATATCCAAGTGTTCTAAATCAGAATTTCCGGTAGCCTATCTCAGGACGCTGCACTCAAAAAGGAGGATAAATGAAATACCGAAATAAACCAGTAGTGAAATCGGAAAGTAACAAAACTGCGGTGGCGGCAGCGCCGGATTAAACCCTATAGAGGTCCACAGGCAGTCGAAATCTCGCCCCCCCCCCCCCCCCGCAAATTATTTCCTAATACTTTTTTAATTCTCCCAACCAACAATGGATACATTATATTAATACAATATTTTCTCTATAGAGTGTTTAATGTAAAGTTTTTGTTTCTTTGAGTTGATTCATTTTTTTCCCCCCTCTTTTGGAAATAATTTAAGAAAGCTTTGTACGTTGTCGCGGGACCCCTAAAAGGCATGAAGCTCATAGGCCGGTGCCTACTCTGCCTATTTGGTAATCCGGCACTGGGTGGCGGTGATATTTAAAACTATTTTCACGGTATTTTATTTTTAAAAAGTGAGGTGGAATATCTCTTTAAAAATCAAGACTTCTCAAATAATTCAAGGGTTTATTGGCAAATTCAAGTTCTTTTCAAGGATGAAAAAAAAATTCAAGTACTTTTCAAGACCGCTCTCATTTTTTAAGGACTTTTCAAGATGGCTACGAACCCTGTGGAATTTAAAAAAAGATGTAGACCCGACTGTACACGCAGTAAATGACCCACTTCTAACTCTCAAAGCCAGACACGTCCTTAGCATTTGGTCAAGGTTTACCCGGATGCGACAATATTCTGGCAATGTCGTTTGAAAAGCATGCCACACATATCTGAAGTTAGCCACTAATCACCTCACGCCAACGCTAAAGACCAACCAGAGAGACAACATTCCACCTAAAGCGTCGACGAATAGTGACAGCGACTACCCGGACACTCCCCCTCTAATGCCAGACTCGAACAAGAGCCAGACATAAAGCACAAGGCCTTTCTCAAACATCGCCCATAACAATGACTTAACAACTGACCAGGAAAAAAACACGAGGGCCAATGATTCTATAATAGTTAATAAAGCGACCAGATCACGGTACTCATGCATAAAGAGAAGGGGTGGGTGGGTGGGATCTTTCTTTGTCCTTCCTTAATTTATGGTAAGCGCTTCCGGCCTAGGCCGAATTCGCGCTGGGGATTGGGGGGGTTGGGGGGTGGGGTTTAGGGCGGGTTTTTTTCCCCTCCAGCCTTGATCTGCTATAAACTTTGCATGAATTAGCGAATTTATCAGAGAACCTTCCGCGAAATCAACGAATAATGGAAGTGGCTGTTAAGCGGATGCGAATCCATCAGTTGCAAGAATGGAACCACACGTCGGAAGAAGAATACAAGAAATGAATCTGAACAGTACCGGACGCATTTGCAGGATGAAGAATGCAAGAAAATAATCTGGACAGT
This sequence comes from Sinotaia quadrata, assembly GCA_028829895.1. Taxonomy (NCBI): domain Eukaryota; kingdom Metazoa; phylum Mollusca; class Gastropoda; order Architaenioglossa; family Viviparidae; genus Sinotaia; species Sinotaia quadrata. The sequence goes on along the minus strand of CM054178.1, from coordinate 130,050,709 downwards.
GCCGGACACACTAAGCCACGCATCACCGCAGCGTCCACGCGGAGCAGATAGAAAAACATTCTTTCAGTGTACAATGAAGTATTAATAGTACCGAGTAAGCCAACTTACATGTACATAAACATTAAACAGGAAACAGCAGATCTGGCTGATGTTTGACTGTACAGTGAAAGATTTATGTGTATAAGATTTAATCTTTTAAAACCGTTATTTTGTCAACATCGTATAAAGAGATGAAACACCGAGACTAAAATTTAAGTCAATCGCAAAATGTATTGTCTGTGTTTGTTACTAGATTTCATAACGCAGTTATTAAAAAAAAAAGTTAAATATAAAGCAAGAGTGCACATTCACATAATGCTTAAAAATAATTAAGGTGATAAAGTAATAATGATAATAACAGTAATAATAAATATGGACACTATTTGCATACAGATGTGAACCATAGAAATATATATTAATAGAGATCATAGAAATGTATTCTAACAAAGATCATAGAAATGTATTTAATAAAGATCATAGAAATGTATTTAATAAAGATCATAGAAATGTATTCTAACAAAGATCATAGAAATGTATTTAATAAAGATCATAGAAATGTATTTAATAAAGATCATAGAAATGTATAGCGATAACAGAAGTGAATGTTAATAAAGATTACAGAAATGTATTTTAATAAAGACGTAAGAGCAAATCAGGAATAATTATAATAGTAAACTCGAACGAATGCTCTATTATTCATATTCATACTCATAGAACCAAAGTCAATTAGAATCACATACCACAACTTAATCCTTGACACATATATTCACAGCTATGCTGATCAGGTTACAGTGATTTATTAGTAAATACTGATCAACGACTTTCTCAACTCAAAAGTTTTAAATCGCATACGTCAAACTTATAGGAAAATCGGTTCTTTGCGAAGTATTTCTGAATCACACTTTCAAATTGTATATGTGTACGAATTTTAATTTGTGACGTCACATAAATAGACACTCGTGCATTTCAATGCTTGTTTTTACAGATATACTGGTCTTTATACATGATTAGAGATTATAAGAAAGGTCTGTTCTTGTACGTGTAAATATCGACTACAGTAGGTAGGTTACTTGTGAGACACACATAGAAATATTACCTGAATTATAGATCTCTTTCCATTTCTCGAACACACCCGACCCCGACAACATGTTGCTTACGTTTCGTGTCATGCGCGTGTCTCGGTGAACAGCCCACGACACCGTACAGCTGTCAAGTCCAATTTCACGCTGACGCTGCCAGTCAAATCACTTCTGCCAGTTCTGTCACATTTAAACACCTCCCCACGTGTGAAACAGTCTTTCAATCACGGATATATAAATATACCTATCAGTGGATGAAGTCACGTAAATGAAGCCAAAAACAGTGTCACGAGTACTGTTTTCAACGCGGAGTCGTCAGCCAGCACAAGACGTGTAGCCTGGCTCGATACGGAACTCTCCCGCCACAAAACAAACCGTGTTGTTTATTTAATCCATCCGATTCTTCCCCCACTTACCCCCGCTATCCAAATAATCGAACGAACGAGTCTTGCTCTATGTTTTGCTTCGATGCGACTTATTCTAACGGTACAATCCGACCGTTCTTACTCACATGCGATAATCAGACAAGCCTCTGCTGTCGTTTTTCACTGGGTTCTGCCTATCTAAGTAAGCCCAGCCCAGTGAAACTCAAAGTCAACAAGACAAACGTTTTATGCAAGTGCGACGCGGTATGATCTTAGTTGTAAATACAAGTCAGTCGCCGGCGAGCACTGGAAACGGGATTATGGCACAAAGCAATCTTAAACATGCCATTCGATATCACACATACTGCACACCTCCGCAGGTGCACGAAATTAGAATGTTTGGCTCGCTTGACTGGCTAGGACTTCTAGCACGCACTGATGCGCGTGTACGTAAACATTCTCTCTAATGGAGCCAGTTTTGCTACTGACAAACAATATGACACCCCAAAAATAGCAACAAAACATGCACAGTTTCGATGACTTGTGAAGCAGTTGGGTGTGTCAGTGCGCTTCAACAAAGAGCAATCAAATGGCACTGAAAACAGCGAATGTATGCAAATTCTGCTCATTTTCTTTCCGATCTGTTCATTAAATTCTGTTCAAGACATGAAAATATGAGCGACAGGTAGATATCTAACTTAAAATTTGCACGAGTACAACAATTAAATGAAATACTGTATGAATATCATATTACCCTTAGTTGATTATTATTATCAAATAAAGAAAGTCACAAAGTCTAATGCAGTTTCAAAGGTACACACATACAGTAATGGATATTGTGGGCAATAGAAGAGATTCATAGAAAGTGTGTGTGGGTGGATAGTGAGAAAAATAACAATGCACTAAGCTATATTAATTCTTTCATTCCTCTATACTTATTTTTACTGTATCCGGTTGAAATGAAAGTCTAGAGAGAGAGAAAGGGAAAAAAAGAAAGAGTTACAGCAACTTGTGTGAATAAATACCGCGGGGTTGGGTGTGGAAAAAGCGCTCATCTCCGTGAAGGTGTGACTTCTAAGCACACGTCACACTTACGGTTTTCAGATTTGACTAGGAGGTTTGCACAAGCTTCAAGTTGTCTTTTGCAATCAATCAACAAACGGCAGCAGAAGAAATCCAAATGTGACACGACATTAGTGACGTCAGCTTTTTGCTTTTGATGCGTCATCAATTGCGAAGTCAAGCAGGCCGAAAACAAACGAATAAACAAGTGGGAACAAACACTGAAGGAAAAGTGATGGGAGCACTGAGAAAATATAAATATAACTGAAACAACAACCCGACCTGACAAGCAGGTTATTAAGGACGAGCTGCTTTGTCCCTCCCTGCTCTCCACCCCTTCCTCCCTCCTGGCTAAAATCGTGGATTCCCTGCAGCTCATATATATATGTAATATCAATCTCCATATCCATTCAGTCAAGTCTCCCCTCTTCCTTTTTCCAGCGCGAAATCAGAGGAAGCCGGAAGTGTCCCACAAATTACCTATCTACCTTCAGCCAGGAAATGCAATTTCTGATAATATTTTTCCTATATTCAGCTGTCGCTGTAGCAATGAAAAAAAAAAAGCATATTGTCGTGCTGTTTATACGAAGTCGAGTCATTTCTCGCAAAGATTTATGTGTAAACTTCTAACGTTGGCTTATTTTGCGCGAAAGTGCCTTTAATTGATACATAACTTAACAACAAACAAAACACCCCCCCCCCTAAATAAATTTTAAAAAAATGACGAGCTAAATAGAACTTTTGATTAAATTTGAAAGTTAGCAATATTAATTGTTTTAAATACAAAACTATCAAAGCAGAATTTTAAAACGCTTTTACTTTGGTTTTATCTATTAACTTTTCAATAAACGAATTTCGTATTCCGAGATGACATCTTTTGACTTATCACCCCCTAAGACGAGAAACAGGAGGATTACACACTGAGTTTCTCATTTATTCATTGCAATTTCAAAAGACTGTTAGAGGATACTTTAGCTTTCCTTCTTATTCACCAGTTTCCAAAATGAGAACCATCATACGTCTAGGGGACTCAAGACTGACTGGCATATTAACTTGTTCAATTGTACTGCTCAGGTCATGAATTGTAACGAATATAAATATACTGAAGTAGAGATCCATGTTCTCTTTCTGAGAAACGATCCACATAAATTATCTTGTACGCTGACAAGATACTTTTCGTTAATACCACCACCACGTGACGATACCACCAATATTATTGAATACCCACTTCATTAGTACCATTTAGCAATCTAAAGTTTATACAGTATAACGTCTCAAAACAGGTCACGCGGAATTTAAAACTGTGACATTCATTTAAAATAAGCTATGTATTTCCAACAAGTGAGACTAAGGTATCAAGAAGACATTTAAGTGGCAATATATTTTAAGAATTCATACTTGTGAGTTTATGTTGTAAAATTCACAGATTATAATCCTGTAACAAGGATCCGAGGCGTTCACACTCGAGCATTAGTTGTAAGCATACAAGTAGTTACCGGTGTGTTGTCAATGCTATAACCACTTGTGCATGTGTTGTAACTACACTGTGCTATAACCACTCGTACATGTGTTGTAACTACACTGTGCTATAACCACTTGTACATGTGTTGTAACTGCACTGTGCTATAACCACTTGTACATGTGTTGTAACTGATCTGTGCTATAACCACTTGTACATGTAACTACACTGCGCTATAACCACTCGTACATGTGTTGTAACTGCACTGTGCTATAACACTTGTACATGTGTTGTAACTGCACTGTGCTATAACCACTTGTACATGTGTTGTAACTGATCTGTGCTATAACCACTCGTACATGTGTTGTAAGTACACTGCGCTATAACACTTGTACATGTGTTGTAACTGCACTGTGCTATAACCACTTGTACATGTGTTGTAACTACACTGTGCTATAACCACTTGTACATGTAACTATACTGTGCTATAACCACTTGTACATGTAACTATACTGTGCTATAAAAAGTTGTGGTGTAAGTTCGGGCGATGCGGCATAATTATATAATGGGTATGTCATTCAGTGAACCAAATCACTGTTTTTATGGACTATTTATGTCATTCAGTGAATCAAATCACTGTTTTTATGGACTATTTATGTCACTTATGAATTACATGCCATTTAATTATTATTTTTACAGTCCATGTCATTCAATAAACCACACTACTGTATACACAGGCATATCATTGAATGTATGAAACGTCATTAAAAAAAGATTCAGCTATCAAGTTACTGCATATCCTGGATATGACACTCAGTTAATTAAATCATAATATATGTATATAAAAGGGCCAATTATTTAGCCAACCATATCAATATACATGTTTATATTGGGTATATCATGTAACCATCCAAACCATGTATGCACGGGCTTTCTTCATTCAATCGACCAAACGAACTGTAAGGGTCACGTCAATAAATTAATCCAATAAACACGTTTGATACTGGGTTTACCGACAGAGCGTCATTTATTTAATGAAATAAACTTGATCTGTAAACAGGGTTTTACCGACAGCACGCATTTAATTAATGAAATAAACATGTTCTGTAAACAGGGTTTTAATGACAGTACGTAATTTAATTAATGAAATAAACATATTCTGTAAACAGGGTTTACCGACTACGCAAATGTACTCGCTAACTATGCGTACAGCCGCACTGGGAATGGCAAGCTGTACAAGTTTCAGTTGGCAAATTTAACCTTGAATCTGAAGAATGAACACTATTTTGAATTATGTAAGCTCAGCAATGAAGTTACAAGCTCATATATAGAAGACATATATGGCGGGGGGGGGGGGGGGGGGAGAGTGTACGAGCTTATCTAAGTGCGTTTATGTGCGTATGAATGTGTGCGTACGATTGTTAACTACAGAAATAATTTGGGTGTCGTCTTTACTTCGATTCTACTCACAGTCCAATTCAAACTGCCATATAACATCAGTGTCTCAAGCGCTGTTTGGCAGCGATAACAACACTTATGCATGCACGTGTTCATGCCCAAATATGGCGCTCAAATCACAGACAGGAAGTGTGACTTTGATTTAGTCACTATGTACCGCAGTCTAACAATTTTTAAAAACTGTAAATCGCTGCAGTAAAAACGATATAATATTGAGTACCTTTAACGAAACCATATATGATATAAGGTGTGCGCGCGTGTGTATGTGCGTATTACACACTATTATATTAATTATATTCTCTGTAATAATGATCAGTATCATAAACTATAACAGCGAAACAGAACATGAAGAAAAAAAACCTCTCTTGTGTGTGTGTGTGTGTGTGTGTGTGTGTGTGTGTGTGTGTGTGTGTGTGCGGGCGTGTGTGTGCGTGTGTGTGTTAGCTTTTCCCAAAACTCTCAAGAAACCATTCCAACCCCCGACTGACCTTATGAACGAGATATATATATATATTAAAATTTAATATATTTATGTAATGTATGTGTATAGGCTGATAAGTTTCTATTAATATGTCAGCTCTATGTACCGACAGTAAAATTACAAGCAATTTCAAAACTAAGTATTATTAATTAAACTAATTGAAAAGGACCAAGGAGACCCTTGATGTAGAATTTAGCATGTAGACTAAAATTTCGTGGAAATTTGCCAACGAACCGGATACACTCTGCTCCCCATGAGAGCAGAAATAATGGCAATTTTTCTATTGCAAACCTGGTTGAGAGTTTGTTCGAGTCCGCTACGCTGTTATAGGTGAGTCACTGCCGATTTCACGCGCAGGGTGGAGTAGAGTGGGGTAGGAGAGGGTGGGTAGAAATAGGGGTTAGGGAGTATCAAAAAGAGAAGCCTGGCTAATATGTTCCCTGGACTTTTTGTTTTAAATTCTGGCTGGGATAACAACTTTTTGACACAACAAAACTTGTTTAGCTAGATTATCAGTTTCGAGGTGGGTCTGGATTATTTAGGCGAAACGGTATCCGAGTTATTTTAATTTCACTACTATCCAAAAATCACGAACCGTTTAAATGTTATAGAACAATAGACACCTAACAACAGATCTCTCCAGAGATGATTTGGAATCGTGCTACCGCCGAAAGCAGTGACTAAAGACTGACAGAAACCGAAATTCTTATTGCCTGGATGATAAACCAATCGGAATGACTAATGCATACCTTTTGTCGAAACTTTATATTCCTCGAATGAATAACAAAAGCAAATTAAAAAAAATAGTTCTGGGAATTTATTTTTTCAAACTATCTGTCAGAAATGGTGGTGGTTGCCACAAGAAATAGATCATAGAAAATTCCTTTTAAGTTTTATATTTAATTTTGTGCTTAACCCTTTTCTGTTTTGTCTGTTTATGTTGAAAGTATTCTAAGTAGTGATTAAATGGGTAGTTATTCAGTATAGCTTGTAAAAAGGGTACATTTATACAGATATTTAACTGATATAATTAGTTGTACAGGTTACTGTGAATTCCCTAAGTGTAGAGAGTGAACTACTGAGAGAATGAGCTACTGACTTACAGCAAATTAACTATGATTAGTTGAGAGTTAACTAGTGACTTGTAGTGAATGAACTATGTTTAGTGGCTTTTTAAAAATCCCAGAATGTGCAGTGTCATATTTTTGACATTCTTGTATTAGTGGAAACATGATGAGAGTTACTTCCCTGGTTTCGTCTGCTCCCTTCATTGATCACAAATTAAGTATTTCTTTATTTCTTAAAGTAGTCTTTATTTAAAACACAAAGTGGGACAAAAACAAACTTGGTCAGTCTGGTAGATATAAACCAGTAACATTTTATTCTTCATAAGACTAAAAGTATTTTGTCTTAAACTTATTTCTCATATCTGCTGCCGCCTTCTCTTTCATAGCACCCAACCCCCCTTAGCTCTGTGTGTGTTTGTGTGTGTGTGTGTGTGTGTGTGTGTGTGAGAGAGAGAGAGAGAGAGAGAGAGAGAGAGAGAGAGAGAGAGAGAGAGAGAGTTCAGTCACAACCTGTAGATATGTTTTATTCAAGCCTTGAAGCCACTTAATTTAAGAATAATCTAACTGGCAATAATTTAAAAAATAGTTTACCTAATTCTGCTATTAATTTTGACTATTATATTTTTCAGTCTTATAAATGAACATTTCTATTTAACATTTTAGCTATATGTTTTTTTATCTGAGACACAGGTCATCCATATAATTATACGATTATAAGTATTCGGGTAAAGGCAACACATAGATTCATATGTATCAGGGTAAATGCAATGATACACAATTTAAATTATAAATAATTTAGGGTAAAGCCAATACAATGTATTGATACACAATTTGGATTAAATCCAATACAGGGTGAAGTCATAATATATATATAAAGTTTGGATTATACATTTGACATATGAACTGATAACTAGTTTGTACTTACCACTGGATGAACAAAAAATATTTTTGTCTTTGGATGGTGATAGAATGTCTCCCACATCCTTTCTTCGAACAGTTGATTGCATGATGACTGCTCGGCGCTCCAACTCAAAATCTTGCAGCGCTTCCTGATCAAGGCCATCAGCTCCTGGATTTTCCCTCTTGACAACAAAATTCGGTTTCTGCACCATCTCGGCAAAATGACGAGCTTTCTCAACAATTTCACGGCTCTTGGGTGATAAAGCAGTCATGTCCTGCGATGACAAAGAACCAGTTGGTGAAAGGCAACTGTCAGAAGATGAAGATGAATTGGATTCTTTCACCTCTAAACTCTTTGGACGCTTGCTTTCAATGTCACTAAAGTTTAGAGAGTCACCAAGAGCCGAGTCTGTGCTAAGGCTGCTTTCCAGCTGCTTGGTTGTCATTGCATGCTTGTCTCCTTTGTCTGGTGCTTCTGACTGGTCCACAGAGAAGGAAATTAGTTGAATCTCACCATCGTTGTTGTCAGGTGGCATGAGCAGACTTGACATCTGTGCACTACTGTCACCTACAACAACATACACTGATCATAACTTATTAAGTCAGACAACACTTTGGGAAAAACAAAAAGAAAAAAAACAACCCCAACTCTATTTTCTGACCTTCACATTTCTGTTTGATTAAAAATGATACACATTAAATGGTTGATTGTATCACATATAACGAATGTGATTGACTGCAGAAATTTTATATATTGCCTTATGTATAAGTTCCATAAATGTAACTGTTTAGAAATGTTTTAAAAATATATATTCAAACAGTATTGCTAGAGTAATGGCCTTTTAAGATGAAGTCTTCCATGTGTATTCATTGCTTGAAGTTCATTCTGTACTGTGTTGGTTTCCTTTTATCATGTATGCAAACAAACAGCAGCAGCATACAAATAAATACAGGCATATGTATTTAAAAACAAAGCTTATCAATTACAGTAGTTGATTTTATTAATGTGTCAGAGATGACAATCACTAGTTGTTGCAAATTTTATACTTGACTGATTTTAAGTTTAAAAATGAAAATTCTGTTTTAAGGATTTCTATTTACCACACAATAAATGTAAAGGGTTAATTTTTGCTTACAATTTCTCACACATCTGCATGAATAGAAAAATCAACACAAATCACAAACATATACATGATGGCATTCCTGTTGCTTTATTGACATATAAATGAGAACAAAACAACGAATAAATATACTTCAACAATTACCATTTAAAAATTCAAAACACAATTATATATGTGTGACCAATATTAAAGGTAAAAAACATTACAAAACAGCGGTAAATAAATTATAAATAAATATTATACTTTTATAGTAAGAGTAGAACAGTAATTAAGAAATTGGATATATTATCTAACATTAGCAGTATAAACCAGATTTCTGAAGTTATCTAAAAATTACATAGTTAGCAGACTATCTTTATATTCTCTTTCAAAATGTACACCATTTTAAAACTCATATAAAAATATTTCTTTTATATACTGCAGTAAGCAAAGCTTGATGCATGACAAATAATAATTTAAATTAAACAATAATTTAAAAAACAAATCAAATTAATTAACTAGTAAATAATTTAATATCTAAACCTACGAATTTTTTTACTCACAAATATAAATGATTTCTCTTTTTGACAGCAAGCAACAATTGCTGGTATATTGCACATTGCCTTTTCAAAAACTAAACCAAACAAAATAAAAGAGCTATCTAGGCTAAAATTAAGATGCATATGACTAAAGTATGGTAAATTAAAATTTCTTTAAACTGTATAATTGTACATACACAATAGTTTAATTACTTGTGTTCATACTTCAGCTTAATTACTTGTTTATTTGTGTTATATGCAAAGACTATTTTAAAATTTATATGCATTTTATAGTAAAAATTGTTTTTTATATATATAATTGTATAGCACATATCTATGTGTTGAAACGCTGTTGGTTACGTTTATAGTGATGAAAACTTCTGAGTTTGATAGCTAAGTGTTTAAATATTATTCTTGAATTTTTTTTTTTAAAGAAACTTTTAAAATTACAATGACTTATAAGTTTTAATTACAAATTAATATTTTGTATAATAAAATTCACATTAACCAAATACAGTAAAATCTTAAGACCCCCAATTTTTTTTTTTTAATAAAACCTAAAACTTTATTTAAAAATAAAGAAAAGAAACTATTAAATTCAGTTCCAAAAAACAAATTTGTGCAAAAAGCCCCACATCATTAACACCTTATATAACTCTGGTCTTCAAATTTATTTGGAGCTTAATAAGCTCTTGGATCATAGATAAGGGGAGGTAACCTACATACTGTGATGCTGTATGAAGTCACTTCACCTAATGTAACTGTATCTATCTGGCAAATTTCATAATATATAAATATGACTACAATAATTAAATAAGTATCCCACATAAAGAAATTAATAACTGTATTTGTCACAATTTAACATACATTCATAAAGTGGGATTTACACACAACTTACCTAATTATGCTTATAAGGAAAGAAATGTATATAACAATTAACAGTTGATCTAATTATACCTCATATAATAGTTATGGAGTGGTTTTAAAAATATTTAGTTACAACTCCCAATGTATATATAATTGTCATGGTATATATAATGCATTGTGTTATTTCACATATGTATATATCTTGCTACGAAATCTTCTATTACAAAGAATACAGATGAATATATGTTTGAAAATAATCTCTCCAAGCTCTGCAGTATCTGGCAGCACTTTCGCAAGCATTATGTTTGTGCACAACAAAGTGGCAGCTTGGCATAATATATAAATATACATAAATATCTTTGGCAGCTTAGCAAAGTAAATATATGCAATATACAAAATATATAGTATCAGAGAAAAATGTAATCTATAATCTTTGGTAAAGGGCAAGAAAATCAAAATCCCTCCCAAACATATTTCATTTCAAGGAAAGACAAACACAAAGCAGAATACACTTGAACACACACAGAGTGGTGTAACTATAAGGGAATGCTTTGCTTGGCCAAGAAAGGCAGCATTTAAATCTGCTGAGAGCAATAGAACCAAGCACTTCTTGCTAAAAATTAAATTAAAAAGAAACTCACCATTAAATGAAATATACAAGGTTACTAGATTCTTTTAGTGCAAAAAACTTTGAGCAAAGCAGTTTTACAAGTGATAAATAGTTTTTGAATAAATGGACACTGATTAAATGCAAATAAAAACTTTAAAACCTCATACATATTTTTGATTAGATATAAAACTTATTTATGCTAACAGAAAAGAAAATTTGGAAGGTAATATACTTATTATAGTGAATGATTATAACTGCATTAAATAAGGAAGAAAGAAGCAAAGTATTTATTAATAAATTTTATTTATATATTAAAATTTGTTTCAAAAACAGGAGACAAATTTTTGTATGAGTTAAAATTCATAAGCGATTTTAATTTCCTGTTAATCTTTGGTTTCTGAAAACAAAATTTTGAATATATATATATAATATGCCTAAGTACTAGAGTCCTGTGATAAAACACAACAAACTACCTGTTTAAATTTAGATAAGTACTAATAATCAACCCAACCACCAACAGACAATCACCAACCCAGAGAATATGTTCCCTCATGTTCTCGGTCATCAGAAACATCAGAATCTGCAGACAGTCCGGCTTCTTGGCTAATGGTTTCTGTTTTGTGTGGATTTTCCAGCAGGTCCAAAAATGGATCCCTGGTGCTATGTTTCTGTTCTTCTTCAACAGTCTGTGCATTGAAGCCAAAAACATCTGAGTAAAGATCAGCAGCTGCTATGCTCTTCTGCACAATAGTACCACAAAAAAAGACCTCCAAGTAATAAATAAAGTACAGGTCTAAATCAATGACAGAATCAAATGAAAATAAATTCTGTTGTAGTTAAGTATACTACTGCAGATACTTTCTCTGTTTTCTTTCTTCTTCTAACTAGGCTGTTTAGGTCTAAATCAATGACAGAATCAAATGAAAATAAATTCTGTTGTAGTTAAGTATACTACTGCAGATACTTTCTCTGTTTTCTTTCTTCTTCTAACTAGGCTGTTTAGGTCTAAATCAATGACAGAATCAAATGAAAATAAATTCTGTTGTAGTTAAGTATACTACTGCAGATACTTTCTCTGTTTTCTTTCTTCTTCTAACTAGGCTGTTTACACTAATCCAGTAGACTGCAAGAATTGATTTAATCAACTGAAAACATGTTCTTAAATAGATTAGGTTTTGCAGATACTTTAAGTGTTCAGTTAGTTCTTTTTTCTTGCTGAATGAACTAAAGTTTTCTTTTGATAGACTAGTCTTGTTTCATTTTTGTCATTATGTCTTTCTGTGGTATATTGCTTGCTTGACCTAAACATTGCTGGAAGGTGAAATGTTTTAATTGAAAATGAGGTTTTATGAAACTATGGTTGGGTAGAATTTTTAAATCAATGAAAAGCTAAACGTGAGATCTGCACTGACATTTGTTAAATTATCTGATAGATATTATTTTCTGTATATTTGAACATACTGTTACAATGATGAACAAGCAGCAATAATAGCTGACAAGAGGTGATAAAATTAGGCTTGTTATTGTCTATAAAACCACCCATATGGCATATTATATGTTTCTTGCTTTCAAGATTGGACTAATGTCACTCACAAGGTCACAGTGCCTGTGACTTACCAAGATCAAAATGAAGTGCAATAAAACACAAAGTAGCTACATAAAACAATCCTATAAGGAAACAAAATGAAAACAGTTGTAACATATGCTTCCTTTCATCGACTGACTGCTGCCAAGACCAAGATGAAGCACAATGATGCAAACGAATTACACAAATGTACTCTAGTCTGGGAGCAAAGGGTGAAAATGCTGCTCAATCCATTACACTCCATCTTGATATCATCCTTGGTCATGTAGCTTTCACTTTATATCTATCAGCAAAGGGTTGAAATAAACAATACTATGGCCAAGCTCTCACTGAATATCAAAGGCATAACTTGCTAAAATAAAATGAACACCTTATAATGTAGTGTCTTACAAGAAGTGTTACCATTGTTCCAGAACATAAGACAACGGTTGCACTACACAATCAACACTCAACAGCGTAAGGACCTCTCATGAAAGCAGTCCTTGAGAACATGTGAAAGCCAATATGCAGATCCAACATATTCAGAACACCAATTTGTGGATGCACTACTTGACTGCTTAAACATAAAAGACACCATAGGTTCTGATATCAGTGCGGACATCTGGCATTCAACATCACTCAGCAAATATCACCTTAAGAGTAGGTGTAAGGTCCAATGCAGTGGAACTCACCAGGGAATCTACAAAAGCACACTGTCCTCTAGTCATTATATCTCTAAATAGAGCAAGTTTAAAATGGTATCCAAATTAAAATGGATCAAAATGAAATCAATTTTGTTACAAAACAAATTACAATGATGAAACCTGTGTGAGAATTTGTTATAGTGCAAATTGTATTGATCATGTGAACCTGATAGTTCCTATTTGAAGGTCTAGGAAAAGAACAACAGAGCTCCAATTTTTACTAATTAGATTGGTTTAATGCAGAAAAGAGAAAAGGTGATTATTAAACTGTTTTTAGTATAAGACTAACATACCTCACACACACAAAAAAGGTCTTTCCATAAGCTCAACTGATTAGCACAAGACAGTACATTGAAGATCTTTCTCCAAAGATATTTATTTCATAATCTTAACAGAAATCTCACCTGTGTTTCCAAGTTACTCTCAGGCAGTGACTCTGGTAACATAAGATCAATATCTATTACATTTGCTTCCTCCATTTTCTTTTTCGTTTTAGGTGTAGACAACTGCAATTGCTTCTTCACCTCAATCACCTTGTCATCTACTGCAGAGAAGAGATAGTTTTGAGAAGAAGATGGTGGAGGGCTGGTGGGTAAAAATGGTGGAGGACTGGTGGGTAAAGGTGGAGGTGGACTGGCAGGTAAGGGGGGTGGGACACTCTCAGTTTCAGAATCACAGGTGGAAGATGTCTCACTGACACAGAGAACTTGTTCTGATTTGATCTGCTTTTCACCAAGACCTAACAAAATCTGCTCAAAACTGCTTTTGGTGGCAGGTGAGTTTTCAGTTGAAATACCAACCACTAACGACTCAGGAAGCTGAGCTGACCATTTTCTTGTTGCATCACTTATAGGCTGAGCATACTGCACATCTACTTTGTCTTCTTTTTTAACTGATGGAGGAGGATTGGAAGGTGGGACTCTTTTGCTGAATGAGTTTGTTGCCTCAGGTTTCACAAGTTTATCCTCTTCTATTTCTGTATTCACCTTTTCAAAATTCTTGGGAAAAAGGTCTTCCTTCAAGGAATGAACTATCGATGGACCAGCTCCAGGTGAAAACTGATCATTTCTGGAAGTACTTTCAGGGATTGATGCACAGGGGCCTGCACGCGTGACCTTTGTGTTGGTAAAATTATCTGTTGTCTTGTCTTTTCGATGAAGATCAGTTTCTTTTAACACCACTTTTACCAAACTCTCCGTGCTATTTGCAGTGGAACTGCCAGTGGATATTTTAGGAGCACTTGTGCTCTTTATCACAATCAAATCATCAGTAATCTTGGGTTGCAGTGTGACTGAGCCAGCAGCATTTGGTACATCAACATCGACAGCAAAATGTTCTGAAAGTTCAAATGAATTCTTAGAGTGAACCTGAGGTGAGTAAACGTTACTGCTACTTTGTTTGTCTGCAACACTAGTCTGAATTTCAGAAAATGGTGGCTGAGTGACAGCGTCTGTTGGTGAAGATGGGTTAGAAGTGTTCTGAGAATCTCGCCGTCTCTTTGGACGGGCAGGTCTTTCAGAAAGAAGAATGTGAGTTTCAGCTTGAGCTTGGACTTCCGGAGTATTGGAGTGGATCAAGATTGACTCAGTGGTTAAAGACTTCTGTACACTTCTTATTCCAGCAGAAATTTGACTCTCACTAATTTTACTGTCACTAAATATACCACTATGAGGCTCTGAGGAACTGGAGGGATTTGAAATGGTTCTCTGTATGGCTGGCTGCTTGGGGGAAGGTGCACTTGCAGTTATCAGCTGTAAAGAAGAATTCTCTGAAGAACTGCTCACAGACAACGTAGTCTCAGATGGTGGTTGAGGAGCTCGAAGTTTCTTTCCGGAAGACTGTAGGAAGCTGCTATCAGAAGCAGTGAGGATGGGCTGAAAGTGGGAAGAGCTAACAGATGTGTCACCTGCAAGTGCTTCTACACTGGAAGTCTCCTTGGCTGCTGAGGACAATGTCTGCTTTCCACTCTCTTCCTCAGTGGAGACTTTCTGTATCTGTGAACTTGAGGACAGCCTTTTGGATCTTGAGGGTCTTTCTGGAATTTTGGGTGTTTCTTGACCTCTGGATAGAGTTGGGAGATCACTGGACTCGGGGTCTCCTATACTCTGGACAGATTGTCTCTTTTTACGGTATTCACGGACAGCCTGTCAATCAAGCAAACAAACTATACTAAGTCACTAATCATACAAATCAGATTTTACTTAATGCAGTACATAAATACTATTGTCTTCAGGTTTAGAAAAGACCTGCAGATAGGCCAAGGTTAACGCTCATACTCCTCCCCAAAAGATTCCGGCATGAGAAAGATAGTCTGTTCAATCTGAATGCAGACTGCTCTCAAAGTCCTCGTGCCCATCTTAATTAATTAATTAAATCCTTACTGAATGATACTTGTTTTAGTGTCAAGTGAAATATCTTAGACTCTTATCTTGGAGAGTAATTATTCATTTAAGTGATTAAAGCTGCACAAAAGTAATAGTTACAAGAATTGTCTGTTGTAATGAATAACTAACTGATGTTACAGCCATTCATCGCGTCTTATTTAAATTTCAGCTCCAACTGTGAGTTCTTCCCAGTCACCTAAAAGTTGTGTTTTTCTTAGCATCAGGCGGTCCTCATGCAATCGCTTAAAAATACTTCATCAGATGACTTCAATGAAAGTACTGCTTTGGTCATAACTATAAGATATCCCGTCAGTCTCTTCAAGGTGTTCTACTGTTCTACTTGCAATCATCTAAAGAGTTTCTTTACCTGCTGGGCGATCTCCATGCAATCACCACCCATCACATACCTGTGAGGCGTCCTCATTACGTTCAGCGTAGCTGTGGCGATCTCGAAGTCTGGGACTATTGTTGCCAGAACTAGTTCGTCCTGCAAGATTCTCTGTCAGACCAGATCGGCGCTGTGACCGTACTCGCTCTGGCTTGTCCTCTTCTTCTTGACCTCTCTTGCGCGAGTAGTAGTCCTCAGGGTTTCTCTGCACAAAATACACACACTGGTTTTTGACCATCTGCCAACTAGCTAGCTGTGTATCGGACAACACGAGGCCGACACAGTTGTGCGAAACAGAATTACACGTAGATGTGTCCCGTACATAGCTTGCTAAATTACTTGATAATAGAGAGGTGAGTCGGCCGAGAATTGTTATAGCAGAATGAGCGGAATTACACGTGTACTGTCATTATTGAGCTGCACTACTCGGGTACTGCTCTTAGTGGACTGAATTACTCGGGTACTGCTCTTAGTGGACTGAATTACTCGGGTACTGCTCTTAGTGGACTGAATTACTCGGGTACTACTCTTGGTGGACTGAATTTTTCGGGTACTGCTGTTAGTGGACTGAATTACTCGGGTACTGCTCTTAGTGGACTGAATTACTCGGGTACTGCTCTTAGTGGACTGAATTACTCGGGTACTGCTATTGGTGGGTTCAATTACTAGCGCACTGCTTTTAGTTATAAAGATTGAATTTCTGGAGTTCTAGTGCTAGTGGGCTAAATTGTTTGGAATGTCATTAATGAGCTCAATTTACTTTGGCACGTTTATCAACAAAATGAATTACCCAGGCACTATTTGCAGTGGACAATCTTACCGGCAGAAATCCAGTCTCAGCAATAAAACCGCATGGCAGATGTAGCCGAAGGTTTGTTAAGAAATACAATTCAAATGCATTAAGCAATCCTTGTAACATTTTAATTCATATAAAAATAGTTACCACCACACCAAGGAAGTTGAAAAGGGGTTCTCCCATTAATTTTTAAAACACACTTCTCATTCTCACACTGAAATTGTCGATCTGACAATGAACTTTTCAACCACTGCTTAATATAAGTGCTTTACAAACAGAAATCTGAATATTTCCATCCAAATAAAAACAAGATTAAAAAAACTCAAATGTTATATCACTTATTTATGCTGAGTTGTCACACAATCTACAAAATTATTATTCAACCAAAGGGAATGAAACTCCCAACAATAAAGAATGACAATGAAAACAAAAGAAATACAACCCCAACAATGAAACACGACAACAAAGAAACGGTAGAAGTACCAGTAAGACATAACTGTGCTTTCTGAACAATAGAAATTTTTTGAAACAATACATGATATGAATCTTAAGGTCAAGTAAAACAAAATAAAACAACAATGATGTATATTAAATCAAGGTCCATTATCAAGTAACTAGCACTGTTATCAATTAACCAACATCAATTATCAATTGACATCAAATACACCAACACCATGAATGAATTTCAATGTTCTTCATAAGGAAGTGACCATTACATTGGACCCAAAGATACAACTATTTTTGCTACAATAATATATGTCCTCCATATTTATTAAAATAAAGTAATCGGCCGTACACTGGACCCAATGAAAGAGCTATTTTTGCTACAGAATTGTGTCTTCATACTGATTTCATGAACGCATTTGACCCAATGTTACACCTAAACGTATTTCTACAAGAACGTATCTCTCCATATTTACTACCTGTATGCACTAATCGACCTTAAGCAGAACTCAAATCGGAATATTTTTCGCATTCATTATGCAGCAACTAGTCTCAAACTGCACCAAGTGACTCAACTAATTAGCATCCACTTTCATTCAAGTGGCCCCAAGACAGGTTGACTATCATAAACTCCATAGTCAATAGTTAAACGGAACCCAATACATTTGTACTTTACAAAATGTCCCACCAGCGAACTAATTTTACCATTTTTGGATAAATCCACCCCGTACTTCAGAAAATTACCTGTCGGTGAGCTAACATTACGAGTGAAAAAACCTGTGAAAGAAACTGAAATTGTAATTGGCAGTTGTTTTAATGTTTTGCATATTGTGAGCGATTCCGAGAATACAACTCTATTTTCCTAATTATATCCAAGGAAAAAAATTGGTGTAAGTGCAGCCAAGCATGTCCGCTATGTGATAAGTCTAAAACTGCCCATTCAGGCAAATTTGCTTTCCCTTCCCACAAAAGCGCCGAGTCAATTGGCGAGTGATTGAATGGCAATTGTGCTATGCGTGTATTGATTCTTTTTCAATTAAAAAAACAACATTGCTTTAGCTGGCAAGTTCAATTACACAAGATGTTAAAAGAGAGCCGGAAATCTCAACTGCTGACGGCTGTCTTCCCTCTTTATCTGTTTGTCTTTCTCTCTTTCTTACTTGTTCTACCTATGCCAGTCTAACTATCTCACTCTGTTAAACTTTCTCAGTCTTTATATGTCTAACTTTCTTGTTCTGTTCAACTTTTCACTCTCTCCAGCTATATCTAATTCTCTCACTATCAGCATTGCGTTTGTATCTACCCGTCTTTGCCTATCTCTTGTCTCCCTCTCTTTCTCCAACTCTGTGTGTGTGTGTGTGTGTGTGTGTATGCGCGCGTGCGCGCGTGTGTGTGTGCGTGCGAGCGTGTGTCTTTTCTGAAAATTATTCAATACCTTCCTTTCTATCTCTCTTTCTCCCTGTCTGCCTGCGTGTCCTCCCTGTCACCGTCTTTCTGAATATCATCAACTGTCTTTGTCTACAGCTTTCTTTCTCTCCTCAGTCTCTTTAGTTCTATATTTCGTCTTGTCTGTGTTTCTTTGTCTTTCTAATGTATCTTACTGTCTGTTTTTTTTTATCTGTTTTCATAATGTTTTTCTCTTCTGTCTCTCGTTCTCTCTGTTTCACTCTCTCTGAAATAACACTATCAAACCAACTTCAAACTCTAACCTAAGGGGTCAAACCTCACGCCCAACACACTATCGAAATGTGGACTGTAAAAACTTATGACGCTATTGAATTATGGACTGCACAAACTTATGACGGTACTGAATTATGGACTGCACAAACTTATGACGGTACTGAATTATGGACTGCACAAACTTATGACGGTACTGAATTATGGACTGCACAAACTTATGACGGTACTGAATTATGGACTGCACAAACTTATGACGGTACTGAATTATGGACTGCACAAATGACAATTCTGAATTACACAGACTGCAGAAAACTTATGGAATCTTTAAAGGACGGTGCACATACTTCAAGACATTAACGAAAATCTCTCCTTTATTCAAATTTCTTGGCAAAGTATGTCATTTCCAACTTGTTGAACCATGAATTCTGGTAAATAAAAATTTTAAAATGTGCATATTAAAAAAAAAAAAGAAACTTCAAGTTAATGGACTTACAAGCAGCCAAGTCTGAATGACAGATCACTTTTCATTAGACAAGTTTGAGTGATAGATAGATCGTATTTCATCAGCGAAATCTAACAAGACAGTCCAGACTGAGTGATAGAAGTTATTTCATTATAGAGGTATGATAAGAGCACAGATTGATGATAGATATTACGTTAGAGGTATGACAAGACAGACCAGACTGCTTGATAGATATTTCATTAGAGAGACAGCCAAGCTTGAGTGATGGTTCGTATTTCATCAGCGAAGTATAACAAGACAGATCGTATTTCATTACAGGTATGACAAGACAGCCAAGTCTGAGCTGATTTACGTCTGTTTCACGCTGATTTCCAATGGTAGCTGATTTCGTGGACTGGTAATCACTCCGACAAAACGAAGTCATGCATATAACCCTCCTTAGGTCTACGTGCTTTGGACCGAAACATCCTCGTGTCCTTGAATGCAACGGCTCACTACTGCAGACTGTTGTTAAATACCAAACAGTAGCATAGGTATCCAACACACACACACACACACACACACACACACACACACACACACACACACACACACACACACACACACACACACACACTATTGCTCTTGGTAACGTTGTCACCTTCCAAGGACATGTAGAATTGTGTACATATGCACACACAACTCTCGCGCAAGACTTTCATTTATTAAACTATCAATTTGAGACAGGACTGATATTTTCTCTGCATACAACCCGAACAGTTAACAGTACTGATGTGGTTTATTTTTGCCGCTTGGTCTAGCTCTAGCTGGACTCATCTTCACAGATGTTATGTATTTCTAATCTTGATATAACGACGACACACAATTCATATGTATAGTCTTCCAGCTCTGTCTATCTGTGCTAAAGAATTTGGAAGGACACTAAAGCGTCCTTGGCCTTCGAGCACGTGGGAGTTTTTTTCACATGGCCAACTTTATGTTGCATTGTCGCGTTCAAGAACCAGAGACAACATCAAAGTATTCACAAAAAACCGACGGTCAAGGTCATTTGCTAAAAGATGCTCGAATTTTCACTTTCAATGTGTCTTACAATCAAGCCTTCCGATAAATAAATTCATTTATGTCCCTAGTAATGTATTCATTTTTAATCATGTGATGGGCATAAAATATGCAGATCACACTCTAGTATTTTAAGAAAGAAGGAAACTAGTAAATTTTATGTTCCTGCCATAAAATGGCAATAAGCACTTTAATTTCTATTTAAATGGGTTTTAGATCACAAAAGTTATACAGTTTGTAGTGCTAAACTGTCTGTAAAAATTCACAATGACTAATTTAATCCAACAGACGTGTACCACCACACCACACACAAAAAAAACCCCTCCCCATATTTATGGGCAGATGTATGTGTGTTTGTGTACGCGTGTCTGAAATAACAATGGGAGATCGTCACACTATCCAGCTCGATCATAAGAAATCAATGATGCTTGACTTACCTAGGTAATACTTCAAAACAGCTGTCGGTTACGGATGGCACCAGCTGGCGCCAGTCCGAGCACAAAGTTCTGTCCGAAAGTCTTGTTTCACTGGACACGTCAAACCAGTCCTGGCAGTCAATACCAAGTTCTGTCCGTAAGTTGAGATTAAGTTCTAGAGATAAGTCAGGCCCAGCTTGGCAGTGAGCACTCAGTTCTGTGGGTAAGATAAGATTAGTTTCATGGGACGGATCAGGCCCGACCTGACAGTGAAAAAACTGAGAAACACGAGTGGACTGAACGCAGCAGAGCGGCAAAGGAATTTCAGTTCACCTCCGCCAGATTAATTCAACTGTTGCCATCTTGTTTACGGATGAGTAGAATGAAATGTCTACCGACACAAACAGCCAGCGCAATGAGCGAAGAAAAGGCAACAAAAAAAGAACAAACATAACAATCATAAAAAAAAAAAAATGACCGTAGTACGCATGACAGCAAAGTTAGAGCAGACCACAGAGCCAGTGCACAGACACTAAAGACGGGAAACTGAACATTACAAAATACAAGAGCAATACAGACAAATGGGGAACATAACAAAAACAAGGACGATTTTAAAAAAAAGTGCACATAAAAACAATCACTAAGCATAACAAATAACACGGACTGACAACTCAGTGATGAGAACATATCAAATACAAGAACGAAAAAAAAAAAATGAATAACAAAACAAGGACGACAAATAGTGAACCGAACCAAACCAAGGACGACAAACAGTGAACACAAGACGCCAATTAACATCGCAAAACTAGGGTGAGAGTAAACATTATAAACCCAAGGATGATAAACAGTGAACAATACCAAACCAAGGGTAACAAATAGTTTTACACAAAAAACCAAGGATGACAAACACACAATATAGAAAAACTGAGAGCGATTAACACAGAGCATAGTAAGGACAACTAACAGAATATAACAAACTAAGGAAGAAAAACAATAAACACAATAAAACTAAAGACGACAGTAAATATAATAAAACTAACGGCGACAAACCAAACATACAAAAAACTATGGGCAACAAACAAAAAAACACAATAAAACTAAAGACGACAGTCAACAAAACTATGGGCAACAAACAGAAAACACAATAAAACTAAAGACGACAGTCAACAAAACTATGGGCAACAAACAGAAAACACAATAAAACTAAAGACGACAGTCAACAAAACTATGGGCAACAAACAGAAAACACAATAAAACTAAAGACGACAGTCAACAAAACTATGGGCAACAAACAGAAAACACAATAAAACTAAAGACGACAGTCAACAAAACTAAGGACGACACACCGATCATAACAAACGACAACAAACAGAACATAACAAAGACACGAAAAGCTGGCAAGTAAAAAGAACAAAGAAAGAGGAGATATGTTGAGTAAAGAAAAATAAATCAAAAATTAAATGAAGTATTATGTGACGTCATTAACAAAGTGAAACCCCGTTCAAAGATAAACTGGTATGTGAAATCATTACAAACTACTTATGTGAAGTCATTAACAAAGTGAAACCCCGTTCAAAGATAAACTGGTATGTGAAATCATTACAAACTACTTATGTGAAGTCATTAACAAACTGAAACCCCGTTCACAAAGATAAACTGGTTGTGAAATCATTACAAACTACTTATGTGAAGTCATTAACAAACTGAAACCCCGTTCAAAGATAAACTGGTTGTGAAATCATTACAAACTACTTATGTGAAGTCATTAACAAACTGGTATAATGTTTCACTGACAAACAGGTAAGCGAAACCATTAACAAACTGCTAATCTATATCCTTAAGACAGTGATATCCTTTGTCATTAACAAACAGGTAGGGAAGTCATTAACAAAAAATAATCTATATCATTAACAAACTGGCATGCGAAATGATTTAACAAACAGTATCTTGTGTCATTAATACACTGATAGGTGAAGCCATTCACAGAAAAGTATCCTATTACATTAACAATGCAAAGTCATTAACAAACTGTATTCCATGTCATTAAAAACCTGGTAGGCGAGTCATTAACAAACGGTATCCTATGTCATTAAAAACCTGGTAGGCGAGTCATTAACAAACGGTATCCTATGTCATTAAGAAAATGGTATACGAAATCATCAACAGACTGATACGCTATGTCATTAACAAACTGTATTCGGCAATTAACAAAATGGCATGAGAAATCGTCATCACACTGGCAGGCTACGTCATTAACAAACGGTATCCGAAGTCATTAACAGAGTGGTTTGCGAGATGATAAACAAACTGGAACGTGCACACGAACAAACAGCACTGTGTCTGGAACATAATCACTGAATATGACGGTACTCACTCACTTCAGATAGGCACTGTTACCAGTCAGAGTGGAGAGAAATCCAATCCGTTTTCAGGCTTTTTGTTCCTCGCCTTGCAAAGCCTTAGCTGGTATTTAATGTACTGACGGGGGTTCGATTCATGTTCCGCTGTGGTTAGCAAAGTTAAAGTTTAAAAACAAAACAAATCTCTGTCTTCAGTTTTATTCTCTTTTCACAAGCCTGAACTGGAACCAATGAATACGAGATGACAATATGCTCTCTTTCATACCGCTGTGGCTGCGAATGTCATCAAGTAATCCGATCTTTGGTCAACAGGTCCGTTTTACAATTTTACAAGTCTAAACCGGTTTGAAGAATTGAATCCGGATCCAAATACCGTACAATGGGTTCTGAAAATTAGTTACTTGTGTCCAAGCATATAACGATGTATCGGCATTACTTTCTACCGATGGAAATTTCAAAGGACCAATTCTGACTGCAGCAACAAAAAGTGTTAGCAAACATTGCACACTCGTCGGGTGTAAAGAAATAACTTGCTTGATCTGTTTGTTGACATTAATGAAATGCTATTTACAAACAATATTGAATTCAGGGTGTAATAAAAACGGCTTCAATGATTTCTCAGTTTTGTTCTTTTAACAAACATCACAGACGTTGGTATCGACGACTTAAAATGGTTGCTCAGTCCTTGTTAACAAAATGTTTTTAACAAACAGCATAAACACTGGTGTCCACGACGATCTCAGCTCACAGACACGGGGCTATAACTTCTCACATGATACTAGTTCTCATGCACTAAATGTTCCGTTTACAAACAATACGGGTGCGTGTTGTTAACAAGGGGACGTCTTCTCAGGATTTCGAACCAGCCCACCGAGACAGTGCCAACACAGGTTTACAATGAACTTACAACGAATATACAGTAAACTTGTGGCAGCTAATTCCTTCGATCAAGCTAAGCGATTGTGCGCCCACGATTAAATTTTTCACGCTAGAAGCCAACATTCCGCTTGTCATTTATCGCGCACCAAGTTTTGGCATCGCATCTCGACACGCACGGCAATCGATAGATCAATACCCGGTCTTATCTCTGTACATTTTGGTTCTGTTTTTTTTTTTTTTTTACCCAAACAAAACCGCCCACCCAGATGTGCTTATTTTCACCCACCACCACCACCACTTCCCAGTTTACAGTTATCACGCGTGAAATGTACATGACGTGTCTCGGGACAGCGTAAACAAAGGCGAAAAGTTGTAAGACAAGACAGAACATAACAGAAGGACAAGCAGAGTTGAAAGGTTCATGCACCTACCCTACACTATGTTTAAATGAAAGCACTTCAGCTTACTGTAAACATACACGCGCAAGACTTCCAGACACTCAAACATTTCTAAGCTTTATAAAAAAAAGTAACGTTTCACCTACTGTATGCTTTTC
This sequence comes from Sinotaia quadrata, assembly GCA_028829895.1. Lineage (NCBI taxonomy): Eukaryota > Metazoa > Mollusca > Gastropoda > Architaenioglossa > Viviparidae > Sinotaia > Sinotaia quadrata. The sequence goes on along the minus strand of CM054178.1, from coordinate 130,025,990 downwards.
TCTTCTCTTTCTTTTGTCCTCTTGTTTCCAAAACTCACAACTACTGTATGCTTTCCTATTCTCTTTCACTTTTGTCCTCTTGTTTCTCAAACTCACAACTACTGTATGCTTTCCTATTCTCTTTCACTTTTGTCCTCTTGTTCCCCAAACTCACAACTACTGTATGCTTTTCTCTTCTCTTTCTTTTGTCCTCTTGCTTCCAAACTCACAACTACTTGCCTTAGTAAAGTGGGCATTTCGCACGCTTACATAACACATTCATAACTACTTGTCTTAGTATTCGAGAAAATAACACATTCATAACTACTTGTCTTAGTATGAGAAAAGTACGCTTACATAACATTAACAAATACTTGTCTTAGTACGAGAAAAGTACACGTTTTAGTACGCGTACAGAACACATTCACAACAAATTTAGTACGAGAAAAGAACGCATTTTAGTAAGCCTGCAGAACGCATTCACAACTACTTGTCGTAGTAAGAGAAAACTACGTATTTCAGTAACCCTACGCAACATATTCACAACTACCTGTCTTAGTAAAAGAAAACTACGTGTTTTAGTACGCCTACAGACCAAAACAGTTCCTTAGTACTCTTCAAAGATACTGTCTAAAGTGACGAGACATCGAGTTAAGTTACCTTGAATGTCAATCTGCAGTGTAGAAATGGCGGTATCAAAAGCCGGAGACAACTGGTTACTCAGTAATGCCTGAATGATACTGAGGAGTAAAACAGATTAAGTCGCTATCATTAAAAAAACACCGTCCGACCAGCCGCCCAGCCTGCACGCAGGAGGTGAAAGAACAGAAGGGCAAAGGAATTCACTCATTTCAGGCAATCGGAGTGCATAGTGCTAATTTAGTCATTCATCACGCGCAGTGGGGTGAGCCTTAAGTTTTTAACCAAACTAAATCAGCGTCTTCAAACAGAAATGCAGACCGCTCAGCAGGTGAGAAGCGTTGGCTGACGTCATGGCGTGGATGCAAACTAGAGTAACAAGGCCCAACAGGGTTAGGCCCTATATAGTGCCAATTTAGTTTGTACAATTTACTTTGATCACGCTCTCACCAACATACACGAATTCAAGGTAGATCACCTCTCCAAATTAAATATCCTATATGAGATAGGTGAGAAAAAGCACAGCGTGAGGTGAAGAATGTATTTCAACACTCTTGCAATCATGAAAATGCAGAGTTGTGTAACACACCGGGAATCTGTAGAGTTCTGTAACACACTGGGAAACTGTAGAGTTCTGTAACATACTGGGAAACTGTAGAGTTGTGTAACACAGATAAACTATAGAGTTATGTAACACACTGGGAAACTGTAGAGTTGTGTAACACACAGATAAACTATAGAGTTATGTAACACACAGGGAAACTGTAGACCTTTAACAAATAGGGAAACGGTAGACTTTTGTAACAAATAGGAAAACGGTAGACTTTTGTAATAAATAGGAAAACTGTAGACTCTTGTAATAAACATGAGGTTTTTGTAGAGTTATGAACAACGCAGGAAACTGTAGGAATTATGAGAAACGCAGGGAAGCTGCAGGGTTCTGTAACACACGGGGAAACTAAAACTACTAACAATCTAAAGTGAGAAATGCACTGTTGTAAACTACTAACAATCTAAAATCAGAAATGCAATGTTGTAAACTATCAGCAATCTAAACTGAGGATTGCTGTAAACTACTAAAGATCTAAAATTAGAAATGCAATGTTGTGAACTACTAAAGATCTAAAATGCAATGTTATCAAGTACTAAAGATCTAAAATCAGAAATGCAATGTTATGAACTACTAAAGATCTAAAAATGCAATGTTATCGAGGAGTACTAAACATCTAAAATCAGAAATGCAATGTTGTCAACTGTCTCGCAACTGCTGGCGCCCGGCTCAACACCCAAACCATTACCTACCGGTATTCCAGCCAGAGATAAGGTCCTCGAACATCAACCCCACAACACTGTCATCTCCCCGTTCCCTGTCAACACGCTAAAAGACTGCACACGAAACCCACTGCATCCGGCATACAGATCTGGCGAACCGCCCTCACGATTAATACACTTTCACGCCCGCGAGGGCAAACGAAAGTTCCTTCTCGAACAGATTCTATTTGAACGCATCCCTTGAAACATGGCAAGACTACCGTTAACGCCCCGATTTTAACGTGGTTTTTAAAATCACAGGGTTATTGCTGTGACGTCACAGTAATATGAGGCAGGGGTTTGCTCCCTTATGAACGAGTTTGTCAAACGTGTTTGCGCACACCCTCCCCCACCATACCTTCTTCCCCACCCACAAGAGGTTCACAAGAAATGAAACAATCGTACCGGTGTTTCGCTTGAGACACGTGCATCTGTTTTAATTTTTCTTTTAAATAAAAGAGGTCAATGTAATACTGACTGCCAGAGAAAAAGCTTTTACATCTCCTTCTCTTACACCCCTACATTACATGTTAAACTGACCGACCTTTCTTTTTAATTAAAGAAGAAAATCTTTATTCGGCAGTAAACAAAATCATCTTTTTAGCAGACTGCATCGACTGCAATAAAGCATCAGTGCAGTCTAGCGGGCCTGGGACGACATCCAGCAAGACTGGTTAGTTCCCAAATCAAAGCGCAAAAAATTCCCGCATTCTTGTTAAAACGGACTCCTACAAAGACGCAAGCCAAACCAATCAGAATCAACTTATTAGTTTTAATTGACAAACGGCCGACTTTAATTTTTAGTACAGTACAATGTATATATAAACGTATGGGTTATCTCGACTATAATAATATCTTTCAAGCACTCCTACACACACTGTAGTGCATTCCCCGTGGTGTAATCTACACGACATTCTGCTGGTACTAACGCGGAGCTATGACGCGAATTGGTGCTCGTCAGTATTCACCTTGACCCTGTCTGGTGTCCTGTATGGTCTACATCTACGATCTACAATGTTTTAGGCTGTTAAAAAAAGCAAGCCCCCACCCCCCCTACAAAAAAAATAAATAAATAAACCAACCACAAAACAAATAAACGAATTAATAGATGAGGTAGAGATAAAATTATGTCGCAGATGTTCGCACGGCTGCATTGATTTGGGATTTTCTTACACACTTGAGTCGTATTGTCTTTCCAGCGCGACTAAAAGCATTAACGTGACGTCAGAAACAAACAAAGTGCCGAATGTGACATGTCACTAGTCACCATACCCACTGTTCTTTGTTCACATTTTCAATAACACACATGTAGGCCTAGTTCACAATTTTCTGATATACTATTTAAATTTCAATCAAAGAACGCCTAACAGATGACATTCCAACTGTTGACTCGACGGGAATCGGCACTATTAAGTATTTTAAGGCGGTCAGACATTCACACTTGAAGGCATTTAGACATACCAATATGAAAGCGGCATTAAAGTATACAAAATTAAAGGCGGCTTAAAATGAAGGCATTTAGACATACCAATATGAAAGCGGCATTAAAGTATACAAAATTGAAGGCGGCTTAAAATGAAGGCATTTAGACATACCAATATGAAAGCGGCATTAAAGTATACAAAATTGAAGGCGGCTTAAAATGAAGATATTTAGGCAAATAAAATTAGGAAATTTAGGCATATAAAATGAAGGTATTAAGGCATACTATATGAAGGAATATAGGCATACAAAATGAAGGTATTTAGGCATATAAAATGAGGTATTAAGGCATACTGTATGAAGGAATTTGGGCATACAAAAGGAAGGTATCTAGGCCTACCAAATGAAGGAATTTAGACAAAAAAATGAAGGAAATTAGACATACAAAATGAAGACATTTAGTCATAAAATGAAGATATTTGGACATACAGTGAAGGAATTTAGACAGGCAAAATGAAGTTATTTAGGCATAAATTGAAGGCATTTGGACATACAGTGAAGGAATGAAGGAATTTAGATATTCAAAATGAAGGAATTTAGACAAACCAATTCAGGGAATTTAGGCAAACAAAAATGAAGGTATTTAGACATAAAAAATGAAGGTGTTTAGGCATGCAAAATGAAGGAATTTAGGCGCACAACAATGAAGGCGTTTAGGCATAAAATAAAGACTTTGGGGCAAAATATGAAAGCGTGAAAGTTTAATCACGCCTTTTTCTCACTAAGCGGGCAGGCAACCCATGAAGCATGTCCACACGTACGAACACGATATTTGTTTCATTTTATGAGAGGCGGGGAGAGAACTGGGAGATGGGGAGAGAAGGTAGAGCGAGAGCGGGAGGGGAAAGAGAAGGGGAGAGAGAGCGGGGAGGAGAGGGCAGAGGGGGAGGAGAGGGAAGAGAGAGGAGGGGTGGGTCCCTGGACAAAACTGCCACCACCTAAGTTAAATGACCATTACTTTTAATGTGACATTACAAACTTCCGTGCAGTTTACTAATCACTGTGAACTACACGGCATCAAAATTATATTTCGTCCTCTGAACTACTTCAATGACATACGAAACAAAGGAACAGTTTCTCAATTCGCACAACCAGTTTGGCTCGCATTTTGTTTTGCTCAGAATGAATGTGACCTTTACTTGAACAATACGTGTCATATCTTTTGACATTAGCGTGTTAGGAGGCCCGCAGAGTACATTTTACAGATTCTTATTGTACAAGACAGTATTCAGTTTGCGAAGTAAGCCGCACACCCCAACTATACACTGTACCCCGGTCAGCGCGTGAGTGTTTTAACAAAGACCCTGTAATTAATACGCAGACACTTGTTGATGGGTCTGTGCCAAACTCTGGCGGCGTTGTTTGCACGCAAACGTGAGTTTACAGTTAACAAACCCGTAAACAGAGATCACATGTGTGTGTATGTGTGTGTGTGTGTGTGTGTGTGAGAGAGAGAGAGAGAGAGAGAGAGAGAGAGAGAGCATTTAGATTTGACACTGACATACACCATTAGACTCTAGATTTTTAGCAGACAAGTTACATTTGATTACAGACAAAATTAACCTACATTGGGTTACAGGGACAAATTTAAAATTAGATTTACAACCACTATACAAATCTAAAATCAGGCAGCTCGTATAATCACATCTATTCTTGCTTGTTTTCATTTCAACATTTTGTAAAGACTTCTAAAGGCGTTAATGGTAGCAGGCAAGCAATACACGTACACCACACTGCAGCAGGGTGTATTAATATTCACAAGGACACATTCGTGATGGCTAAAAACAAAGTTTCGCATACAGATCAGTTGTCGGCAATATAAAACCCTGGGAAATTCACTTACCTCTTAATTTTATGTGTCTGTTGTGATAGGAGTAATCGCACGCACCCCACCCCACCCCCCAACACACACACACACACACAAACGCTAACGATAGCGTGTTTCTTCCCAATCTCAATGTCTTAAAGTCATAAAAATTCCAATCTCGATTGCCGAGGAGATAAATGGTGGAATGAAAAAATGGGGGTAAGGGCCTGAGAGGGTGCGCGCATTTTGAATACTGATGCAAGCGCAGTTGATCTGGCCCAGTTATGCACACACACTCACAAGCACAGACACGCAAGCTCAGGCATCCTTTACTAGTTGTACTATATATTACAGTCACACGATCAGACTGACTGAAATGCTTGGCTGGGTGCGCGAAACACCCTTATTCCTTCAGGCATATAATCCATTTTCTCAGGAAAGTTTTTAGTGGTTATTATATTTACTGGTTGGTACAACGTACACGTACAGTTTTCAGAATGACAGCATTACACGGCAATTCATAAAATATATTAATCAAATAAACTCCCCTATTTTAATAATTATATATTAAAATTGCTAACCTTATTTTTTTTTTTAAAGCAGAAAAGGGTGATTTCACACCCCCCCCCCAAAAAAAAAAGCCCCATGCACTGATTTTACCTCAATAATGAATTAATACTTTTTAAAAGGTAGTTTAAGGCAATGGGATTAATGTTACAGCTCAGATGTAGGTTGTATGTCTAAGAAGTAAAGGCAATCTGAGGCAATGGTATTAATATTACAACTCAGAAGAAGGCTCTGAAATATTAAGAAAGCAAGGTCTAAGTAACAGAAGATCAGTTATAGAGAAAATCAACAAAAGTCAGGTGCCGATCTAAGCCAAGAGAGTCATGCGTAATGCAGACCAACAGAAAGAACAAGATCAGCAAAATGTCCTATATAGATCTAGAGCAATGTAAATGCAGGCATAGATCTAGAGTAGTAGAAAACCAGACCCAGCAGGTGCAGGAAGCATGAAAAACCAAGGAAACTTGGAAATGAAGCAATAACAACTAGCACAGAATTAGATCTCTAGGAATAGAGCCTAGATCTAGGGCAATACAAACGTGGGTGTATATTTATAAAAGAAATTAATATTTGAATGAGTAGAGAACCAGGCAAAGTATATACAAGTCAGACCTAGATCTAGAGCAATACAAACGTGGGTTTATATTTATAAAAGAAATTAATATGTGAATTAGTAGAAAACCGGTAAAGTATATATGTCATACCTAGATCTAGAGTAATACAAACGTGGGCGAACATGTATAAAAGAAATTAATATTTGAATTAGTAGAAAACCATACATTAACTATTTACTACCTTAATCAGCGAAGTTCCAATACCTACAGATCTATACATTAACATTAGTGATAATTATTGTGCATTTATAATATAAAGAAAGATACTGTGTGTCTCAGTTTCTCCAATTCTCTCTGTGCCTCAGGATGTTGGAAAAATTATCAAAACCGCGAAAATCGTTTGCAGACAGATGTTAAATACCGTTTCTTTCTTAACAGGGGTCAATGAAAAAGGGGGAAAAGGATTTCTCTCTCTATAAACATCACTTCGATACTCAAATGGTGGTTTTTCGATCGCCTTTGCCTCTCCTTCCCCGTTAAAAAAAAAAAAAAAAATTACTACTCCCACCCCTACTATCTTGTCAGCCGTGAAAAGACTTCATGCCTTTAAAAAAATATTTACAAAAAACAACAACAAATAACGTCCCTAAAAGCTGATAAATATATCGTTAGAGTTGCAACAAGCGTCTTCAGATCAGTGCTAGCTGTCTCACCTGAGAAAAAGGTATTCAAGAATACACTAAGCGCAGATCACTCATCTCGCCCACAACCACCCGTATCGACCCATAACCTTAAGAAAAGAGTGCAACAACACCCATCATCAGCCCTGATGTTCAAATTTCATGTCACGATTACGGCAATAAAAATAAAGTGTATTCGTTTACTAAAGAGTAAATTAGCAAGTTTTTCTAAATGAGTTATTGAGGCAACTTATACTCATGTGTCTAAGTATTAAATGCAGTATTAATTATTAAGTATTAATTCAATTATCACGTTAAAATTAATTACCGAAAAATGTACATCGATGTTAACGTCTCATCTATTTATTTTAAGTCGGCTACGAGACACCAGGTGGCCAAAAATATTTAAAAAAAAAATACTGTAAATAAGTTACTAAACCGACAAGTTACCCCTACAAGTGCAACCAGTCACCCAAACAAGGTTTAAAATATTTGTGTACCGTTGTGACGTCACAAACACTAATTTCCAACTTTGTCGAAGTCAGTAGTTATGAGGACTCACATTTGGAAGGCTTTCCATAGAAGACAAAAGATGTGTGCTTGCTTTTTAAAATCCAGAAACTGCCACGTTGGGTGGTTCTGAACAAACTGATTTATAAAAAAAATCCTTTCTTTTATTTGTCTGGTCCACGCTTTCCCTGCATTATAATGAGAACGTAAACTCCGAATATAGTGGGAGCACGCATGACAGTCAACCACGTGATCGGCCTCGGATCACGGAAGACAACTCGCCGTTTTAACACCTCGCATTTCCATAAAGATTTCCGTCGGAAATAGTTATGAAGATATCACTGCTGTTATGATGTATGATCACGCTGTTCATAAACTTACAAAACACACACATATTCTTGGACAATAATAACAACATATATTCGCTCTGTCAGTGAGCTACTACTGATTAAGACTTGCCTAAAACGCCTAAAACTCCAACCGGAAAATCTCAGATTAACTAGGAGCATATTGCTTTGTAAGCTCTGATGTAGTTTCTATGGAGGTACTGATTAAGACTTGCCTAAAACGCCAACCGGACAATCTCTGATTAACTAGGAGCCTGTTACTTTGTAAGCTCTGATGTAGTTTCTATGGAGCTGCCTATTGGATTCAACAAGATAGACCTAGCAATGGAATTTTTTTAACATCAGCGTAATCTTAATCAGTTGTAATGGGACAGGGAGTGTCCAATGTACAAAATCAGTAATGACACAGCAAGATGGACAAAATCCGTTTATGACACAGCAAGGCGGACAAAATCTGATATGACACAGCAAGATGGACAAAATCCGTTATGACACAGCAAGATGGACAAAATCCGTTATGACACAGCAAGGCGGACAAAATCCGTTATGACACAGCAAGACGGACAAACCCCATTATGACACAGCAAGGCGGACAAAATCTGTTATGACACAGCAAGACGGACAAAATATATTATGACAGCAAGACGGACAAAATATATTATGAGAGAGGAAGACGGACAAAATATGTTATGACACAGCAAGACGGACAAAATATATTAAGAGAGAGCAAGACGGACAAAATATATTAAGAGAGAGCAAGACGGACAAAATATATTATGAGAGAGCAAGACGGACAAAATATATTAAGAGAGAGCAAGACGGACAAAATATATTATGAGAGAGGAAGACGGACAAAATATGTTATGACACAGCAAGACGGACAAAATATATTAAGAGAGAGCAAGACGGACAAAATATATTAAGAGAGAGCAAGACGGACAAAATATATTATGAGAGAGGAAGACGGACAAAATATATTAAGAGAGAGCAAGACGGACAAAATATATTATGAGAGAGGAAGACGGACAAAATATGTTATGACACAGCAAGACGGACAAAATATATTAAGAGAGAGCAAGACGGACAAAATATATTAAGAGAGAGGAAGACGGACAAAATATATTAAGAGAGAGCAAGACGGACAAAATATATTATGAGAGAGGAAGACGGACAAAATATGTTATGACACAGCAAGACGGACAAAATATATTAAGAGAGAGCAAGACGGACAAAATATATTAAGAGAGAGCAAGACGGACAAAATATATTATGAGAGAGCAAGACGGACAAAATATATTATGAGAGAGGAAGACGGACAAAATATATTAAGAGAGAGCAAGACGGACAAAATATATTATGAGAGAGGAAGACGGACAAAATATGTTATGACACAGCAAGACGGACAAAATATATTAAGAGAGAGCAAGACGGACAAAATATATTAAGAGAGAGCAAGACGGACAAAATATATTATGAGAGAGGAAGACGGACAAAATATGTTATGACACAGCAAGACGGACAAAATATATTAAGAGAGAGCAAGACGGACAAAATATATTAAGAGAGAGCAAGACGGACAAAATATATTATGAGAGAGGAAGATGGACAAAATATATTAAGAGAGAGCAAGACGGACAAAATATATTATGAGAGAGGAAGACTTACAAAATATGTTATGACACAGCAAGACGGACAAAATATATTAAGAGAGAGCAAGACGGACAAAATATATTAAGAGAGAGCAAGACGGACAAAATATATTATGAGAGAGGAAGACGGACAAAATATATTATAAGAGAGGAAGACGGACAAAATATATTATGAGAGAGGAAGATGGATAAAATCCGTCATAAAACAAGACGAACAAAATCTGTTATGACTCAGCAAGACGGATAAAAATTGTTACAATACAGTAAGACGGACAAAATCTGTTAAGAGAGAGCCAGGTCGGACAAAATCCAATACGATATAGCGAGATCGGTGTTCACTTAGAACACAGTTGATCTGATTTATTTATGATTATCCCTCGAAAAAACTACCCAAACACCCGGCACCCTTCTCTAGGATTGAAAACGGGACAAGTATGGATCCAGGAGTGTCAGTATATTAAGGGAAAATGCAGTCCCGTTTTTATGTTTCTCACTTAAAACTTTTCAGTGTTATGTTCACTATAGGAACAGGATAATATAATTTCTCATTTTCTGCATTACATCCACCATAGGGCTATGGATATTTTACTTCCTCGTTTTTTGAATTGCATCCACCCTAGGGATTTAGATTTTTATTTTACCTCCACCCTAGGGATACAGATTTTTATTTTACCTCCACCCTAGGGATACAAATTTTTATTTTACATCCACCCTAGGGATACAGATTTTTATTTTACATCCACCCTAGGGATACAGATTTTTATTTTACATCTACCCTAGGGATACAGATTTTACATCTACCCTAGGGATACAGATTTTACAGATTTTACATCTACCCTAGGGATACAGATTTTACATCTACCCTAGGGATACAGATTTTACATCTACCCTAGGGATACAGATTTTACATCTACCCTAGGGATACAGATTTTACATCTACCCTAGGGATACAGATTTTACATCTACCCTAGGGGTACATATTTTACATCTACCCTAGGGATACGGATATTTTCACGCGTCATGTACTATGCGGTATCACACAGATTACTGAGCTTTGTTTCTTCTTCCGTATCAATTAGCTATCTCTATATGTCAAAACAGTTGTATGTTCGTCAAGCATTGGCACACCTAATTCTTTTGTGACTTCTCGAATGAGAACAATCATGATTGATTTTCTCGTAAGACGCCCCTTATAAGTTTGTGACATCTCGAATGAGAACAATCATGATTGATTTTCTCGTATGACGCCCCTTATAAGTGAGTACAGATTGATTACAGTGATTATTTTTCAATTTGCATGACTCAAGATCTAATACAGAATGGTCCCTCTAGATACAACACTAACTGTACGCAGGCCATTAACAGAGAATGTACCATCTACAAAGGATACAACATTTGATATCAAGTTCTAGCTAGTCAAATGACACTTCTCTTTCTGTCACGTGCCAAGAACTGTGAGCGCCATTTTGTTGTTGTTTGAGGTTTATGACTGACATCATAAAACAGAAACGATGACTAAACTCTGGCCTAAACAACCTTACTTCTGTTATAAACAAGCTTACTTTTATCCTAAACAACCTTACTTCTGTTATAAACAAGCTTATTTTTATCCTAAAGAACCTTACTTGTGTCATAAACAAGCTTATTTTTATCATAAACTATCTTATTTTTATTATAAACAACCATAGTTCTGTCATAAACAAGCTTATTTTTATCCTAAAAAAATTTTACTTCTGTCATAAACAAGTTTATTTTTATCATAATCAATCTTACTTTGTGATAAATAATCTTATTTTTCATAATTTATCTTATTTTTGCCCCAAACATTTTACAATACTTAATCACCTAAAAGATGATTATCTTAAGTTATTCTTCTTGAATGTAGAAATAATTTTATTCTGCAATCATTTAATTCAAGACTGGCATTTCTTGCAATGTTTACTAAGTCAATAATTTAAGAGTGATGGCTCTTTAATGCTTACTTTAAATGCTTACTTCAAATGCTATATTAAATGCTTATTTTAAATGTTATCCTAAATGCTTACCAGAAAGGTGAACTGTGTGCAGCACAACGCTGTACAGACAAATACGCATACATGACGTCATCGGTTTCCATGACTGAAGGATAAGACCACCACTTTCAATCAAAATTTAACTGCAGGCTAAAAATTAATGTATTCCAATTATTTCGCTGGTATCTTTATCCCTTTTTTTGTTTTTTGGTGGTGTTTAACGACCATATAGTTAAACGAGCCACAAGCCAGCCTTGGTGGTCACCAGTCACAAAATAGTCATGACTTTACCGAGAAACAAAGGAAAAGACAATCACTTAAGGGGAGCACACTCTTGTTTCCATGGGAATTAAAGATTTCGACCGCAAAGATGGCTCGATAAAGTTGAGCATAAGCAGAAAACTGTCTCCGTATATAAACGCGCGACATCCCAAACAATTCTAGCCGGAGTAATACTCCTCAAAGCCGCGTCACGTGATTTAATCATAAAACAAATATTGCGTGCTTTACTTTTTACAGTTAAGTTAAACAACGGCTTTTGAATTGTTCGTGTTAGGTCGTTGAGCGAAGTAGAATAGGGAAATTAGTGTTTTCCATCAACTGTTCACTGCTAATGTGTTTAGAACTTGAAATATGAACGGTAACGACAACATATTTTAGGTGCAAAATCTTCAAACTCTGATTATTCATGAAAAGAACATTAAAAAATTAAACTTTTCTCTAAGATGAGCACAACGATATGCGCGATTAATCAATGGCGTGTACACTCACTGAGAGTTCACATCAGTATCTAAATAAATCAATGGCGTGTACACTCACTGAGAGTTCACATCAGTATTTAAACAAATGAGGAGTTTGCAATTCATTAAAAATATGTTATCAACGAGCCAATTCATTTGTAAACAATAAATAAAGCTGGCCTTGGAAACAAGAATCAAAGGACCACCAGGCACTCTTAGAAATGAACTGGATGAAAAATCTGAAACAGGAAGTAGGTAAAAATGAAAGTTTGAGACAAAAAATGGGAGAATTAGCTAAGACATTAAAAAGGGAGACAAAAAGAAGTGAGGCATTAAAAATATGAGAAAGAACATTTGATACCGGAAGTAAGACAAAGCATGACATCGCAATGCCATGACAAAGAATGTCTGAGATCAGAACTAAGACCGAGAAAGTGGTTAAGTTTGACTAAGCACGAAATCATAACGCCTTGACACAGACTATTTGAGACAGGAAGTAATTCTAAACAAAAGTACAAAAAGGTCATAACAAGATAAGCTAAGACTGGAGGTAATAGCACGAAAACAACGTCATAAGAAAGAACAGCCGAGACCAGAAGTGACACTGAGCACGAAAACAACGTCATAAGAAAGAACAGCGAAACCGGAAGTAAGAGTGAGAAGATGGCTCAAAGCCACGAGAAATACATACTTTTATTTTTAATTTTCATACATTTTTCATTATTCCACTGGAACGAAAGAAGAATAGATAATTCTGCGCGTCCAAGTCAAATGAAGACTGGACAACGAACAGACATGTCTTCATTTACTTCCAAGTCAAATGAAGACTAGACAACGAACAGACATGTCTTCACTTACTTACAAGAAGAATGCTTTCAACCCAAGAAAACTTGCTGACCTGATTTTTCCGATACTGACCTAGTTTTTCTTTAGCGCAAACTGATGATACGACATAAATCATATTTGTTTGTTGTCACACAATAGATTTCACTCAGAAAACAGCTGTCAGCCACAATCACAAACACGACATTGGTGAACATCTTGTCAACGTGCATTTCCGACAGAGTGCGAGCTCCTAAGGAAATGATTAAAATTTGACATCTGAAAAGGCAAGAGATGTAAAATGTCCTTTAAGAAGAGTGTCTGATTGAAGTGAATGCATTTATTTACTTAGTATTTTCGATAAGAAAATAAACTTCTGCACTTTCGCAGGGGCAGCTGTGACGAAATACTCCTTCAGCTTTTTCAAGTGCTCAGTGAAGCGATCTCAAGCGCGCGTGCAGTTTTAGTCTCAAAAGCACACGGCACCACTCTCCTTTTCTCAGATCGGTTATGAGTTGCTAGATAGTGTTACCCCCCCCCCCACACACACACACACCCAGATTTAAAAAAAAAATGCATGGATTTGAACCCTGGACTTTGTAGGTGAGAGTCAGTGGTGTTCCTGTCTCTCTTCTCATTTACAACGGTCCACTGGTTCATTTCTGCTTAACTCCACTTCCAACGTTTGTTGATTTCGTGGACGGTCCAACTGTATTTATTGGAATAAATTCAGTCGTAAAGCGCAGTTATTGTTTAATTTCCCGATATTCTCCATTTACAAAAAATTTAAAATGCATGCACTGATTTGGAGAACAATGTTTTGACTTACAGTCTTATAAAATATTCTATCGAATTAGCGAAACACCAAATAGCCAATCAAATTCTGTTCAAGAACTGGAATAGTGATAAATTTTGTTGGTTAAAAATCGATGTTATGTAGTTTGCTTATACATTTTAAAATGACTGCAACCATTGTAAAAGGGAGATAAAAACTAAAGATTTATATACTAAATGAAAATGGCAGCGTTAATTTATATTCATTCATTAATAAAATAAATTAATAAAATAAAATAAATGTGTCAATAAATCATACAAAAGCAATAATTCAACAAGCATCTAGCAAAAAGTAAACAAATGAGTCAATCTGTGTATACAAATGAAAGAATGTCAACAATATTAGAACTTGATTCTAATTCAGAAAATCATAGCAGCAATTAATTTTTTTAATATATATATTTTTAGACTCATAAGGAAGTCACAAAAAAACCAATAATTCAGTTTGTGTACATTACTGACATTAATTTCCGTCATCAGGTTCCTCATAACATAACCCGTTTATTTTTATTACAAATTTCCGTCATCAAAGATCCTATGACTCATTTGTTTGTATCAGGCAAATTTCCGTCATCAGACACCCGCATAACCTGTTTGTACTACAGAAATAATAAATTTCCTCATCAGAGACCCCATGACCCAATATTGTTTGTGGCTGCAGACAAAAAAAAATGCATATGACGTCAAGGTTCAGTGCGCCATCAAGTTGCGGAATGGTTTTTGAATAAATTATTCCCACCCACCCCTACCCCTGCAACTGTCAAGAAAAAGATGTTATCTAAAATCATGACTACAGTACTTAGTGACAGCACACTGCGGTACTTCACATAAGCGCCAAATTGCAGCCTTAAGAGAAAATAAAACAGGGAATTAGGGTCAAATACTGACAAATATCGAAACCCAATCACGTGACAAGAGCACGTGCTGCACCACAGCCACTCCGCGCATGAAGAGAGATGACACAAACAGTCCCAACTCGTTGAAATGCCAGTTCACCCGGCATTGATCAGGCACGAGCAGCTTGGGAGGTATACTAAACACGCGGATTAATAAATTGGATATTTTACCAGGCCTCAAGCGTTGTACAATTCTAGGGTGTGGTTATGCCATATTGTTGTGTGAAAATATAATTATTTGCAATAAGTGTCTTCCGTCCTGTTTAATGGACACATTCCTCGATCTCGTTTAAATAATAACTTTAACAGGATATACATTAAAAAAAAAATATCTAACAGTCAGATTTTGTCATTTCATTTAAAATGAAGTCACCTTTGTCAATTACATTCAAATGAGGTTACAGTGGGATTGCCAGCTAAATCGTGTTAACAGATATTAATAGTTTGCACAGGTCTGACAGTCTGTTTAATCATTTCATTTATAGTGAGGTCACGTAATGTGAGTTAAACAACAGTGTTTCATACATCTGGCAGTTCAAGTGCCTGCAGGCCACACATAATTTCAGCTTACAGGTAGACTATTATTTATTTCTGTCATTCTAGAAACTCCAAATCGAACAGTTTTCAATAAATCGAGCAATTTTGTTCAAGTGTTATCATTTAAAATTAGATCTCTGGTTATAATTTCTATTTTTTAATAATTCCAAACAATCGAATTAAATTGGTTAAGGTTACCTCTTAACAAAATAAAAAAGAAGGGGACACATATTTTTATTTCTCCATAAACCTATATTAATAACTCAAATAATTAAAATATATCATTATGCGTAGTTTCCTCAATTAGAATTTAATTTATTCTGCAAATGTAGTTTGCTATTTTTGCGACAAAAAGAACAAACCTTACTTGAACTGAAAATGATTTACAGGCCTATAAATACATGTATTCACTTCTCTGATACAACTCACTTTATCTGTACGTTATTCATAACACTATAATAGTAAAAAATACTTCATCCCATGAAAGCTATTTATAAACATTCTGTACTGTGCAGCAATACTATTAAAATAGAATACCTCCTTTCCGGAAAGCTCCAACGAAAGCACGTTGTCTGTATTTTGCGTACGTTCCATTTCAAGTCGCCATAAATCCACTTGCAATTAAAGGAAACAAAGGATTGATATTTTGGTCTACAGTATATACTCTGTGTATAGCAGTCTCCACATCCACTGTATAATTAGTAGGCTAAGTCCGGCTATAAACACTGTCCAACTACTGGGCAATAAACACTTTTCGGCTACTGGGCAATAAACATTGTCCAAATACTGGGCAATAAACACTGCCCAACTACTGGGCAATAAACCCTTTTCGGCTACTGGGCAATAAATACCGTGCGGTTACTGGGCAATAACTACTGACCTGCTACTGGATAAATAAATAAATACCGTCCTTCTACTGGCCAATCACTGCTGTCCAGTTACTGGAAAATAATCCTCTCCGTGTACTGAGCAATAACAAATTGTCAGGCTACTGGTAATTAAACACTTCCGGTTACTGGTAATAACCCACTGCTTGGCCACTGGGCAACAACCATTGTCTGGCTACTGAGAAATAACAAATGTCCGGCTACTGGAAAATAAACACTGTCCACCCACTGGGCTAAATCCATTGATTTTATTAGCTAAACCTTTTTCACGATGCCTATCACAGTATGCATCCACAGAACAAAATCTTATAGCGTACATTAGTCACCAAAAAAGCCAGGGCAGAATTCACTCCACAGAGACCAATATCTCCACTCTCACTTGTAGCGAAGAAATTGCTCTTAGTGTGGTCAGTCACTGCACGATACAAACCAATTGATAAATCTCCAATAAGACGTCGTATATCATACACTCATGACACCGCCTCAAGTCTGTGTGACACAAACATCATTCCTTCAACGAGCCACAGGAATGTGAACAAAATCGGTGTGAACAAATACGCACTTCTCCGCATTCAGCATTCAGTTGACTGTCGCCCTCGTAATCTTTCTGTATTAGCTCCTTGGCGGTCTTACGTCTTTGATTAAACAGAAACTGTTCGAACAGCTTAAGAACAATCACCGATTGGCTAAAAATGAAGAAATTTCTTTATGCATAGGGTCGCTTCTGATAGATCTAACAGAAGTAAGCACAATTTGTGATTCAAATTTTCTCGAATGCACTCAATTGCTGCTTGCTCTAATTTTTTTCCCTAAGAAACATGGAAATCACAGCAATGCCACTAGTTTTTGTAGTGTCAGGGGACTGCCAATTTCAGTCACTTTTTCCTTGAAAGCAAGTACAGGTGCAAAGAACCACAAGCCTTTCATTTAGTCGGCTAGCCGAGACAACTGGGGGGGGGGGGAAGAGAAGCACGAGACGTGAACTTCCGGTATACCATCACTTGTCGAAATTCAATATGGGGGCAGTGGCTAACTTAGAAAAGGCGAAGTTTTGAATGTGTCAACTTTCTTTGTGTTTCAATTGCTTTGCGAAGACACTACCATGGCTCTAAATCTTGTCAGGTGATGCTACTACAAACCCAATGCCCCGTCATGCGATGTGAGTATAAAACCCTGTGCCCGCCAGGTGATGCTATGGTACACCCAAAGCCCGTCTGGCTGTTTTACATCGGAACTCATCGAACAGGTTCACGCCCAGTGACGACGAAGGTTCGCAGACGGCAAATGAAAACCAACTGTTAATGACCGGACGTGCCCCGAATAGTCAAATCACGTTGTTTATGCATTTCACCCGTAAATGATATATGTGACACAGGCCGAACCTGGCCGCCGAAATACTGTGACTGTTGAGGGAGTGGGGGCTAGGGTAGATCGTGAGAGAATCAGAACACGACTTAAAACAAAGCCAGGACGGCAAAGTGGCTAGACCATACTAAAGACATGAACCACGAAACAAGGGCAGAGCAGTTTAAGATTCGCTAAAACGTAATTATGAAACATAGTACAAACAATACAAGGGCCGAAATGTAAATACAAGTTTACTGCTATTTACACAATACAATCTCACCAATGTAGAACTTGTGGAGGGTAGAGGTGCACAAACAAATATTCAGTTATAGTGTCGAGCACTCTGCATCCTTCTGTTAGTTTTTCTTTGCCCCCCTCCCCCCGCCACCTCTCTAAAGTCAACATATATAATAACATTTTTTTCTAATCTAGGAGATCATATGATATTGTCTTTTTTTCAATAAGGTAAGTTTACACTTTTACCCGGGGTATGCTGGCAACTGGTAAAAGGAGGGGAAGGTGACTTGAGGACGAATTCAGTCCAACAAGCCCAAATGGCTGTAACGGGTAGAGGTGATCTGGTGGGGAGGGCGAGGCGGGGTAGGGAGGAGGAGTCAGTAAATCGTGCACAAAAGAACAGTAAACCCCATCCCCACATACAATCTTTTATCCACGGATACTTGATATATGGTATAGATTCCTCTTCAAATTCTTTTCCGCCAGGACCCCACCCTGCCCTTACAAACAACGCCCTCTACTTTCTTTTTGAAAGCCGGCAGGTGGCAGGCTATTCTCGAGTCTATAACGTACATGGACAATTTTAATAAAGGCAAAAATGTTACCTCTGAACTTGGTACCTGCAAGCGAAACGATCAGCGAGAAATTTAAGAAAATTAATGAGGCATGGAAACAGGATGTAGTATGACCTTGATCATTCGCAGGTCATCAGCAAACAAGTGTGTACACAAGATTGAGCAATGGAGAAACCAAATAGCGCATGCGCACATATTTATGGAGTACTAATTAGGATACTATTAGACCGCTCTACACTGGAGTCGAGTTCGTCAAATAGAAGTCAACATGCTCGTCTAGATGAAAGTTAAATGAAACTGTCCGATGGAGATACCGATATGAATAGGCAAATCCAAAACTTAATTCAGTGAACGTTTCTCTTTGAATTACAGTATAAAGAAATTACCACACCCCCCCCCAAAAAAAAAAAAAAATAACAAACAAACAAACAAACAAACAAACAAAAAAACTCCTCATTCTTTATAGACACATTTATTAATTTTCTTCGACGTCAGATTCCTTATATCTAAGCGGATCGTGAAATATACACAACCCAACGTAGTAATGCAATAAGACACAAGGCTGTCTGTCAGCTCGCGATGTTATGCAGTAAGACACAAGGCTGTCTGTCAGCTCATAATGTTATGCAGTAAGACACAAGGCTGGCTGTCAGCTCGCAATGTTGTGCAGTAAGACACAAGGCTGTCTGTCAGCTCGCAATGTTATGCAGTAAGACACAAGGCTGTCTGTCAGCTCGCGATGTTGAGCAGTAAGACACAAGGCTGTCTGTCAGCTCGCAATGTTATGCAGTAAGACACAAGGCTGTCTGTCAGCTCGCGATGCTGTGCAGTAAGACACAAGGCTGTCTGTCAGCTCGCAATGTTATGCAGTAAGACACAAGGCTGTCTGTCAGCTCACGATGTTGAGCAGTAAGACACAAGCATAGGATACAACATTTAATGAAATACAATTGTGTCGTAAAAGTGATGTACAAGATGTTAAAGATACAAAAGTGTATGTGGCCCTTATAAATAGCGGTTACAATTAGGATAGAACCATTGATCGCTCTTATATAATTGCGACGTTCTGAGTAGAAACGCTGATGACTCTTTAAATAAATGTGAAGTTTTCAGTAGAAACGCTCATGGTCCTTTAAATAAATGTGACGTTTTGAGTAGAAACGCTAATGGCCCTTTAAATAAATGTGACGTTTTAAGTAGAAACGCTAATGGCCCTTTAAATAAATGTGACGTTTTAAGTAGAAACGCTCATGGTCCTTTAAATAAATGTGAAGTTTTGAGTAGAAACGCTCATGGTCCTTTAAATAAATGTGACGTTTTGAGTAGAAACGCTAATGGCCCTTTAAATAAATGTGACGTTTTGAGTAGAAAATAAGATGGGTGCGGAGTTCTACCCGGTTGAAAATATCTTGAGATTTCGATTTAAACTCTATATTATGTTTAATTAGCAAATTTTTTTCAGAGGGAATACAGGTATATATATATATATATACACACACACGCGCGCGCGCACGCACGCATTTCAATATAAATCAAATTGTTTGAGAGATTAATAATACATTTGACCAAAAGTAAGTACCAAAGACTGACAGCAAATACCTTACTGGAGAGCACTTAAGAATTTAGTTGGAAAGAAATGAAACGAGAAACACTTAACTCACGGTGTTTTTATTTTATCTGAAAGCAGCACGTTGTCATACAGGGAAGTAAGCAATCTGTGCATTGAAAGCACTCCAAGTAACCGTTTGAGCTGGCAACAAAACTTTCGCTTTATCTGAATGTCACCTATTTACAAAACCTTATGAGTGGCCATTTACTTTCACAATATAGTAGTCATTCGCTTTGCCATCCAGTAGCCATTCACGTTACCATATAGTAGTCATTCGCTTTGCCATCCAGTAGCCATTCACGTTACCATATAGTAGTCATTCACCCTACTATCCAGTAACCATTTACTATCATACAGTATCATATAGCATCCATTTGCCTTACCACCCTGTATCCATTTATTTTACCATTTACCAGCTAATAACCATACCATACAGTAGTAATTTCCCTTACCATGTAGAAGTAATTTGCATCACTATTTGACAGCCATTTGCTTTGCCTAAGGTAGCCAATCGCTTGAAGAAGCCATTTCTGTACTTTCATAGCAAACTGCTTAGCATGAGGCAGCCCTTTGTATTATCATCCAGTAACCATCGACTCCTATCTAAAGTAACCAGTTGTTGTTTTGAAGCGGACATTTATTCTCCTTGTCGTAACCAGTTGTTGTTTTGAAGCGGACATTTATTCTCCTTGTCGTAACCAGTTGTTGTTTTGAAGCGGACATTAGCTTTATCTAACGTTGTCGCCGAAAGACAACTGATGTAACTGACATTAGATTGTTCTCTTAACCCATAATAGCTCTTTGCCCAGATGACGTCAGTAGTTTGCTTGACATTGTAGTTAGGTACTGTACATAATAGAGGACATTTGTTTTACTATTTAAATGAACACTCATTGACTTTAAGTAACTAATTGCTTTGTTAGCCAGTAGTTAAGTGATTTAAGAGACAGTAGTAATCGCTTTGCTATCCAGTAGACACTTGATTTAAGTGATAGTAGCTAATCGCTTTGCTATCCAGTGGTAAATTAATTTAAATGTCGTGGCTACCTGTTTTGTTATTCAGTATTGAAGTAGTTTAAATTTGGTTTCTCATTATTTTATTTTGTAGCGAACTCATTAGTTATCTAGTAGTCAAATGATTTAACCGAAAGCAGCCAACTCTTTTTGTTATTCAGCAATTAACTGACCTAATCGACAGCAGCATATTGTTGTTGTTTTTTTTTCTCCAGTAGTTAACTGATTTAATTAGTAGCTAACTGCTTATCCAGTAGAAAGCAATACAACCACTCTGGCAAGTAAAGATTTTCATTTGTATTCGTGCAACGTATGTATTCTGTAATAAAATTTCGAAAAGAGGTTGGGGGGGGGGGCGGGCGGGGGGATACCTGAATTATATTCGATGATAATAATAATAATGAAATTGATGTCTTGTAATGATCCACACCCAAACACTTCTGCATACGTGATGCTTTATGTTTTGGTGGACGAGAATTATTGAGCGCTTTGTATTGCCGCGGGCGTTGTTCTGTCAATGAAATACAATGGCAATAAAGTATACAGCAACTTTTCGCTGTAAAGCAGTGTACAACGGCCTTTTCGCAATGGCGAGCTATTCAATGATTAAGTGATATTCACACAGTGAGTGCTGCCTTAATTTATTGCCACAATTTTTACCCTATAACAAAACCAAGATATCAAGCGAACTTTCACCTCAGACATATTTTCTCGTTAAGAATTTAAAAAAAAAAAATCCGCTCTATCTGTATTGATTCTGTAACAGTTTTCATGTCCCAACAGCCAACACCTGCCCCAAATTATTTTTAAATGTTTGCCGTATAGAAAGGATGTAGCATCCATAGAAACAACACAAGTTGAAAGTAAACCACAGTAAAGAACAAATAATTTGCCTATACGTTTAAAAATAAATTACATGCATTGAGTGCTTGGCAACAAGAGTAGCATTTCTCAATTCCTAAGAGATTTTTCGATCACTGGACCAGTTTCGTAAAGGTCTCATAAGTTTATCATTTCAAAATTCGCACGTAAACACACAATCTTTACTAAAGAAATCATTGCTAACGTTTCGCGATATATTACTCAAAATGTCAAAAAGATTACCTGACAATCCGATCTGCTGAAAATGTTGCAACTGTTAAAGTAAGCTAAAACCGTTGGTCTTAAAAGTTTAGCATTTTTTCAAGAAGCTATTCCGAGTGACCATTGCTATCGTTTTACCTCGATTTGGTTCCATGTCCACTTGCAACTGTTGTTGATTTCGTAGATGGGTTAAGTACCAAGTGAGAGAATTATGTGAGTAACTGGTGACTTGGTAACTTGGCGCATTTTTATCCTTGCAGGGGACACTATTTTTGGTCAGTTTAATATGGCACTTTTCTGGTTTTTAAGTGCGAAGAATCTATAATTGTATCTATTTATGATAAGGTTATTTTTATAATAAATCTTTATTTTTGTTAATTCCTTCTTATGCATGTTAATTGATACATGCCTGGAGTAGTCAGTGGGTGGGATGGGGGCATGATGAGTCAATGATTGGATGAATGTTAGAAAGTTGATAAATTACATTACTCCTTAAGAAGGAAATTCCACATGCGAACAGATAAATTATGTGTCGGTAGTACGTTACTGGGTGTATGCATGTGGAATTCATATATTGGAAACAAATCCTAAATTAAGATTTAACCACTGATAAGTGATTATGTTTTATTAAATGATACAGGTATTCATAATAATAATCATAACAGAAGCAGAATGCATTACAGCGCCACAGCTAGTCTCACGGTAAATGAGCATTACTATCACACTGGTAGTAAATGAGCATTACTAACACACTGGTGATAATTGCTAGTCTCACGGTAAATGAGCATTACTATCACACTGGTGGTAAATGAGCATTACTATAACACTGGTGATAATTGCTAGTCTCACGGTAAATGAGCATTACTATCACACTGGTGGTAAATGAGCATTACTAACATGCTGGTGATAATTGCTAGGTTCATTTTGAATTGAGCACTGCTATCATGCTTGTGGTGATTGCTAATTTCATGAAGCGAGCATGATTATTGGATTATTACTGATTGCTGGACTCGTGAAAAATGAGTATTACTATCGTACTGGTGTTAATTGCTAGACTCATGGGAAATAAGCATTACTGTCGTACTGGTGTTTACTGGTGTTAACTGCTAGATTCATGCGCAGTGAGCATTACTGTCATACTGGTGTAAATCTCTAGAATTACTGGTGCTAACTGCCAAACTCATTCAGAACAAGCAATATCGCTCTGGTGTTACTGATCAGTGTATAGAGAACAATCATTGATCAGGAAATTACGCTAACTGGCATGAGATGTGGAAATGTACGACAATAAGACTAGCACGTGCAGCAAGCTCGGACAAGAAGTTTGTCAAACGCGCATATGAGCAGTCGTACACCACCCTCAATTTCTTGTCTAGTGTTGCAGAAGCAGTTCCAAGCTGCAGTCTTAGTCATCTTGCAGGTCTTCAAATGTCTTATCGACAAAAGATTTCCCCCTTTTTTTTTTCAAAGGAATTATATTTCGAATGAAAACATACTGCAGGCTACTTTTGTTTCCTCATTGGCTGACGTCATTAGTACACATAAATACCAATAGGCCACAACTTATCTGGGGTTATGGATTGTGGGAAATTCTATTTGAAGAAACGAAATATATAAAGGACACCCCACCTACCCCAAAAAACAAAAAAAAAACCCCAGGTAACCAGTAGAGCAAACAATACTCTTCAACGAAAAATGTACAAGCACGACAAAGTGCCGGGCTCTAGGCGGGATCTGCAGTCAGCCAGAAAAGTACTCGATGACGCTCACCAAACGTCAGCGTGTCACAGTCCCGTGACCCAAATGCCTGCAGCGAGTAGTGACTAGTAAAGTGTTTTTACTACAGCTTCCTCGATCCAACGAGAGCTTCTGCTCAGCATGGGCCAATACCGCGTACCATAGTTGCTGAGCTGCAGGCGAGTGTCCTTTATCAGTATATTAATGTGAGCGTATATATTTGTGCGTGTGTGAATAAAGGGTGACTAGAATGTACAATAGTCTTAAGCAAAAGATTAGATATTGGTAGTGTGTGGGGTGCCTGTGTGGATCTCTCTCTCTGTATACGTATTTTTGTGTGTGTGCGTGTATGCTTAAGCGTGCATGTGTGTGTGTATATGTGTGAAGGGCAAACTTAAGCAAGGATAGTATGATTTATCTCTCAAATGAAGCAAATGTTACAACTCCTGACCTTTTGATCTTCTGAGTATTACATATTAACTCTGTGGTCTTCTAAATTAACTACGAGTAAACATCTGACCGCATCCGGGTCTTACTATTGTTAGTGTGACTAATGACTTAAGAATGTGTACAATGGAATCCAATATGCACAATACACACTCAGACTGCTGAGATATAATTATGCTTATCCAGAAATAACTCTACATATGCAGACATACATATGTATACCAAGACATAATTATGCATGCTGGGACAGAACTATGCACACCCAGAAATATTATGCACACTCAGACATTAAATATGCATACCCAGATATAATTATGTATTCCCCCAAATTGTTATGCATACTAAAACATAATTATGCATATAAGAACTAAATCTGCATACATAATATTATATGACCAAGAAATATGACCACTGTTCAAAAGTATCAGTAAATGCAGAAAGCATTTGCCTAGTTAATTTTGATCCAAAAAAGAAATATTAGGACAAATAAAACTACATGCAAACAAAAATCCACAACAGTTCACCCTCCTCCCCCCACCAACGCACACTATCTCTTATAGAAAAAAAAAAGCAAGTATAAATACGTCATTGTTTATGCTATTTCTCTTTCTCTGGATCAGAGTGGGTATCATTTAAATAGAGAAATAATGATGAATCACTGTTTAAATTCAAAATAATTTCCCCACACTTACAAAACAGGCACTCATATTCCCATTTGTGACAGAGTAAATTTGCCTCTCCCTATTTTAAAATTTAATTTGTTATATAAATTGCTAAATTGTCAGAGTAACCCAACCGTGGGCACTCCTTATGGTGTTATTTTTGAAAGTGTCTGAGTTGAAGTAAATAGCTCGAGGCAGGAATATTCTAGATTGCTGACGTAATGCAAACTGACTGAGTAGTTTTCTATTATCCAATAATTATTATTTAATAGAATGAGACCAGCCAATGGGCTGAGATTAAAGAGTTCACGTGCTGTAGAAAATTCTACTCTGATCACTTTGAATTTGGATGGGAAAGGAGAAGTCTGGCAGTTGTTAGTGTGATGGTGAGTTAAACTGACTGGATGAGACAGAATGGACTTAGAAACATTTCATGCATTTTACTACTGATATGTTATACTTGTGCAGAGATGTATTATGTGAGTTGACTTTTATTTCTACAAACGTTTGAACTAAGATGTCCGAGTGAATATGCTAACACTTGGCATTGCTGTGATATGCTATATATTTATTTTACCACGAGCATGTATTGGGCTGATAAATACTGTTGCAGGAAATTGTAAGTTGAGAATGTGATGTAAGATAGAATGGAGTTATATTGTGATGAACAGGAAACTTAGGTTTGCTTCTAAATTATATTTTGGAGTGAACAAGTGGCCTATGAGTTTCAACTTTCCAAGTTCCCTGTAACCCTTCACGTGTCCACTGGTTAGAAACTTGAATGACTAGTAAGGCGTGGGGGTGTCTATTACAGTGTGTAAGCATAAAGAGTACTCTATACACTTGATGTATATGCTGGAAACATTGGGAGAATTCCAGTACATTGAAGTTACCAGAATTACTGTAATCATCATGTTCTGCTCGAAGAAACTGACACGGTGAGGAGAGCACTGAAATTCAAGAATATAACAGTGCATCAGTGTCTTCCATGCATGTGGTGGAAACAGTGTTGGCATAAACACTGTGACACTGTTACAAAAGAAAGTGAAAACTGTTGAAACAACTCTTAATCCAGGTCATGTAAAAAAAAACAACTTTAAATTACCTACCTCTAATAACTCAATTTCTTTTCTCTGATAGGACTAACCTGTGATTTATACTGACTCTATTGTTGAATTGTAATTATATTTTTTATATATATATAGACTGTGTAAACGTAATATTATCCAAAATAGAGTTAGTGGAATATTGATGTCAAGTAATCTGTTTAATTTTAATTGTCCTATGTATATTTGATTGTTCATTTAATAAATTTATTGTTAAATTTATTGACCGTCTTAACATATTGATAATCTTATGCTGGAGAAGAAAGTGGGTGGATGGGGGCTCGCTAAATATAGATTAAAAGTAGGATGTATCTTCTCCTTTAGTAAGAAGTTTTCCACTCACTGAAACAAATGTTGTGGAATTAAAAAACGTTTACAGCGCCAAACATCCGCCAATTGATAGACGAGTGGTGTCTGTTGGAGGATCATTAATAAAATAAATCAAGATTCTCATCACTTATAATTAGTTATGAAAGATTAATTAATAATAATAATAATAATTTTCATTAAGTGGCACTGCGCGTCACACCATCCAACTTTAATAACTGGATTCAAATGTTTCAGTTTGTCTAGATCTGATAATCTATCATACATTTTTTTGTTGAAAACACTGGCAAATATTTTATTTAAAGCAGAAAAAGTCTTTAATAGAGATAAAACAAACAAACAACCACCTTACTGACAGTGATAACTAAATACAATCCAAAATAATCTCTGCTATTCTAAATAATTTCTAAATATTAAAAAAATAATCTTTACCTTAAATAACCTCCACTTAAAAATAATAGACCCTTAAATAATTTCTACCTTTAAAATGTATCCACCTTTACATTTCTAATTTTGAATAGTCTCCAGTGCTCTTTGCTTCTTTGCTCAGAGAATGTTTGCCTTGAATCCTCCACCTTTAGTAATTATGTCGCAATACTGTTTGTTTACAAAAAATCACCTCTTTCTACTCAGAAACCAACAACTCAAATTGTTTTTAAGTGGGGGAAAAAAGAGTGCAGATTGGTATTAATAAATACAGAAATTTGCATTTTTGAAAGACATAAAACAGCGACACCGCTGATCAGCTATGATAACAGAATGAAGTTGCATAATAGGCCCTAACTTTTCAAAAACAGTGCTTTCACGGAAGCATTTCATGGTGTCTCTTAATGTGCTTTATTTTTGATTGTTGACCTCACTGACCCCTCTCCATGCAACGATGTGGGTTGACCTTTAAGTGACTCATTATGGCCGAGTGCATTAACGAGGGCCCGCTACTCTGTTCTGCACTACGCATTTCAAAGTCGACATTGTTAAAGCGACACAATTCATTAATTCACCATTCATGACCTGTATTAATTAACTAGTGCACAAACGTCAATTTCTTCAAGTTTTTGTTAGTAATCGCTCCACTAGTTCTCACTTCAGCACGTCACTCTTTCCTATCAGGGTTATAAGGAATTTTATATATTGTATTCGAGGAACTCTCAAATAGTCAAAGTAAGATTTTTTTCTTTCTTTTAATGGATGGTCTGATTTTTTCTTTGTCTTCCTTATTGTTCTTGCCTGCCACACACACACACACATATACACACGCACAAAAACATACTTTTCACTCTGACACTTAACGTAGACGACAAGTGACGTGGTTTCTACAGGTGGCTCACTGAGTGAGGGTCGGCACAATTTTTTTTGAAAAACCGTTGATGAAGAGACTTCATACAACAACTCAGCGAACAATGAACTACTGACGACTGTTGTAAGAAGGGGGTGGGATAATTTTAACAGGTACAAAATGCACACCTCGCGCTCCGAACGGCCAAACAGAGGCACCAGCAACATGGCGCACTTTGGCAAACTCCAGATGAGATTCTAACACCAGTTCCGCGCCAGCAAAGGCCGACGACAAATAGCCGCGTTGACACCAGGTTTCGATTTCACCATTTTGAAAGGTAATGAATTAAATATGCGATAAGTTCGCATGTTGTAGAGGTGTGGTTGCTTGTGTGGTGTGTACGCGCACATGGTTATTGAGTGGTGTGCCTGCGCTAGTGTAGTGTGTGTTCGGTGTAAGTGTGTGCATGGCGTAAGTGTGTGCATGGTGTATGTGGGTGTATATGTATGTTTATATATTTGCGTGTGTATATGTGTGTAATGGTGTGCACAAGTGTGCATACTTATGATGTAAATGTGTAAAATATATTTAACTAAGTGTGTGTGTGTGTGTGTGTGTATGTGTGTGTGTGTATGTGTGTATGTGTGTATGTGTGTGTGTATGTGTGTGTGTGTGTGTGTGTGTGAAAATCACAGAAAGAATAAAGTATAATAGCATTTTCTCTAACTGTACATCAAACTGAGCTACTCCAAACATTCAACCAAACCAGAAATTAACCACTTCTTTCACTTGGCAATGAGCCAATGAGAATTAATATCAGTGAAACAAGAAGGAAATAAACATTGCAATCACACCATGAACAATACATCATTCATTCACAATTACAAGTTTGAATGAAACATTATTAACAATCATAAGTTGAAAAAATACATCAATAACAAGACTGGTGAAAAATAATAAATACATGAAGACAATATTGCTTCAAAGCAGCAAAAAACAGTTCAAAATGAAACAGAAAGGTACAGCAATTCAAAAACACATTAGCAGCAACATGGATTATTACTCACAAAAACGAGCCGACTGCCTGGCTGATTCAATTTCTGCAGCTCAAGCTTAAGAGACAATAGCTTTTCTTGAAGTTCTTCAGTTTCCTTGCTGTTAAGACCAATGATGCCTCCACCTGCCAGTCCACCTTCCCCCCATCTCAAGCCAAGCCACTTTTCTTCATCCATGGACACTTGAAAATGGGGAGAAAAAAACAGAGAATTAACTTACATGTACAAGGGTAAAGAGAGAATTAACTTATATGTATAAGAGTAAAGAGAGAATTAACTTACTCATATAAGGGTAACAAGAGAATTAACTTATTCATACAAGGGTAAGAGAGAATTAACTTACTCATACAAGGGTAAAAAGAGAATTAACCTACTCATACAAGGGTAAAAAGACAATTAACTTACTCATACAAGGGTAAAAAGAGAATTACTGGTTACGCACTCATACAACGGTAAAAAGAGAATTAATTTATTCATACAAGGATAAAAATATAATTAACGTACATGTACAAAGGCAAACAGAAAAATAACAGGGTAAACAGAGACTTGTCTATATTTGTATCATCTCTAAACTTACTTAATAAAGTTAGTAATCTTTCCATAAGAAATAACAAATTGCTAATTTTGCCCCCAAAATGTACTCATTCCATATCCAGTCCAACACAAATATTCAATATTTGTATCTTATATCAATAACAAAGAATTGACATACATGACTCATAAGTATTTATAAAAACAAAGTTGAGACAAATGACAAGGATGACTGTCAACACAAATAACAAACAGGACTGATAAGACAAATAACATGGCTGATAAGACAAAACAAATTTATAAACATGACCAATGACAAAAGACCAGTCAAATTACTTATATGTAAAGATGATTAACAACAAGGCAAAGCTGAGATAATGACAAATATGACTGACAAGAAAATGATAAATATGAATAACATCAAATCATAGTTGAGATGAATGACAAATATGATTGACAAGAAAAATGACAAAATTAAGAAAAATGCTGAGAAAAATGACAATCACGAATGACAACAGCAAAATAGAACAATGACAAATGATAACATCAAAAGACAATGATACTGAAGATATCAGCAATATAAGATGAAAGAACCACAAATGAAATCAGCATTAAGTTAAAGATATCACAAGTGATAAATACATCAAGAATAAAATTAAGAACAATGATGCCTCATGCATTACCGTCATTACAGACATATCAATTATCATCATCAATTAAGACAGCAGTAATGATGCCTCATGCATTACCGTCATTACAGACATATCAATTATTATCATCAATTAAGACAGCAGTGTCAGTAGCAACTGATAATAAAAACAAAAGTAACAATGTCATACACACATTTACAACCCAGTAACATGTAAATACAGGAGATTGCATATTACTTGCACATTTTTTTTTTTATACACCTAACAAATTTTAACACAAACTGATCATTTGAAGTAAAAAACAACACCTCAAGTTTAGTTAAAATGTAAGGCAAATAAAATTGAAATCCCACCTGGGACTTCTTTAAAAAGTGGATCGCCTTCAGAATCACAGTTATTATCTTTCTGTAAGTCAGTGCCCCAAACAGAAAGAAATTCTTCACCAAACCCGTGGAGTCTTTCTATCACAGATTTACTCTTTGCATTTATTTCAGGGTGTTTTACATTCTCATCAAATAAACTTTTGCCCAGGGAGATTGTTTCTGCCTTCAGTCCTGGATCAAATGGACTGAAAGTGAAGGGGAGGTAAATGTTGATTTTGTCAAGGTCCTGAATTGTAGAGCCTTGCCGCTTTTCTGCAGATAAAAAAAAATAAAACAATTATCCATTTTCGAAAGTGTTGTTAATGAAAACAGGGTTAACATTACAAATAAAAATTAAGGAGCTTAATAAAAATAAACATGAAGTAAACACAATGACAGTGTCTGAAAATTTTCCACTAGACTTTCATTTTATATCTCAATACTAAGGCAAAAAACTAAACTAAATTATTCTAGAATAAACAATGCCTGTATTATTATAGTGGACATATCACAGTGTCGGTTACAGTTATATTAACAATAACCTGCAATTACTGGTAGTACTAACAAAGTGAACATATGATAATGTCAGTTATAACTATATTAACAACAACCTATAATTACTGGTAGTACTAACAAAGTGAACATATGATAGTGTCAGTTATAACTATATTAACAACAACCTATAATTACTGGTAGTACTAACAAAGTGAACATATGATAGTGTCAGTTATAACTATATTAACAGCAACCTATAATTACTGGTAGTACTAACAAAGTGAACATATGATAGTGTCAGTTATAACTATATTAACAACAACCTATAATTACTGGCAGCATTAATAAGGTTCAAATATCACAGTGACAGTTACAGCTAATAATAATAATATGGAATACTCAGTAAAACAATAAATAAGAAATGCATGGAACAAATAATAATTGTAATAATCATTGTAATGATTATCAATTCTTGTACCTTAAACTTAGAAACTGTAAAAATTACCAAAAATCTTGTTAATAACAGAGCTGATAGCTCTGTACTTTTAATCCAACTGTACACATTCTCTTGGTAAATGTATAGATGGTCAATTCATTATTTAAAAAATCCCAAACATCAACCTGACTGACATTTATTTATTGTCTGGTTTATCTGTCAAAATCAAAGTGGTTGTAAAAAAATATTAATCCAATTTTAGAAAATTTAACAGCTTGCTGGAAAAAGAACCCACATTTTAATACCTTTTAGCTGTTCATAAGAATAAAACTGCTATTTGAATAGAGAAGACATATTTTAATACATTTTCACTATTCAAAATTATTGAACTGCTTACCTGAAAAGGGAACCCATACTTTAATACCTTTAGTCGTTCATAAAAGTTTTACTGCTAGTTGGAAAGATAATCCATATTTTAATACCTTTTCGTTGTTCGTAAAACTGGTGAAATGGATCTGGGTCCTTTGTGGCGTGCGTGTGGCAGGAGCTAAGTCGCTGAAATTCAAGAATGAAAATGCTTGATGCAATAGGCCTTTTAAGATTTCAGTACAATTAAAAAAAAAATCTATCTGGAATTCAGTAATAACTGATGGTCAAATAAAGCAAAACTTCAATGTGTAGAATAATGTTTATACTTAAAATTATACTTAAGAACAGAAGCAATAGCTGCGAAATGAAAATTTTAAAAACCCTCTAATTGTAAGATGTATTTCAAGGTAACACTCATTCCAATAAGCTCAAATCAAGAATAAAAATAGGAAGTACAAGAATCTAATTTACTAGCAATACATCTGAATGTCACTTTCATACAAATCATAGTTTAGAATAAAAGCTTCCTTTTGTTGTGTGTTTATTTTATTTTTAGGCCACAAGATATATATGGATATAAAAATAATAAATTTCTAAATTAATTTGTAATCTGAAAAGATTCATTTTTCTTCTTTTTATTAGTCTCAGAAGAAGTAAGGTATAATTACTTGGATGTGTCATGTCTAATATATAAAGTTTAACTTGTGTCATCATTTGTTTTATCATAATGACTGGGTAGTTTTAAAAGTATTCTACAAAATATAAGTAGCATAGAGTACACTGCATTTCGCTTTATGAAATGTAGGTAACACAGATTTACTGCCAAATTTGAAGAAATACAGCATAATTTCTTCATTCCTTATTTTAAAAAAACAAAGTGTATGATTTTCAAATTTATAACTTTTACAGCCTTGCAAATAACAATCTGTTTATAAAAAAAAGTTTATTAAATGTTCATAGATTGTGTTAATATTTTAATTTTAAAAACTCTGAATCTTTAACTTTCAGATGAGACAAACGAGTTTTTCTTCAAATATAAAAAGCACTAGTGTGAGAGTGCATGTGGTCCAGTTACTAAAAATAACAAATTGAAGGAACATAATTAATTAAAGCAAGGGAAGAAACTCTTCCTGCCCCACAAAATGCCAATGATGAATTGCCTTACCTTGTTTAGTTCATCTGTATCTTTCTTGATTGTGGCAATGTCATTGCTCAGTTTTTGTTCCGCAAGAATAATCCTCACTGTCTCCTGACGAATTTTCTCATGCTCCTTTTTTAACCTAAAACAGTCACAATCTTCAGTAACTACAAACATATGCTGTAATTCTCATCAACTACAAACCTATAATGTTTTAACTAAATAGTCATAATCTTCAGTAACTACAAATCTATGTTTTAACCAAAATAGTCACAATTTTCAGTAACTACAAATCTATGCTGTAATCCTCAGCAACTTCAAAACTATAGTGTTTTAACATGAGTCTGTCACAATCTTCAGTAACTACAAACCTATGCTGTAATCTTTGGCAACTACAAACATAAAGTGTTTTTTAACATGAAACTGTCACAATCTTTATTAACTACAAACCTATGTTGTAATCCTCGGCAACTACAAACCTATAGTGTTTTACATGAAAGTCAAATCTTTAGTAACAATGAACATATGTTTTAAACCTAAAACAGTCGCAATCTTCAGTAACTACAATCCTATGATGTTTTAGCATGAAACAGTCACAATCATCAGTAACTACAAACCTGTGCTGCTTTAAAGTGAAATATATTTAGTTACAAATCTTCAGCAACTACACATCTGTACTACTGTAACCTGAAACAATCACAATCTTCAGTAACTACAAACCTGTGTTGCTTGAAAATGAAATATATTTAGTTACAAACCTGTGCTGCTTTAACCTGAAACACAGTTTTAGTAACTACAAACCTATGTTGCTTTAAAATGAAATGTATTTAGTTACAAAACTTCAGTAACTATAAATCTTTTCTGCTTTAAAATGAAATGTTTTAGTTACAAAACTTCAGTAAATAAACCTGTGCTGCTTTAAAATATGTATTTAGTTACAAAAATTCAGCAAATGTAACCTGTTCTGCTTTAAAATGAAATTTTATTTAGTCACAAATCTTCAGTACATATAATTACACAGCTGTTCTCCTTTAAGATGAGTAAATGTTATTTAGTAACCAGAAATTTGTACTTCAACAAAATTATTTCATATTTATTTTGACTTAGTCACATATTTTCATAAACTAAATTTAATGTTCTTTTAAAGTGTATGGTAACAAAACATGTTTGTTCAAATATGCATAAATAAATAGATAAACCCTACTTTGAAAATATATTGCAAGGTGAGCTAATCTGTGTCTGTTAATACAGGGTTTCAATAAGAAACACAACTCATATATAATATATGCACATTTTATTGAAAGTATAATAATTATTATTATTTATTACTGAAATATAAAATGAAACATTGAGAAATGTGTTGGATAACACAATTCATTGAAAAGATTTATATACACAGCATGATAGTTAAAATGTTCAACAACTTTTGTAATTTACTAAAAAAACATGCATTATTCTTGGCTATATTTTTCTTTGAACACCCTGCAGATATCAAGGCATAATTTAAGCTGCAAGTAGGTCACCAATTAAGAATTCAAATGTTTATCAGGAAACAACTAAAGGATGTCCATTTTTACAAAGAAATCTGTTTTGTTGGAATGAATATTGTGTGTACACCAAACTGGAAAAGGACTAAACTCACTACACTAGTATTAATCCTTTAACATGTATCAAGCAAAAGTGTTTATGCTCAGTCAGCATAAAGTAAAGCAGTCTGGTATTTAAGCCCACATTAAAGCTAAAATCAATATAAATTATTGTTGGCAAGCAGTTAATACAGTGCTGGCCAAGAGCACACCATCAATGTCAACTGGTGAATATTTTCCTTCTAACTCCACTCTTGAGTGGTTGATGTCAACAACAGGAATATGCTTAACAAATATTTCCTGAAAAAATGACAGTCATGTAATACCAGGGAGTTTGTTAGAAGATATGAGAACTTAACTTGATTGAAATGCATTCTAAAATCCTGCTTGTTTCTTGCTTCTGTTTGCTACTTAAGAATCAATGTAACTCCTGTTACCTTAGTAACTATCAAATATCAGTATTGGATTAACTCATATCATGAAGGGACCATATCAACAAAATCTGGAGCAGTTTCCTGACTTCAAATTAAGTTCTCTCCCTTTTAGTGATTATCTGTGCAATCAAGTTCTCTTCCTTTCAGTTATTATCTGTGCAATCAAGTTCTCTCCCTTTCAGTTATTATCTGTGCAATCAAGTTCTCTCCCTTTCAGTTATTATCTGTGCAATCAAGTTCTCTCCCTTTCAGTTATTATCTGTGCAATAGACTTTAACTTCCAAAATGTTCCTTCCTTCCTTCTTTCTTTCTCTCTTTTGCACTTAAGGAGTGATCACAAATAAGTAGATCAAATGAGATCATTAGACATTGTCTTTCTGTCGTACAGTTAAACCATAAATGAAACGAGTTTTTTAAAATTTTAAAACATTTACATACCGCCCTCAGACTTTCTTTACTCAATCATTACAGCCATCACCCCAACCCCCACCCCAACCTATTCACTCTTGATTAGATTCATTACAAAAAAAAAAGAAAAGCGCTAAACAGTTAATGGAAATCAAATTAATTCGTTCCCAAAGCCCTGAAAGATGTATCAAAATTAAGCAAAAAGTAATAAAACAAAAACTATTTAGTTAACAATATTTATTAGCTTTATATAATTATGAAACATACTAAACATAAACGAGATATTATATATGCACATTTTGCTCTTCAATCCCCACTCAGTAAACGGTCCACGTCTGTTTCTAGTAATTGGTGTTGCACTGAGTGCAGTTGTCCACTTAGAAAACTCCCCATTTCTTTCTTGATAACTGTCTGCACAATTGATCTTGCCGAATTTATGCTCTGGCCACTTCATGGTGTTGTGTTATCTTCAAACACGAACTGGGTCCATGCTTATCTTGCCTTTCTTTCTATGCACTATTTCTGCATGTACCTAAGCATCTCCAGTTTGATGACGTAGCGAATGGTGGTGATATTACGTCATTCTGACTACAGTAAAGAGACATGTTTAGTGGCACAGTAATAAAGATGAAATCAAAGTTAGCATGCCACAACTTCCTGAGCAGTACAGATAAGAAATACCTTAGAACAACTTCCTCTTGTTTCTCTATTTCTTCTGTTTCCTGGGCAAGGCTGTTTTTAAATGCTTCCTCAGACTCTGGTGTCAAGCCTGACTTCTGCTGCAATTTGTACTGAAAATGTAAAGAAGGGATTTCTATAGGCACAGCCTATACTCAACATAGTCTTTATTCAATTAATTTCAAAATTAACAGTAGGTTTGACTATGAAATATTAAAAGATAATTTATTTGGGTGGGTCCTAAAACACATTTAAGCTCCACAGTTCCCTAGGGATGATTAGCTCCCCTATTCGTTAAGGATCATTAGTTCACCTATGGTCTAGAGATCAGTCACTCTTAAATCCCTTAAGGATCATTAGCTCATAAATCCCCTAGGGATCATTAGCTCACGAGTTCCCTAGGAATCATTCACTCATTAATCCCCTAAAGATCATTTGCTCATTAATCCCCTAGGAATGATTTGTTCATCAATTCCCTAGGAATCATTACTCTTCAATCCCAAGGTATCATTTGCTCATCAATCTCACAGGAATCAAAAGTAAAAGCGTTATAGATTTACAAACACTGCCAATTATTAA
This sequence comes from Sinotaia quadrata, assembly GCA_028829895.1. Taxonomy (NCBI): domain Eukaryota; kingdom Metazoa; phylum Mollusca; class Gastropoda; order Architaenioglossa; family Viviparidae; genus Sinotaia; species Sinotaia quadrata. The sequence continues at coordinate 129,989,596 of CM054178.1, read as the reverse complement.
AAGTTAACATAAAATTGATCTCTAAGCCTAGCACCGTCAATATGCCCCCGTAATTATATATCAAGAAATGTATAGGTCCAAACTAATTAATCTCGCTTATTATTTTTTTTAAATTTGATAAACGCAAAGTACGCTGCAAGCGATTTCTAAGTACATTCGCAGCTGACAACAACAATAATAAATAAACAGACGCCGGAATAAAAAGTCTGACCACTAAAATCAAAAGTGCAGGCCGTAACGCTTCGCACCTTATGAACATAATGACTACTCTGACGTCATTACAGCCCACAACAAGCTACAGCAACCATTCGTACAAACGCATGCTGTACTTGTTGTGAATGAAATCAATGCTGTATGAATGGCCGCTTTTTTGGGGAGTGGGTGTGAGGTGGGTGAGTTCTATCAATACTCTTGTTGTGAGCAACATGAATGTCGTCTTCTGTTGTAAAGCGAATAAACTCAATGGCAGTGCAAAGAATGTTTCTTGTATTCACATATCGACCGGCTGCAGTGTGCAGACGTCTCGTGGGTATCTAGCTTGTCTACCTCAGCTGTTCGGGTAGAGCGTGGGAAAACGAAGGGTAGGAATAAAATTAGAGCTGATAGAGTACACGGGGTGGGTCCCTGAGCATGAATAATCATGCAGCTGGATAGAATTTTAGAATGCGCTTAATCTGAAAGTAATTTACTGCTGTCTGTGCGCCTTTGTGCGCATATGTATGTGATTGTGGGTGCATGTGTGTATAGTCTGAGAGAAAGAGAGGGCTAATACGTGTGCATTTGACTGTGTTGACGTATGTGACCGTCTGTGTGTGCGGCATGTGCAGGTGTGACTGTGTGCGTGTGAAGCTTTGTATTTCCCAAGTCATAGCACTCCCTGTTGGTGTAAACCACTGGTTGTGGCGAGAAGTTTTTTGGTTTTCTAAAACACCTACCACTACTTACATATTATATCATATTCTCTGGATTAACAGGTGAGAATTATGCATTATTAGATGTACACAATCTTTTTTATTGTTGGTCCCCAAGACAAAATTAAAATATCTTGGAGGTAGAAAGAATAATCTATACACCCTTGACGTTTACGTCACGTGCCATGTATCAAACAACAAACTACTAAATGACTTCTGTCACGATTATTTTAATTTCAGCTCATCTGGCCCTAGAAGCTAATTTCATACACCAAGATGTGCCAGACTCACTATTTTATAACACAGAAATGGTTAATCATGGCCAAGGAACTCACCAAAGAGGTTTAACCCCAGTTTACTATAGCAAGCCATATATAAGACCTGAACTGATTAGCAATGCGAGATGTAAAATTCTAGTATTGTGATTACAGCAAGGTGATCACAGCAAGGACTGGACTGAATAGCAATGCGAGATGTAAAACTCTAGTATTGTGATTACAGCAAGGACCGGACTGATTAGCAATGCGAGATGTAAAATTCTAGTATTGTGATTACAGCAAGGTGATCACAGCAAGGACTGGACTGATTAGCAATGCGAGATGTAAAATTCTAGTATTGTGATCACAGCAAGGACTGGACTGATTAGCAATGCGAAATGTAAAACTCTAGTATTGTGATTACAACAAGGATTGGACTGATAAGCAATGCGAAATGTAAAACTCTAGTATTGTGATTACAACAAGGATTGGACTGATAAGCAATGCGAAATGTAAAACTCTAGTATTGTGATCACAACAAGGACTGGACTGATAAGCAATGCGAGACGTAAAACTCTAGTATTGTGATCACAACAAGGATTGGACTGATAAGCAATGCGAAATGTAAAACTCTAGTATTGTGATTACAACAAGGTGATCACAGCAAGGACTGGACTGATTAGCAATGCGAGATGTAAAATTATAGTATTGTGATTACAGCAAGGTGATCACAACAAGGACTGGACTGATTAGCAATGCGAGATGTAAAATTATAGTATTGTGATTACAGCAAGGTGATCACAGCAAGGACTGGACTGATTAGCAATATAAGACTTTGTTGTAGGTCAATAGCAAGGAATGCACAGTAATTAATTTTGGCACTTACATGAAAAGAAGTGGTTAGAATGAAAGAATAGGGGGAGAGTTCTTGCATAATAAACGTCAGTCAGCCTGAGCGCTAAGCTATCAGCTGTAGTCAGGGAAACCCCACCATGTAGCAATAAACACTTCTGCATTGATGGATTGTTCACCAGACCATGAAGAATATCAGACTACATGGCATCGAGCATGAGGAAACGGGTTGGAAAACCCCAGCCATACTTTGTGGGCAGAATTAATGATATTCAGATGACAAAAAGAATAAATAGGCAGAGCTAATCCAAAGACATTACTGTTGGCTGAGCCTTTCTAAGAGCAAGGGAAATTGTAGGAGCTATGTAACAGTTCAGAAAGAGATAGTCAAAATACTTTGAATGAAAAAAGATCAAGGGAAAGAACTCAAAGTTCTTCAACAATGTGTAAAACGAAAACCTGAAGGAAGGGATTTTGGGGTTTGCTTTTGGCTGGAGCTGAGAGTTGTGACACCATTATTGTTCTTTCCTGGCAAAAGGGGCAAAGGGCTCAAGGGAGTTCACCCTGCAACACAAGATACTGACCGAAATCAGAGAAGTCCCAAATGTCCAAGTTCAACTCTGAGATTTTGGATTGTGTATCTACTTTCAAGTAGGACTTGTGTAAAGTGAAAACTGAGCCAAGTTCATTTTGAACTTATTTGGTTGGGGCCACTGGCTCCATTAGGACTCATTATATTGAAACTCGATACACTGAAGCCAGAACCACTGTGTTCAGGAAAGACATGGGAACATTTTAAATTCCTGTAGTGATAATATTATATTAGCTATTTCTGTAACACTAGCTTTAAGTCTCAAATATGACAGCGATTTGAATGCTTTTGAAATTTCGTCAGAGATTCAGAGTTTTAAACATTAGATGTTGGCGTTGTTTCCAAATGTGTTATGCGCAATTCGTTTGGATCTTCTCCAGTTACTTCTGAATATAATTTGGTCGAATCTTATCTTAATTTAGAAATTGCTTTAAGATTATTTCTTTGCTTGCAAGTAAATGTGGCTTCTTTGCGAAAGAAGCTTCAGTAAACTTAAATTACTTAAAAACTATTTTAGAGCAAGCACTGGTCGGGAGAGATTAACACGTGTCCATTTTGTCAATACAAATTGAAATAGCTAATAATATTAACTTTGATACAATTATTTATGAATTTGCCTCATTAAAAGAGCGAAAAGTACAATTATTGATGAATTTGCCTCATTAAAAGAGCGAAAAGTACAATTATTGATGAATTTGCCTCATTAAAAGTGTGAAAAGTACAATTTTTAAATTGAAAACTAATCTTTAAGACCTAATCATAAATATAGTTCGACAGCTACATTTTGATTTTTTTCATCGCAGGTCTTATGATTACTTTTTATAATAAATCGTATAATAAACTTCCTCTACTACATTTATTATTTAGTAATGTACGCATTTTCCAATTTTACAAAGTAATGCTAGTTACTTTACTAACTACTACATTTATTATTTTCCTGTTTTACAAAGTATAATGCTAGTTACTTTACAACTATAAAATTATTCGGCGGGAGGGCGCAAAAATAGCTAGTTACGGCCCTGCAACCCTTCCTATTGTTAACTCATGAATTAGGTACCTATAGTCTCTATTTTTATTTTCTTTCTGAAATATATTTACTGTTACATAGAATGCTAAAGTTGGCGAGACTCATTCCCACATTATAAGGTCTGTCGTTGTAATTAAATAATCCTAGATGTATATATCTGGGGACTCGGAGCTTTAATTTTATCTATCATTTTTCCATTCTACACTATTTTCTTTCTATCCAGCACTTGTGGCCAGACAGAAGGTGCATTTCTGGGACTAACCTACGGTTACGGGTAGCCTATGGTGGTGGAAGAATTAACATCTTCTATCCACCCCCGCAACAAAAACGTCACAGTATGAGACCTAAAAGCTTCAACATGGCCGTGCAAAACAATGGCTGAACTAGTTAGCAATACGAGAACTAAACTAAAGCCTTCTACATGGCAGTACATAACAAGGGCTGGACTAGTTAGCAATACAAGATCTAAAACCTTCAACATGGCCGTACATAACAAGGGCTGGACTAGTTAGCAATACGAGAACTAAACTAAAGCCTTCTACATGGCAGTACATAACAAGGGCTGGACTAGTTAGCAATACAAGATCTAAAACCTTTAACATGGCCGTACATAACAAGGGCTGGACTAGTTAGCAATACAAGATCTAAAACCTTCAACATGGCCGTATACAACAAGAGCTGAAATAGTTTGCAATATGTGACCCGAGGCTGTATACAACTATGGCTAGACTGGTTATCAGTCGAGACCTAAAATCTCCAACACCAAGACCAGAGCAGACAACGCTGGCAGAAGACCCAGTGCCTCCAGTTTCGTTATTTTCATCAAAGCTTGGCAGACATGTTTCTTATGCATCACTAACTAGCTGTTAGATCTTTCATACCTCTAAGTAGACTAGGGGGTAGACACAACTATCTTCAACAAAGGCGTACATTAACACAGACTTGTTAATAAGAATGGTCTGACACGTCTCTTAAACAATGACGCAGCACAATGGCTTCAGTATTGGCACATAACGTATATTTTACGTCATTGCTGTTTTGTTATCCTGTGGTGAGTCTCTGTGGGGATTGTTTCAACCTTTCATATCGACAAGGTTTCGCTGTTCTGTCGTAATGAGAGCTCCGCTAAGAAACTCAAAGTTTAAAAAGTCAAACCCATCCCCAAAAAAACATTAAAAACTTGAACAAAGTACGCAAACACTTCATCAATAAGAATATCCATCGTCAACAGCATTTATCTTCTTCTCATTTTTATATTAAAGATATTACAGGAGCTCACCAAATAACTCAAAATAAGTGCACAGTAAAAATGCAACTTTTAAAGTATACAAAATGTGTCTGTTTGCCTATGTGCTTGTGTGTGTGTGTGTGTGTGTGTGTGTCTGTGCATGAGGGAAGTGGCAGAAGAAATAGGGCACCTAGTAAAATATTCAGCAATCTCGGACTTCCCCACCCACCCACAACTGGCCACAACTACGCTGCCCTCTGTTATTGGCAACCTGACAAGGGCTGGAGTAGCACTCTTAAGACCGGCTTTCGCTGTGGGAATTTTCTTGCCAAAGTCACGTCAATCAGATGAAAATGTCATCCGTGGTATGAACCAGACAATCCTGACCACAATTCCAACCATCTTAAAGCGTGAAGTCTGGATGTATAACTCACTGGTCCTCCCAGACATCCGCCACATCTTACGAAAAATTGTATGCAGAGACTTTGTAACCAAGGTATCACAGACAGGAAAAGACTTTCAGCCCAAAACGAGGTCACGTGTTTAAAAGCCTGCCTGCATTTGCAAGCTCGCACCCAAGAGGCCGACTGACCCCAGCAAAAGACAAACATTGTGTTGACGCGAAATCTTCGAGTATTTGCCAGAGTCGAAGAGTTGGAAATAATTCAGTGTTTATGATCAATACCTACATACTTAAAAACAACAACAATGATTCTATTCTATTAATTCATAATTATTCCAAAAACTCCAACTAAAAAAGAATTTGAAAACTTTTCAGTTTTACAAAGAGAGAGAGAGAGAGAGAGAGAGAGAGAGAGAGAGAGAGAGAGAGAGAGAGAGAGAGAGAGAGAGAGAGAGAGAGCAAGCACGATATACAGCTAGAATCAGAGTTCACGATACACAGCCCTAGAGAAAAAAAAGTTGACGATAGACAGCCCTAGAGAAAGAGAATTCATGATAGAAAGCCCTAGAGAAAGAGTTAATGACTGCCAGCCCTAGAGAAACAGTTAATGACAGCCAGCCCTAGGGAAAGAGATTTCACGACAGCCAATCAGAGTGAAAGAGATTTCACGATAGACAGCCAGAGAGAGACAGCAAGAGAAAGAGAGACAGTTCACGATAAACACAGAGAGAAAATTCATGATAGCCAGAGTTTACAACAGCCAGCCAGAGTTCACAAATAGGCCGCCAGAGAGGGAGAAAGTTCACGATACACAATGAAAGAGAGAGTTCACAATAGCTAGAGGAAAAAAAGAACACACACACACACACACACACACACAAACACACACACACACACCACGCACGTACACACACACACTCAGTCAAAACTATGAACGATTTAATTAAATTTTTAAATGATTAACGATAACATTGGCGTATATCACAAAAACAAAAAGAAAACGACCATATGTAAGATTAAAAATGCCACATACCCACTGGCGCAACAGATCTACTTTTTCTTGGTGCAATTGAAGTCTTTGGTTTTCTTGCAAAACTTGGATCTTCCTCTTTTCCTGTAAAATTTATTTTTATAATACTTCAAATCGTAAGAATATAAATTCAGTCGATAACACTAGCGTTAAGAAAATGTTCACTTCCAAAAATAAAATCTCCTCTCACATATGCAAATGCTCTGTACTAGGACATAATTCTGAAATCTAACTATAAAAACACACGCACGCACGCACGCACGCACACACACACACACACACACACACACACGCACACGCACACACACACAATCCCAACCAAATTCACCCAGCAAAAGAACAACTAAACTATAAATATGTTTTATATATATATATATTAGAGCTGTTATGACTGCAATATAAACCTGTAAAATTTTGATTGCAGTATTAAATTAGCACACTGATAATGCTATAGTTATTGCTACAGTGCCTACATGCGGTAATTTTGTAATATTACAATGCTAATAATAGTGACTGTGATTAGTGAGAAAAAGTACTCGGCCGCACTTTCGTGTAGCAGCGTTGTAACAATGTTGTAACAATGTCGAAAACAGGTACAAAGTACATATACAATCAACACTTCCACGGCATGTAATGATACAGGAGTGTAAATGTAACAGTAACAGACAGCATACATTTGTCCATTCACAGTGAAATTGCATTGTCGGAGTAGGTAACTGTTTAAATGACAAGACGTGACTGGTCGGACCCTGACACGATTATCCGATACGACACTGCTTCCACCCGACCTCTGTTAAATCGCACTTGTTCGACTATTGGTACCCGGTACTACTACGACCAGAGTTAACTCGTACTATTATGACTAAATGGAAACTCGCATTACCACCACAAGTAACTCGTACTACTATAACTAAATGGAAACTCGCATTACCACCACAAGTAACTCGTACTACTATAACTAAATGGAAACTCGCATTACCACCACAAGTAACTCGTATCACTATAATCACTGGTAACTCGCACTAAACGACCACCACGGGTAACTAATTTCTACGATTATTGGTAACTTATATTACTACGACACTTGGTAACTTGTGATACTACTACCACGGGGTAAATCATACTATTACGACTATTGGTAACTCGTGCTACTACGAATACTGGTAATTGGTACTACTAAGACTATTGGTAACTCATTATTACTAAGACTATTGGTAACTCGTGCTACTACGAATACTGGTAATTGGTACTACTAAGACTATTGGTAACTCATTATTACTAAGACTATTGGTAACTCGTGCTACTACGAATACTGGTAATTGGTACTACTAAGACTATTGGTAACTCATTATTACTAAGACTATTGGTAACTCGTGCTACTACCACTGTCAATATATTTGAAGGAATTTCTACAAAGTGCTTAGATAAAGAGCCAAAAACTTACACGAGTTCACACTAGTCCACTAACAAATAATTTACAAACTTTGAAAAACAGCAGCAATATGCTTACAGAAAAGAATAAAACACAAACACACACATATATATAGAGAGAGAATACACACCTTGGTATCACGCAGTTCGCTAAATGCAGGATGTATTCTCACTAAAATTTAGGTGTGTACGTATATACAGGGCCCTAGGAGCCGCTGGACACGCCCTCTCATTTACGGCGACGTAACATCGAAAGAAATCAAAACCTTCCAATGGAATGTCTCCGAAACTTAAAGACATAAAATACAAAAGACGAAAACTTAAATCACACTCAAGAAATGGCGTTCCGTGGCAAAGAAAGCCCAAGCCAGCCTTCATGCAGTGAAAGCGAGGCTGTGCAATATGGTCTTTGGCGCTCTTCAGAGCCAGGGTGATTCGCACTGTGTTATACTATCAGTAGCGGGTAGACCTTGTCTAGAGACCGTTAAATAAGTACCTCGTCTGGACAGATCTTGAATAGAAAGACATCTAGTCCAGAGAGACCGCAGAAGAAATACCTCTAGTTTATAGAGACCGTTAAAGAAAGACCTCAATTCTAGAAAGACGTTAAAGAAAGATCTCTAGTCTGGACAGGCCTTTAAAGAAAGATTTCTAGTCTGGACAGGCCTTTAAAGAAAGATCTCTAGTCTGGACAGGCCTTTAAAGAAAGATCTCAGTCTGGACAGGCCTTTAAAGAAAGACCTCCGGAGCAGGCAGACCACTGAAGAATTACATTTACCCTATGGAGACCGTTAAAGAATATCTCATTTCTAGACAGACCGTTCTCTTCTCTTGACAAATATTTAAAGAAAGACCTCTAGCCGAGAAACACTGCTGAAGAATTAATTACCTTTAACCTCAGAGACCGTTAAAGAAAGACCTCAATTCTAGACAGATCTTAAAGAAAGATCTCTAGTTTGGACAGGCCTTTAAAGAAAGACCTCTGGTCTACACAGCCATCTTAACGAATGAAAGGCTTCTAGTCTAGAGAGCCCTCTTATGAAAGAAAGACCTCTAGTCTAGAGAGCGCTCTTCATGAATGAAAGACCTCTAGTCTAGAGAGCGCTCTTCATGAATGAAAGACCTCTAGTCTAGAGAGCGCTCTTCATGAATGAAAGACCTCTAGTCTAGAGAGCGCTCTTCATGAATGAAATACCTCCAGTCTAGAGAGCGCTCTTCATGAATGAAAGACCTCTAGTCTAGAGAGCGCTCTTCATGAATGAAATACCTCCAGTCAAGACAGCCCTCTTAATGAGTGAAAACCTTTAGTCCAGACAGCCTTTGTAATGAATGAAAGAACTCTAGAACAGAGACAGCCCTCCTAGTAAATGAAAGATCTCTAATCCAGACAGCCCTCCTAATGAATGAAAGATCTCCAGTCCAGACAGCCCTCCTAATGAATGAAAGATCTCCAGTCCAGACAGCTCACGAGAAAAAGATTTCTAGTACAGACAGCCCACACAATGACAGGAAACTCTCTAGTCCAGAGAAAGAGAAAAAGATGAATAGAGTTTTTCTATGGCAAGATAATTCTTCATAGCAAGGCGCTTGCTTTTGGCACCTCACCCCAATATTTTAACTCCACTAAGTCTTATTCATGCAAACATGCGCACACATACATGAACGCAGATGAATATATTCATAAAAGAGCACAAATACACACTATATGCTTACCATGACGTCACAATAAAAAAACAGTAATGCAAATATACGTTACTGATTAAAATATGACTGAATGTCATATACAAGGACGAAAAGAGAAAGAAAAGGATGTCAAAACAAATTATTATTTTTATGAATTTCAGTGCTAGATAATGCTATCGATAATTCTTTATCGAAAGAATAAAGCGACGAGTAAATCATTAAACTATAGTCAACGTTGACGAAGCCCTCCTTAGGGCCTCCCCCCCCTCCAGTACTTTATGCTTCAATGTCGTTGTTTATTTTTATTTTTTAAGGCACTGAAAAGGTAAATTCATAAAAAAGATCCAAATGAAAAAGACAATATTTTCATCATGTTTTCAAATAAGGTTTATTTGATGTTAATATTTATATATTCGTTATTTTTAAATAACAGAGATACTAAGCCATATAATTTAAAATTTTGTGTGTGCAAAATATGACATTTATATTACGTCCTGCCCCATCACCAGGACAACAAAACAAACACGAACCTACACACGTACTGACGGCATTACAATCTCAAATATTCACAGATTTAAACTGTGCAGAAGCAATTAAAAACTCTGACATACCTTCAACAACATGAGTTTCTGCTTGTGCTGCTCATACTTCTGCACTCTGCGATGGAGAGAAACAAACAGAAAATGCTTTCCTTTAAACATGCCACAGTTAATGTTCAATACTTTGAGCCACCCCCCACCCCTCCACTCCAACCCCACCCCGCTATTCACGGCCGGTGTTGAGCAAACTAAAATCAAAATGAGCCTGCCCGCAGTTTGATTGACAGTGGCCAATAAGTTATATCTGCATGTGAAATTCTTTCACTTGTTACCGCCCGCTACCAAACATTTACTAAAGGGAGATCATTGAGTCTCTAGCTCATTTTTTTTTTTTTGCTGCGACCACATAATTGTAAAGTCAGGAATTCTGAATATATGAGGCGATAAGTTTACAATTTTCTTTCCCTTCACCCTTGCCGTTCGCCGAGTCCATGTATTTGCTGTTACTGGCTGTTCGACACGGTCATATTTCACACGTCATCAAGGGACGTGACAGAATTTCAGGTGCACTTTGTTCTTAAACTCCTGTATCTATAAAATATTGCCTTAATCAATCTACAATGAACTAAGATGATTAGATTTTCTTTATAAGGGGATTTATTCTTCCTGCCACTTACCATTTAAGCGGGGAGAAGTGCTAACAGTTTCTAACCGCCTGTCAAAGGACTTGGACGAACGCTGGGGGTAAGGCCACCACAATCCTGTTGCCCTCACAGCGGTTTACTGCCGCTTTGTGTGTGTGTGTGTGTGAAATGACATAAAGTCGTACACACGGTCGAGAACCACGATAAGGGGGGGGGGGAACATGCATCTAAACAGTGAAGGTTGGTTGGTTGTCAAGATTGTCTAGCCTCTTGTGAGTTGCTCTGGAATAATTAAGAACTTTGCCGTGACAAGAGGATTTCCTGACCTAAGGAACATTTTGAAATAATCAAGTCGTTGTGTGGGAAATTTCGCTCTGACATCTAAGTCCCTGCAAAGGACGAGTTGGAATCTCGGTTCTTCACGAGACTAAATTAATTTGCCTGATCGAATTAATTTGCACGTAGTCATGTTACAGTGGAATGAGTTGTGCGCTGGACAAAATTAACGACATCACGTATATTTCATTAATTAAGCAATCAAACAAATGACAATGTTCAAAACATCGACAACGAAAATATTAGAAACATGAAATGAAAACAGCAAAGTGACAATAGAAAGATTAAGTGACAACAGCAAGATTAAGTGACAAAAGAAAGATTAAGTGATGATAACAAGATTAAGTGAAAAACAGAAAGATTAAATTGACAAAAACAGTATTAAATGACTATAGAAAGATTAAATGATAATAACAAGATAGAGTGACAATAATAAAGATTAAGTGATAGCAACAAAGATTCAAGAGGCATGAGAAAGATTATATGATAAAGTGAAAACTGCAAAGACTTAGTGGCAACAGATTATGTGACAAAGATTAAGTGACAACAGAAAAAGTGTTAAAGATTTAGTGATAACAGATTATGTGACAAAGATTAAGTGACAACAGTAAAAGTGTTAAAGATTTAGTGATACGGGGAAGGATCAAGCGGCCACAGCGAAGAGGAAGTGACGTGACAACCATACTACAAATCGTAAATTGAATTTTAAACTAGAAAAAGTGCCAATTGTAAAAATATGGTGGATTAAAAAAAAATTAAATGAGACAATTATATCATCATAAAGGAAGAAATATACAATTACTGTCTAATTTCACTCCAAAATGATAATTTATTTTGGGACACTTCCCCTCCACCCCGCTCCACACACTCCGAAAACAACAAAAGCTGCACTATATGTAATTGACCAGATGAACAATAAACCAGTTAAACGACCATTAATTTTGGGACAGTAAACAGATGGTCTCAGTTGACCTGTGTTTTCAGAATCGAATTCTATTATTGTCTTTTTTATTATTATTATTAAAGCCTCTTTGTTCTTGTTATCTTAAACCCACAATTTGGTTAATCAGTTAATGTGACCAAGAAGAGTTGGCTGGAGGTTCTGAGCCGAAAATATGTGAACGTTATATAAGTCTGAGCCGGAAATATGTGAACGTTATATACGTCATAATTAATCAAAGGCAAAGATAATGTTGCAAACTCAAGTCACGTCACGTCACGTCAACTAATTTGTCTATCTCTATGTTACATGAGTAAAAGGTCCCAAACCAAAGAACGGATCTAATATAGGTTGAAAAGGGCACATTAGGCCGCACGGGCTATCATCAGTATTAGAGATAATATAATACATTTCATGATTAACAATTCTGACTGAGTCTGATACTCAGACAGGTCATTAAACAAACCCTGCACGTGACATATGCTAACAATGAAATATATATAAATACATTTAAAAAATATTCTAAAGGATAGAAGTTTGGTGCAAAATAAGCCCTTCCACATAAGCTAAAAGTCTGTTTTTTAATCAGTCCGCTCATAGCAATGGGCAGCGCAAACACAAATAAAATTGCAGCTTTCAAAGATTAAAAAAATATTTCTGTGGAATAAGGGGAAACTTACAGATGTCCAATCAAATCCCAAATTCCACTGATGATATGTGTGGTTTCTAGCAGCGCTGAAGCATAAGCTTTCACACATTCAAGCAACAAACTAGGACTGGATTAGCTGACCATTTTCATTAATATTATGACCCATGCAGTTCAACACAGCGACAAGGATTTTTTTTTAAAGGAATGCATAAATATCTTCCTGACATATGATATAAGTTCTTTAAGTCCTAGAGCTATGCTACCTTTATCATTTTTTAATATTAACTTTTTTGCTTGATAGCGCTGCGTAAAGCAGTCCCACAAGCGTGAGTCACAGTTGTATGTTCATATCCCTTCATGTCAAACAGAGCAGAAATTATTTTGTAATTGGATATATATATATCATTTGTTTATTTTTTGCTCTTTAGAAATCTGAAGCTGTGCAATGTAGTCTCCCAAGTGTAGGGTTGCTAATTGTTGTCGGGGGCTACACAAAATTGGTTACCTCGAGGAATGCTTTAATTTTAAACAATTCAGATAAACATTTAAAGTATATATATCACAGGAAGCTATTAACATGATAGGTTTTACACCATTATGCTATACTTCTTTCTTTCCACTTTAATTCATCGTTTGTTGATTTAACATAATCGGTCCATAAATAGGACAGGTATTTACACCATTATAAGGTATTCATTTCTTTTTACTTCAAATTCATCGTTTGTTGATTTAACATGATCAGCCCATAAACGGGACAGGTATTTACACCATTATAAGGTATTCATTTCTTTTTACTTCATATTCACCGTTTGTCTGTTTAACACAATCAGCCCTCAACAAGACAGGTATTTACACCATTATATTTTTTCTTTCCACTTTAAATTCAACGTTTGTCGGTTTAGTCCTTTACTTGTATCCCTTTGTGCAAATCACAATAATTATACACTGTACTTACAACTATAACCGTCTTGAACTATAAGTACTATCTTTACTGGAGTTAATATAATCTTGAAATATAGCAATAGATTGTTATATTTAATACAAATGTAATCTTGAATTATCTTTCCTAAAAACCACTGTACACTATGTACATTTTCTTCAATTTGTGTAATAAGCATGAATTTCAATATTTCTGTCAATAAACTACAGACATGTTGTACAACATGCAACAGCTGCACACAACAGATATCAGAATTATATATTAATATTAACTACAGGTATCATTCTTATCATTATGTTTGTATTATCTTCAATAAAGGCGCATTATTTTGTGTTCAGATTGAATTATACACAGTGTTTACCACAATTTAAGAAGACATATAATCTATTACTTGGCACTTGTAAGTTATATTTAACAGATTTCAAACACTATGATGATCTATCAGTAGTTAAACATTAGATTTTCACAGACACATGAAAGTTATATCGCAGACTTCGAAGGCTATCATGAACATTCAGTAGTTAAGCTTTAGATTTACACACACACACATGAAAGTTATAACAGACTTCGAAAGCTATGATGAGCTATGAGGAGTAGTTTAGCATTCGATTTTTACATATATGTACTGGAAATTACTTTTTAATGCTACTATTTAATTGTATTGAACATCTGATCTCACATATGTGAACAAACAGCTCGAACTCAAATAAACACATTTTTTCTACATATCTGCATTATACCTTTGTTTTCTGGCCTGTAGCGATTGGTCAGCTACCCTTCCAGGTAGAAGTACAAACACATCCACTGGTCCCGTGAGACAATTTCCTAAGCGAGGAACAATTAACAATTTCACTATTATAATTAAAGTGTAATTTTCCAGGATGTAATCTAAACTACATTTAAGATTGACCAGTATGGCGATTGCCGATCATTAAGATTTACAACAAAGTCCGGACAATATACATGAACATGTTAAATAACAACATTAAAAAAAATGATCAATCAACTACAAATGACTGATCATGCCATTAAGTACAAGATAGTGATCGGTCGGGAAAAAAATAATGGTCAATGAAACAATATAAAATCAATGATCAATAAGCAAATGTTACTGACCAATGAAACCAGTGAAAGTTAAACCATTTCTATATAATTTCTATGGCACAAATAAACATTTGTGTGATTACAGAAATAATCTCTCGACTACTATGACTGTGTACACTAATAATCTTGACGCATTTTCATGAGGTTAATATCAGTATTTACAACAGGAAATGAAAGACAGCTGTGCTGGGTGCATGATTCTATAAACTGATACAAGGTCAGTAAACTGGCACTTCTACTTAAACCTTTTATTACTTGCTCTTGTTTAATTTTGCTGACGCTTGCTTATTTTTGCGTTTGAAAACAAATACCCCCCCCCCCCCACAATCTTGCTTTAATCTAGCTGAAAACAAGTGCACCTCAACATTGCTCTAAAGAAGATGAAAATAAGCATGCACACACACACACACACACACACACACACACACACACACACACACACACATGCTTTAAGCCAACTGAAAACAAGTAAACACACACTTTGCTTTAATCTTAGATGAAAACAAGCACACACACACACACTCACTCACACACCTTGCTTTAATCTAGCTGAGATTACACTAATCCAGCTAAAAAGAAGTACACACACACACACACACACACACACTCACACACATACACACACACACACACACTCACCTTGCTTTAAACCAGATGAAAAGAAATACACACACACATACACACACACATACACACACACACATACACACACACACACACCTTGCTTTAAACCAGCTGAAAAGAAGTACACACACACACATACACACACACACACTCACCTTGCTTTAAACCAGCTGAAAAGAAGTACACACACACACATACACACACACACACTCACACATGCTTAGCTTTAGCTGAAAACAAGCATATAAACACACCTTGCTTTAATCTATCTGAAAACAAGTATACACACACAAGCACACCTTGCTTTGATCTCGTTGAAAACAAATACACGCACGCACGCACGCACGCACACACACACACACACACACACACACACACACACACACACAGACACACCTTGCTTGACAAAGCGTAGCAAATGACAAGCCAAGCAGAACTCGTCCACATCGAGTTTGCCGTCATGGTTGACGTCAGAAAGATCCCAGATTCTACTCAGCACTTCGGCCGAAAGTCCTGATGTCCGGAACACCTCTCTGGCACAGTCACCTGCATTAAATTACAAAAAGGTAAGTGTCAAGGCACATAATAATTCTAAGAATTCTCTGTCTACAAAACCCCAACATATTGCGATCTTACTATATGACCGAAGAAGTGGATCACAAGTGATTTTATAAGTGAAATGTAGACGTTTGTTCCTTGTTAAATGGGCTATAGCCGCTATACAATGACCCACGAAATTAACCAACAACACTACAATGTATCCTTATATCTACGCCTATTAAAACTATTTTAAAATATGTACGTCCATCGCGCTAAAGGTACATAGCATAAAATATTTTAATATCTGCATTTACAACTTAAAACCGGGTCTTAGATATTTTCTTATCTTATAGCTACAAACGTCCGGCAGAACGTATTAATGACTGCAAACACCTGTCTCAGACACCTGACTAGAGCTGCAAAGAGCCAGGTGGAACATATTAATGACTGCAAACACCTGCCTCAGACACCTGACTGTAGAGCTGCAAAGAGCCAGGTAGAACATATTTACCCGTCTTTAGATATTTTCTACGTGTCCAGCTAAAATCTGCCTAGTGCCAGATTCTCGGCATTACCACATCTATAAGTTCTAGCATTCTAACTGTACACAGCAACGCCCTTGAGACATAACATCGTTCTTGCATTCTAACTGTACACAGCAACGCCCTTGAGACATAACATTGTTCTTGCATTCTAACTGTACACAAAAACGCCCTTGAGACATAACATCGTTCTTGCATTCTAACTGTACACAGCAACGCCCTTGAGACATAACATCGTTCTTGCATTCTAACTGTACACAGCAACGCCCTTGAGACATAATATCGTTCTTGCATTCTAACTGTACACAAAAACGCCCTTGAGACATAACATCGTTCTTGCATTCTAACTGTACACAAAAACGCCCTTGAGACATAACATCGTTCTAGTTGTATCCGTCTCGACACCCTGATGTAACGGGACCTACCCTCTAAGTATTCCTTTCCATCAGTGTCCAGTGCCTCAAATACCCTCAGGTAAGATTCTTTCTCCTGCTGAGTGGCAGGTTGCAGGGGCACAGGCTCCGTTTTGGGTGGAGTGAGCTTGCGGGGCAAAGTCTGGGGCAGCTTGAGGCCCTGAAGAAGTCCTCTGACCAGGTGGACCACCAACACGAACTCATGGACGTTAAGCACGTTGTCATTGCTGACGTCTGCAAGATTCCTGCGCACAAATAGGACGAGGTTAAAGGTGGAAGAGATTAATCACCTGTGCATGCGGAGACAGAAAACAATAGTTCGACTTTGGCAGATCACGCAGACCAGATAATGGCAAAAAAAAAAGTTTTATTAGTCTAAGCAATTGTCAGTTTATTAACTGAGCATTTGTGACAACAGAAACTGCATTGTCGTTATGCGCATTAAAAAGAGGATATTAGTCTGTGTTTGTGGGTTGACGATTAATGTATACGCGCTGTTTGTTGTCTCTGTTTGTATGTCGGATATGCACTGTTTGTATGGCGGATACGCGTGTAAAAATAACTCAAACAGCACTCATGGCGAAGAGTTAGAACTCCCTGGAGCTGTATACATAACACGCAAAAGTTGCAACAAAGCGTGAAAGAGAGGGAGAAGAGAGAAGATGAACACATAGAGAAATAATAACACACAGAGAGAGTGACACACACACACACGCACATACACACACACACACACACGCACGCACACACACACACACACACACAGATGAGATTAAAATAAGTACAGAGAGATAATAAAGAGAGACATAGACAATAGATTGGAAAAGGAAAGAGAGATGATGGAATGATTCAACAAGAGATGGAGGGTGGAAAGAAGAGGAAGAGATGTGCATTGGGAAGTGGGAGGGGGAAGGGGGAAGCGAGAGAGATCAAGTGTTGTATGTGAGAACTAGTGGGTAAACGAGAGAGAGAGAGAGAGAGAGGGGGGTTGGGGAGTTAGAGAGAGAGAGAGAGGGAAAGTATACTGGACATGTGTATTGTTCAATTTTGGAGTACAGATCAATGAGGAATATGTACTCATAATTTAATCATGTGACAGGACGAAATAGCCATTTGGCAGCTAAATTACAGATACCATCATTTTGCTCATCTATTCAGTGTAAGCTGTAGTAGGTGTTTCCATCTGGAGTGGAAACTAAATCTAGTGGACAGTGTAATGTCGATATCTGTCATGGATGATTGATTTAATTTGTAGCTGGAAACAGTAAGCTATGAGTTTTAGTAAACATAAAATTGGTGATCGAATTTTTTGCTTATAAAGGTGGAAGGAAATTTATTAAAATGACGCGAAAGCGGCGGAAGCCGGAAGCGCCCCCTACACTCAATCAATCTATTAAAATGAAAGTATTCTCAGAAGAGACCCTAATTATTATTTCAACAACGAGTTATAACACCATATGAAGGTTTTTAGCTGGAATGCGGTGGACATGCGTCCGTCCGACCGACTGCTTTCCCCTCAATATAGATGTTTACCCTAACAACCAAAGAGAGAGAACGCGGGACGGTTCAGGGTGGGGTGTCGCGTGAAATCACAGTGCGGGGGACCTCTGTTTCTAAAATTTTAAGCTCAGCAAATAATTGATGACAAATGTCGAGACTGTTAGTCTCTAAGTAGATTTTAGCTTACAAAAGCATATGTTATCCTATATGTTGTGTGTTGCTTAAACCAATATTTGTAAAATGTGTCAAATATACATTAAAGTTTAAATAAATAACTGTTTGTGTATAATCCTTTATGGACACTATTTTGCTTCTTTCTTCGTTGTTAAGTTTGATTGAACACCTAATTGGGGGGAGGGGGGATTTGCAGGAACGAAAAATTGATCAAACGATCAAACTACAAACCACTTAGCATTTCTATTTGTATTTGTAAATATCTAGACACTGGATCTCTTAACAACGCCCACCTCCTTTCCATTTGAAAGATTGTAGTAGGGGAAGTTTGCTGACAGGTGGATCTAAGGGAGAATATCACACCAGAGTAATGAGTAAAAGAAATCTATAGCAGGAAGGCGGGCGGGAGGGCGAGAGATAAGGAGGAAGAGAGTGTGTACATGTATGTGTGTGTGTGTGTGTGAGAAGGAGAGAGCTGAACAGGAAAGTGAATAGGGGTAGTGTACGTGTGTGTGTGTACGTATGCGGTGTCTTCAAGCAGTGAGGCTAATAATCATTAAAACGTCCTTGACTTATGCTGCGTGCACGCATTGTGCCTGCCTCTAACGCGAAATAGATTTCATTGCAAGCGTGATTTGCCTTAATAGGAGGGTGGAGCAAAGAAGTGCGCATTGTTTAAATTGTGTACATATTCAATCTGATGAGATACTTCGGCACGGAAAATATGTGTTTGTGCAGATGTTAATCAGTCAAAACATGACATGTGTGTGTGTGTGTGTGTGTGTGTGTGTGTGGTGCGTGCGTGCGTGCGCGCTCGGGCTGATTTGGTAAAGTGGTTGGATTTGAAGCAATAATTTAAGTGTCACATTTCATGTGGGGGGGGGGGACCTAACAAAAACTGTTTTCTATTTGTTCAAAGCGCCGAACAGGGACCATCTGGTGTTTTTTCGAACACTATTTACAAACACACAAACTCTCCAAAAGCTAGTGACATTTATAACACAAAAAGAAAATAAACAAACAACCGCATGTGAAAAAAATGTAAATAAAATTTCGAAAGAGCAATAAATGTGAAAAGTCCTTGTGACAAAATGGCTTTGAATAAATGTTCTAGATGAAAGTTAAGTCCCTTGAACGGTAAAAGTTAGGTCCCTTAACACACGATTAAGACTACACTAACTTCAGCACCTTGAAGTCGCATGAGATGGCTCATCTGGTTGAATAGTTTGGGGGTGAGGTTAGGGGTGGGGCTGGATTTATCTGGGGATGGGGTGGAATAACACTGGAGCAAATTAACTCATATTAACATTTATATGTATGTATTTATTTGTGTGTTGTGAGGCAATGTCAGTGGGAAATAAATATAACACAACTCGAAACACAAACAGTACTGGGCAGCGGATTTTCCGCCTCATGCGAAGCAGACGAATGTGACAAATTTCTGCCCAATGCTTTGGGGTCAATAGGTCACAATCGTGGTCAAGCCCAACGTGGTTTTGTGGATGGATGGGTGTCAATAATACACAGCCATGATCGATGTACCTTTACAGTATTGTGAACTTTACAAATCTGAAGGTTTTCTTCGTGTGATAAGTGACAAAATTTGGTAGAAAGTATGTGATAAGTGACGAAATTTGGTCGAAGTAAGGCATTCAAGTCAGGGTGGATTTAAGTTTCAGACTGTGCAACCAAAGTTTGCTAGCTCTCTGTTTCAAGTAAGTACTACACTTAAGACCATTTATCTTTCTTTATCACACGTTTGTTGCGTTTAAGTCTACAGATCTAATGTTTCTGAGAGAGCCTGCGTTAGAATAGCTGACACAAGCTCTGCAATAGCATCTTCTGAATCTAACGTTTCACATAGGGATTGCGTTAAAATCTGTAGGATTTAATGTTTCACACAGGAATTGCGTTAAAATCTGTAGGATTTAATGTTTCACACAGGAGTTGTGTTAAAATCTGTAGAATTTAATGTTTCACACAGGTATTGCGTTAAAAGCTGTAGGATTTAATGTTTCACACTGGGACTGCATTAAAAACCGCAGGATTTAATGTTTCATACAGGGTTTGCATTAAAATATGCAGGAATTTAATGTTTCACCAAGCTTTTCCTTTAAACTAATATACTTGGAAAGAAGATTATTTGAACAAAACAAATTCACATATATTTTTTTAGGATTAATGGTCATAACTAGCTATGACTGACTATGCATTTCATTGATGTTAGGCTGCATATTCTGTTTTAAGTATGGAACTCTACATAAAGACAGACTTAAAACTTCAGAATAAATATAACTATCTTGTATATAATATATACAGAATAAATATAACCATCCTGAAACGGGGTAATTTCATCGACTCGATAATGTGGAATATCCATGGCCAGAATCTGCAGCATATCAGAAAAAAAAAGTGAAATCAGAATTGATTTTGAAAGACTAATGACGTAGGAACTCTTTTGAAATATTAATGAAATAGGAACTCTTTGAAAATCTAATGAAACAGGAACTCTTTGAAATATTAATTACAACTCGTCCAGTAAAACCTGCTTGCATTGCCTCGTGGTGGACCCAACTATGATGGGCGTGGTAAATGATGACTCGTCCGTCACAGGACGTCACAAACGACATGAATGACAAAACAGTCCAATACTAAATTATCTGAAAACGAGGCTCTTGTACGTCTCTGAATGACTCAAAGATGGCAAGTAAAAATAAAACCAATTTACCATCAAGTTCTGGGAAATTAGTGAAATAAGATCAAAACAGCCTGTAACCACGGGTCTTTCAAGGCGATTATAATTAGCAGATGTCTCAGTATGAGCGGGACCAAGTCCATCAATGTTTAGATGCGTGAAGCCGGAACAATACGCAGATGTGCGCGTCCGACGGACCACTAACTTTTTTCGCTCTCCTGAGGCAAAGTACGAGACTAACTTTAAAAGTTTTTTTTTCTTCAAAATTTTAAAATAGCTAATTTTTAAACAGATAATATTTTATGGTTAACTTCAACTAGCAAGTTTCAAATAGCACGCTACAGATGATTTCCTTGAAAACTGTAACTCCTGCTCAATAGGACAGCATTCTACCTGTGTGCAAAGTAATTACATCATAAACAAAAGTATAATGTTTAAAAAGAAAAAAAGAAGGAAAAGTCTAAAAAAACAACAGCAAATAAATTGCATTTCTAATTTTTAATAAAACACGATTCTCTTAGGGTTTTGTTGGCGAAAGGTAGAGATCAAAGCATCTGCTCTCAATGTTACCATACATACTGTCTCTCTCTCTCCCTCTCCCTCCCACCACGCATAAACACATCACTTGTGCACTATGTATATCACAATCTGAGGACTTAAAAAAAAAGAAAAGAAAGAAAAACCCAGGAAAACCCGTTGTCAGCAAACAGCGAGGGTCACCCCCGATTACCGACTACTCACAAAGCAGTGCCATACCACCCAAAAATAAATTATACATGTTAAGTCCACACGGCAGTAAACATTTATGGGGTGTTCACACACTAAATTTACATAGGACTTTATAATCGGGTGTGGGATGTACTTAAAAATTATGTGAATCGATATCAAAATTGGCTATCAGAGAGTGTAAGGGTATACTCAAATTATTATGAAGTTTATACAAATCAACAGATTTATTGCTCAATCATCAAAATTTAACCGGGACGGGTTCTGAAATGTGAACTAGGCATAGGTGTGTAAGGAGGGGGGGGGGAGTGGGGGGATGTAAATATATAATAAATGTAACTGTGCTGCCGTTTAAATAACTCGTGTTGCATATCTAAAATATAAATAAATATAAAGTATTGTTTAAAAATAATAATAATGAACTATATATTTTTAAATCTTAATAATTCCATTATGGTTCATGTACACAATTTAACTTTAATGTAACTGCGGGTTTTTAAATAACTCGTGTTGCATATCGATGGTTCTAAAAGGCGTGTTAAAAATTTTGGTCACTCTAACAAGAAACTCCTCTGTGAAATCAATACACACTTTAGGAGAGCTAAAAAAAAAATAGTTTTAAAGTGTGCTCGCTTCAGATAAATGTGCAATGCTTGACTAAAAGAGGTAGTGCACACATATCTTTGGCCAGTGAGATAAAGAGATAAATAAAACAAAGACAACCGTTTCAAGATATATGACACGTATTTCACGGCGAAAGAATGAAGGGACTGACTAGAGAAATAAACCAATTTTTCATCCGTGACAGGCAGTCGTGTTCGTGTAGCGGCTCACCGAAGTTGACTTTGACTTCAAAGGAATCGCTTACGATTAATCAGGGGAAATAATGTTCTGCCTTCTTTGAAGCAATAAACAAATAATCGCTGTCATTCAGTACTGTTGATTTCACATAACTACGCTAGGTGAAAGTTGCTGCATTGTTTGCCATGTGCCATGTTTGTTGTGTGTCACGCTTGCCGTGGACTAACTTTTTTGCAGTGTGCCCTGTGTGCTATGTTAGTTATTTGCCTCGCGTATGTCACCGTTTGAAGTGTGTCACGCTTGCCGTGTTTGTAGTGTGCCGTATGTCACGTTTGAAGTGTGTCACGCTTGCCGTGTTTGTAGTGTGCCATATGTCACCGTTTGAAGTGTGTCACGCTTGCCGTGTTTGTAGTGTGTCGTATGTCACTGTTTGAAGTGTGTCACGCTTACCGTGTTTATAGTGTGCCGTATATCACGTTTGAAGTGTGTCATGTTTGCAGGGTGCATGTTTTGCGTGTATGTTGCTCACGTGTCATTTTAGCCAATACATTATGTGCCACATACCACTGTTTTTAGTGTCTTGATGGCTACTACAATTTTAACCGTGCGCCGTGTTTCGATGTATGCGCCATATTTGTAGCTGCCATGTTGGTCGTGCACCATGTTTATCGTTATAAAATTGTAGTGTGCAAAGTTGTCTTTGGACTTGATTCAAATTTGCCACGTACCATTTTAGTTAGCTCTGTGCCATAAATGTAGAGTATCATGTATTTTACTGATGCCCTGTTTGATGTGTGATATAATGGTCGTGCATTTTACTGATGCCCTGTTTGATGTGTGATATAATGGTCGTGCATTTTACTGATGCCCTGTTTGATGTGTGATATAATGGTCGTGTAGTTTACTGATGCCCTGTTTGATGTGTGATATAATGGTCGTGCATTTTACTGATGCCCTGTTTGATGTGTGATATAATGGTCGTGCATTTTACTGATGCCCTGCTGTGTCAAATAACGTTCGTGTAATTTTATCGGCCATGTGCCCTGCTTATTGTGTGGAATAATGGCTATCTATCTATCTATCTATCTATCTCGTATGAACAGTAATGATTACTATATTAATTTTTTGGTTTTGCTCACCGAAGTTTACTACAGATTGAACAGTAAATGGTGAAAACACACACACACACACACACACACACACACACACACACGCACACACACACACACACACACACACACACACACACACACACACCCCTTAAGTCAATAATTCAACAGGAACATCGCAGTCGATACGAATGCAAATTACAGCAGCGAAGAGTACAATAAACTAATTTCAGCGAACAGTGTAATAAACTAATTTCAGCAAACATTGTAATAAACTAATATTAGCAAACAGTTTTATAAACTAACAACAACGATCACACACTAAACATGAGAAGAAGCAAGGACAGCATCAATAAACATGTTTATTATTAATAACAGTTTTAAACAACAACAAAATGACAATGTGTGGTATATAACTGAACAAGGAGAAGCAATAACAATCCTGATAATTACATACACAAACTGCACACACAAAATGGCAACAATTAACAAATAAAAGTGACCAGCAACGAGCAAATAACAACAACCAACGCAGCTGATTACGGAAGCATCTTTTCTCGTACACGAAGCCAAACACTCGAACTACGCCTTTCAAACGAACTTCATACAATATATAGATAGAACTTCATACAATATATAATTGAACTTCATACAATATATAGATAGAACTTCAAACAATATATAGATAGAACTTCATACAATATATAGATAGAACTTCATACAATATATAATTGAACTTCATACAATATATAGATAGAACTTCAAACAATATATAGATAGAACTTCATACAATATATAGATAGAACTTCATACAATATATAGATAGAACTTCATACAATATATAGATAGAACTTCATACAATATATAATTGAACTTCATACAATATATAGATAGAACTTCAAACAATATATAGATAGAACTTCAAACAATATATAGATAGAACTTCATACAATATATAGATAGAACTTCATACAATATATAGATAGTGTCCTTGTACGAGTTAGGATATTTGTTTTGGTAACTTTCGCCAAAGACATTACTTTTAAATGACGGGAAATTAGGGCTGAGTTTTTTTTAACGATTAATCATAAAAACATAAAATGTTTTTTACTTACATACTTAACATCATAGAGTTAACTTAACTCAAAGAGGTTTTTTTTTATTACTTACTTAACGTCATAAAGAGTTTTGCTGCAATAAAAAAAGTAAACCCAAGATGGCGACGGCGGGAATTGCAAGCAATTGCACGCGATTGCACTGTGAAATATAAAGCCATTTTAGGCCGTTTAAGTGAACGTTTTGGTTTTAAATTAAGTTCTGCTGGTACTGTTTCAACTGCGGTAAACGTTTGCTGTGTGCGTAGTCATAGGTCCTGTGCATATCACGGTTCGAACACTTCGCTAATTTACCGCTTGCAACACGTACATCCCATCCATCCAGCATAAAAAAGTACTGGACAATGTAGAGTATTTGTCCAGTACATAAAAAAGTACTGGACAAATCACTGTCCAGTAAGATTTCGTCGATATAATCAACAACACAACAAGGTAAAGTTAGTCAATTTTTCCGCAAAAGTGAGCGGGCCAATGAGTTGTCAGTTACAAAACGATATTAACAGCTCTCTGGCAAAGTGGACTGCAGCACCCATGAGAAGATCTACTGCCGTGATGGAAGATAAATGAACACAGGTTTCCTAGACTGGCATCACTGGCAAAGGCTGTTCTTTGTGTACTGGCAACGTCAGTGCCATGTGAGAGATTGTTCTTTGTGAACTGGCAACGTCAGTGCCATGTGAGAGATTGTTCAGTTCAACTGGTTACATTGTAAACAAAACACGTAATGTGAACAATCTCGTTTGCCTAAGGGACTGGATGAAAGGAGATAATGAAAAACGTTTTTAATCATTGCCGTTTGAAAGTCTGAACTTATCATTTATTAACTTTTTTTTTTTTTTACAATGTTTGAAGGAAAAAAAAGTAAATTTCTTAACAAAAATTAACTATTAACTAATCAATATTTTTTCAAAAAAGTTAACTATTAAAGAAAATATCGCTACCAGCCCCACTAAAAATGAATATTATAATAATTAATTCTGTTTAAGAGTATTGCATTCATTGATAATGATATATACATGTAATTCATAAATTTTAGACTAACTGTGAGCAATAATTAATAGGTCAAGACTAGTTTAATTTCAAAAGCAATATTAAATAGGTCAAGGCACACGACCTTCAACAAACGAGCACACAGCATGACACGCCGTAAAATCAGCATTGCGAATAATGAGCGGGTAAAAAGGAATGACACAGTGCTCACCAAATACAGGTAATTCGTATTTATAAATTCACATTCAACATCTATATAAAAAATCTTAATTCAAGTGGAAATTATCTTTTCATCAAAACGGAAATAAAAGTCGCTGTGCCTCAGAACGGTTCACTGAGTATATGGGTGTAGAAGTTAACAATTTCGAAACTCTTCAGCGACAGTTAGGCTTATCGACAATAAAACAACAACCCCCCCCCCAAAAAAAAAAATTAATAAGTACGCAATAATTATAATCTTTTCACAACTTTTCAATACGGAAGCGACGTTAACACATTTGTGCACGTCATTTTCACACAACCACTTCATGGTAGATAAGGGGTGACACGATAAGACTAAAAAAACGGGGAAGCTTTCATTCCTCCAAGCCGGTATGGGTGCCGTGCAAGCCATACAACGACTCCATGCTGTCAGCCTTTGTCAGATACTTATGCCAAGAGATAATCAGATATGCAACGTATTTCAGCTAGCAGACGTGATCTGCACTGAGAAAACTTCCTATCAAGTGCACTTTGTTACGAATGACGTGACCTGTAAATACCGACCTATTTAAAGTGAAGTTTGAATTGCATTGCACGGCACTTTGACTGAGGGAAGAAATGAGAGGGCCAAGTAAATGTAAAGCTGTCAGACACAGTGGAATCTGATTCCTTTACGTTATAGCGCATTTACCAGTAAAGATTAATTAACGACAACGCTCAAAGTCGCGATCTGGAAAAGAAGCTACTGCTGTAAGGTATTCAGCGCTTGGTCTGCTCTCGGGCAAAACAAAGCAATAATAATTAAAAAAAAGGAATAAAAACCTCCCCCATCAAACTAAAACTGCCCATTCCGAATTTTGACAGTAGTGAGCATCGGTGCTAATGAACGTCATGCTAAGTACACGCGCACTCGTATCATTTGTCAACGTGAATTTATCCAACAATAATACAAGTTCATAGATGACCCCGCATCATCAGCCAGTAGGGTGAGGATTTTTCGGGTTCACTAAAGACAATACTTTCATAGAAATGGCTGCGGGCAGTAGAAGTGTTATTTGTGGGGGGGGAGGGGGGGTGGAAGTGTCTTTAGAAAGGAATGTGTCTTAAGTGAGTAATGTGTCTGAAGTACCTGTCCGCGGACAATTAAGAGTAGTATCACAGTGTGCTGTGGCTATTTTTGGATTAGGAATATGGGTCCGGGTATTATATAAAGTACCCTTTACATGAAGTCCACATCACGACTGAGCTTCGTTTACCGAAGACTACTTGCAAGCCCGCAGGAAAAGTCTGATCATTAAATTTCATATGTCGTGTAAAAAATAAAAAAAAATAAAAAGAGCGAAGGAAAAAAAAGGCGACGTTTTATTTATGGCCTTGCTGCTTCACACAGACACAAATCTGTCACAGACTGTCACGACACAAACAATTTCAAAATGTGGTTCAAACGGTAGTGATTGATACTTTAATTTTTTTTCTCAAGACCTATTCTCCCCCTTCAGTTGTGAGGATGTAAGGAAATGTTTTATTACTTTTGAGGCTCTGAGGTAAAAAAAAAAAAAGTGGCTTGCGAGGAATTGGCAATTTTATTTTATAAAAATAGTTATTTGGGTTTTTGAGGTCACAAATCATGGGACATGAGAAGACGTGAGACCAATAGGTGAGGAAGAAATGGTGAGAGGAGAATGTAAAGTCCTGACATGGAAATCAGATAGAAATTATATAACTTTGTCAAAGTTTTAGGAACAAAATTTTATTCAGTGAACAACCCTCGCAAGCTCGCAATTTGCGAGTGAAAAAAAAATGTTATTTGCGATCTCAGAAAATAACAGTTAGGCTATCATAAATCGATACTTATTCACAACTGTATATGATGAATGTGTATTTCACTCACAACTGTATATGATGAATGTGTATTTCACTCACAACTGTATATGATGAATGTGTATTTCACTCACAACTGTATATGATGAATGTGTATTTCACTCACAACTGTATATGATGAATGTGTATTTCACTCACAACTGTATATGATGAATGTGTATTTCACTCACAACTGTATATGATGAATGTGTATTTCACTCACAACTGTATATGATGAATGTGTATTTCACTCACAACTGTATATGATGAATGTGTATTTCACTCACAACTGTATATGATGAATGTGTATTTCACTCACAACTGTATATGATGAATGTGTATTTCACTCACAACTGTATATGATGAATGTGTATTTCACTCACAACTGTATATGATGAATGTGTATTTCACTCACAACTGCAGAAAGAGTGATGAATGTGTATTTCACTCACAACTGCAGAAAGAGTGATGAATGTGTATTTCACTCACAACTGCAGAAAGAGTGATGAATGTGTATTTCACTCACAACTGCAGAAAGAGTGATGAATGTGTATTTCACTCACAACTGTATATGATGAATGTGTATTTCACTCACAACTGCAGAAAGAGTGATGAATGTGTATTTCACTCACAACTGCAGAAAGAGTGATGAATGTGTATTTCACTCACAACTGCAGAAAGAGCGATGAATGTGTATTTCACTCACAACCGCAGAAAGAGCGATGAATGTGTATTTCACTCACAACTGTATATGATGAATGTGTATTTCACTCACAACTGCAGAAAGAGTGATGAATGTGTATTTCACTCACAACTGCAGAAAGAGTGATGAATGTGTATTTCACTCACAACTGTACATGATGAATGTGTATTTTCACTTACAACTGCAGAAAGAGTGATGAATGTGTATTTCACTCACAACTGCAGAAAGAGTGATGAATGTGTATTTCACTCACAACTGCAGAAAGAGTGATGAATGTGTGTATTTCACTCACAACTGTATAAGATGAATGTGTATTTTCACTCACAACTGCAGAAAGAGTGATGAATGTGTATTTCACTCACAACTTTATATGATGAATGTATATTTCACTCACAACTGCAGAAAGAGTGATGAATGTGCATTTCACTGACGCCTGTGTATTTGCTTGGCTGAATCTCTGACAAGATACTCGGTTAAACGACGACCTGATGAAGTTCGGAAGATCGGAGTGGCTGTTTCGATCCTATCTATACAAAGGAGACGAATGAAAAGATCATCAAATAATCAAAGAAGCATTCACTCGGTCACGGAAACAAAACCACCCCTTTGATGCAAAAATAGCAACGTGAGCGACAGTGTGTTGTTGCTACCTTATGTTGCCGAGTGCACGAGCTGATAACTCAGGCGCGTACGACAATGGAAGTCAGGATATTTCCTACCTGTCACTAGTGTCAGCTGGAATATTAATTTCGCTTCCATCTGTGCTGCATACGTCATAAAGACGTGTTTAATACGTACGCAATGAACGTTACACACAGACAAAAATAATGGTCATTGTACTCTTTCATAGATTTCTTCCGTACAGCGCGCTTGACAAGTGTTTACGCATGCATTAGTACGAATCATCAGATCCGGAATTCTTTCGCCTTTTTGTAATTAGAATTTAAGTAGGTAGGTAAGGCAAAGATGTGTGTGGGTGGTGTGCGTGTGTGCACACACACATATACGTGTGTGTTTTTGTGTGTATGTGTGAGAGAGAGAGGGGCTAAATAAACTGAAGTACACGACCAGTTGAGCTCAGTAACGTGAGAAGAGCATGACTAAGTACTGACTGATTATTAATAATATTCAACTCTACCTTGCAGCTGCCACTCGCTATGAGTCACAGGAGAAGCATGAAATGAAAACAATTGGTCTAACATCCAAATGTGGTTCACTTCTGCGTAACGCCCATTTCCAATATTCGTTGATTTCGCGAAAGGAATTTTGTTATTCCACGTAGTTGAATCAAAAGTTTTGGTGAAGCGGAAAATGTGTGACCGAAGATGTACAGGTATTGCGGTGTAAAGACCCCAAGTGCGACCTTTCAGAAACTTTCAACTATTTATAGAAAACTATACTTCAGAACTCCCTATTTATGATTATGGTCCCTTAGAACAGTTTTATCTGATACATCTACATAAAACTCCGACAGTATACGTCACGAGGTCAGTCATCATGATGTGGTGGTGGTGATGACATAGAACAACAGTTGTGTAAAGTGGGTTCTTAAGTTTCTCCTCCTACCTCTATTCCCCCCTACCCCATTTTTTCTCTTCTCTTTATTATGTATTTCTCCCTTTCTGTACCTCTTCCCCTCTTGTCCTCTTTCTCATTCTATCTTCATGTTCCTCACCATCTTCCCGTCTCTCTTGTCCTCTTTCTCATTCTCTCTCTCTTCACTTTCCTCACCATCTTCCCGTCTCCTTACTCTGCCTCCCATTCTCTTCACTCCTTTACACTCTCGTTCTCCTTTCATTTTTTTTTATACTCTAGTTCTCTTCTTCATCCTTCTTGCGCACTGTTTCATTTTCCTTTCTTTAGCTTCTCTCTCTCTCTCTCTCTCTCTCTCTCTCTCTCTAATCATTATCATCGTTTTTCTTTATACCACCGTCTCTTTCTTTCCTACCTCTCTTTTGTTCTCTAGTTCCTCCTTTCTTTCCACCATTTTCCTATAACCCCTCCACATCTTCTCCTCTCCTCCTCTCTTTCTGTATTGAAATAACAAAAGGACAAAAGGTACAGACTCTTCCACATTACTCCTTATAACCCAACCCACTTCATCTCTGTCCTTGTGTTCCGTGTCAATTTCTTGTATACTTGCTGCCTTGCAAGTAAATAGTTTATTTATTTATTTTTTTTTGCATTACTCCCACCCCCCCTCCAACGACAGCTACAACCAGTCGTTCAAAATGATTGCGCTTTGGAAAAGGAACGTCAAAACTGAATTCAATTCTGACAACTGATCGAACAGAAAAGTACACTGTCCCCGATTTACACACGTATGTTGCAGTATAACCCGACCTGTGATTACTGTGACGTACCCAGGACTCAGGACCACGACTAGGGGGAGGTAAGCAGCTGCAAGGCGTGGACATCTTAACCCTGGGATTCTTAGTTAAAATCTGCAATCGTACCAATACGATTTGTGCAACTATAATTCTTACAATTCGCCTTCTTAGCTGCAATGATAAGTACCTCCCCCCCCCCCACACACACACACAAACCGGCTTTCATCAGTATTTAACAATGCCTCCTCAACATTCCACGGGATAAATTATGGCGACAACGATATCTTACTAGGAGTCATTTTGAACGATTGCTCTCCCCCCAAAATGGTGAACTTGTTTGTATTATCACTTAAATCAAACAATCTTCAAAACTGCCAGTTACAACATTCTCCCCACGTCCATGTATTCCGTGTCAAGTTCAAGTTATCAGGCATTCACTTGAAATAACATTTTCACTCTCTGATCTTGTCCGAGTCCTACAGATCTGATGTATAAATTCAAAAGTCCCCTCTTTACTGCACTCAAGGTTATCTTTATGGGTTCGGCTCTCTACAGCCAGTGCTGTGATCCTAATGTACTCCACTTTCATGCTTGCTTGAGGTCTGACTCCACCATTTATTTTACAACAAAGTACGAATGCCAGAATTCTGGCTTCGATTTGCACTCTCATCTTACATGCTCTCAGTGACTGTTGCTTAACGTACACACACGACTCTCTAACTGACGTCACGAAGTAAATTCCATGTGTCAAACGCGAAACAAACCACGAACCATAACTCCGTCATCTCCATCACGTTCGCCGTAATGTCGGTCGTATTGCCTTATTTGTATGTAGCTCACGCCATACTTCACTTCAAGGACAGAAATAGTTCACAGTCGACGAATAGCATTCCTCTGCAGGTCATATACTACACATTATGCTTTCTACTGTCACTATGGTGCATGCGTGCGTGCGTGCGTGTGTGTGTGCCCTAGATAATTTCGTTCGTCACCCCGTGAGACGCTTTGTACCAAGCGAAAGCAAAGGCAGTTGAATTGTCTCTGTTTTCCTCGCTCTGTTCAAGCACTAGCACATCCGGCTTGTAATGGTAGTCTATAAATACTCTAACATACTATTCTGAAAACACTGGACGAACAATTTCAACGAAACGAAAAGACAATAGTCTTTGTAAAGGACAGAAACCGCAATACTAGATAGGGCCTATAAAATGATAAAATAATATATGTTTCTCGTTTTGTTTTCTGATTCCAGTCCACAATCTATCTCCCCCTCTCTTTTCCTCGTCATGCATAGAGACAGATCTTATTAATTATTTTTAAGGGGAAGTAAGCTAAGACGTTTGCAACATCAAGATTCTGATCGTGGTTCAAATCGTGGTGCTTTAGTACGAGGTAGTTATTTCCACTTGACCCCATGAATGAAGGTAAAATAACTGCGAAATTCGAAAACTGGGCCAGATGTGGCCTCTCCATCTATGTCAGAGCTGGCCACAGAACCTTCTAAGAAATGGAGTGAAATGCCGCGTACTGAGCATAAGATAGGAGGAAAATTTGCACGACTTTTACTTCTTAGTGCAGAGAACACAGATGCAGACATATTGATTGGCATATTTAACACCTCAGTGATCCAAACAGCCAATGAGATCCTTGGCAAACATAGACGAATAAAGAAACATTGGTTTACATCTGAAATCCTTGATCTGTGTGATCAGCGTCGAGAGTTAAAGAAGAAGCGGTCAGAAGTAGAAGGAGCAAAACAATAGAGGGAAATCAACCAGGTTATCAAGAAAAGTATGAAAAGGGCAAAGGAGACATGGATTGAAGATCAGTGTAAAGGTATAAAAAATAATCTAAATAAGAATAATAGCAATAAAGCATACCAACTGGTGTAAGACCTGACCAGTGTAAAACAAGGACACTCCTCAATCATTCAAGATAGTGGAGGAAAATGTCTTCAGAAGATCAAGACATTCTTAAGAGATGGAAAGAATACTACTAAGACCTATACAACCAGAGACCTACAGGGGATCCAGATATATTTAACACCCCACCAGTGACCAACTCGGATAACTACCCCATCCTCTGAACAGAAGTAGAGACTGCAATGAAATCATTGAAAAAGGGAAGGCAATGGGAGTAAACAACATCCCTGCAAAACTAGTCCAAGAAGGGGCAGAAGCCATGATAAGCGTCCTACTAACAATCTACAATAAAATCTGACAGACAGGGGAATGGCCAACACCATGGACTCAGTCACTCATAATAAATCTCCCCCCCCTCAAAAAAAAAGCAATTTGCAGCAATGTCAGAACTATCGTATGATCAGTCTTACATGCCATCCAAGCAAAGTCACACTAAAAATCATATTAAACAGACTGAAGCTGCAGGCAGAGGAAATCATAGCTGAAGAATAGGCAGGCTTCAGACCAGGGCGAAGCACAGCTGAACGGATCTTTAACCTGAGATTATTACGTGAGAAGTACCTTCAGCACCATCAAATCTCTATCATGTCTTTGTAGATTTTAAGAAAGCATTTGACAGGGTGTGGCATGCAGCCCTTTGGTCCACCATGAAGCTGTACAACATCAGTGCCAACCTAATCAAAGTCATAGAAAGCCTTTATGGCAAGGCCACCAGTGCAGTCTGCTTCAATGGCCAAATAGGAGATTGGTTTAAGACAACAGTGGGAGTCAGACAAGGCTGCTTGCTTTCACCTACTCTCTATAACATCTTCCTTGAAAGAATCATGACAGATGCTCTGGAAGACCATGAAGGAACTTTCAGTATTGGAGGCAGAGTAATATCGAACTTATGCTTTGCTGATGACATCGATGGCCTTGCAGGAAACGAGGAGGAGCTAGCTCATTTGGTGGAAAACCTGGACAGGACAGCTACTGCTTTTGTATGGAAATCAGTGCAGAGAAGACCAAATTGATGACCAACAACACCAGTGGCATCGGCACTGACATCATAATTGGTAATCAGAAACTGGAAACAGTTAATAAATTCAAGTACTTATGAGCCTTCATGATGGAGAGGGATCAAAGCCAGAAATACTGTCCAGGATTAATTTTTTAATTTCTGATTGTGTGCGGAACATTCTGGATCTGACATGGTTAATTTTTTAATTTCTGATTGTGTGTGGAAACACTCTGGATCCGACATGGTTCATTTAATTTTTAAATTTTAAATGCGGCATTTATTTCATATTTTGTTACCAATGGTTGTGCGTGCGCGCACGTAAGCCAGATGAAAATTGTCATCTTGTGTTATCACGTAATAAACAACTAAGTTAAATATGGGGCCTTACTGAGTGCTGATCACACGTGCTAAAATTAAATGCAAATGAGTTTGTGCGTGCGTAAATGTGCCTGCCTGCGAATGACTGTTTCTGGTGTCTTCTTTTGTTTTGTCTTTTTGTCTTTCACCATTCTATCAGGTTGTTATGTATGTGTATGCTAAGCGTGCAGGAGAGAAATGGCTTTCCGTGTACCAAACCAGCACACTAATTTACTACAGCACACAGAGTCACATTGACACCAGGCGCATAATATTAACCTGAAAAGCACGGCTACACTTTTGCATACATATCTGTATAAAATTCTGACGCGACATGAACTCCGGCTGGTTTCTGTAACAATTGGAAATCTTGAAAAACAGAGCAAAAATAGTGTAGTCTGAGGGGCGTTCATGTGTTCGCCGTTGTGTCATCTGTTGGTAGCTGAGAAGTCTTTCTCGTCACTCACAAGAAGAAACGACCTAGTTTTTCTGGCTTATAGAATGTCGTTAGCAGTATTTAAAGACAGAGGTCGGGGCTAGATGCCAAACACAGTAACACAGATCAGTAAATCTGAAAATACAACAACAAGCAAGCTGCCGATCCTCAATCACTAAGCAAGCTAACAATTCTTGATATTCGTTTCACCGCCTCAGGTAGACACTTGGTTCACGAACACTCTGACCTCCCTCTGATATTTTAACACTTTTCTCTTTCCCTGACTGCGCTGTTAAAACAATTTTCGCTACCTTACAGCAGAAGAAGTCAAGGTATAGCAAGAAATACACATACAATATGAGAAACTAAAACGCAGCACAAGAATTTATTTTACAAATAAATGAATGATTTTTAAACTTCTCATTACGCTCTTAATTTGGTTATTTTTGTTTGAACAATAATTAATATACTGGCTTTTTAAGTGCATACACATATTTTCTTACACAATATTGTGTATGTGGTGTGTGTGTGTGTGCACATACTAATTATTTCTTTATAATCTGCTGATAGATTTTCAGGGCAAAAATATAGCATGTACAAGTGCATATAAAATTATTTGCTATATGCTGCATTATTTTTTTTTTGAAGACAAAAATCAACCATGTACAGCAAATGAATTTGAAATCAATGAAGCCCATAATGATTTCCTGATTTCCTGATTTCACTATGGGATTTATGCCCTCTAGCTAATGCGTTTCACAATTCACAAGCATGCTTATGAATAGGAATATTTTATGCTTCACTGTCGATGGCTAGTCCCACCCTAAAATTTCACAAATTATAAAATTAAAATTAACTGACAATAAGAATAAAAGTAATATCCAAACAGATGCCAATAGTGAGACTAAAGTTGATTTAAGACTTTAAATAAAGGTAAGCAGCCATTTGTTATCTGTCTGAGGTGATCATGACACTGATGAATCTAGAATCAAAATTGTGATTAAAG
Source organism: Sinotaia quadrata (assembly GCA_028829895.1). Lineage (NCBI taxonomy): Eukaryota > Metazoa > Mollusca > Gastropoda > Architaenioglossa > Viviparidae > Sinotaia > Sinotaia quadrata. The sequence goes on along the minus strand of CM054178.1, from coordinate 129,953,986 downwards.
TTTGCCTCCTACACAACAAGATATATAAGTTTGCTATACACTTGTATAAAGTAAATGGATCTGTGGTTTAGATGAAGGATCACAGACAAGAAATTACTACTCTATGTAATTTAATTTATCTGTGACTGATTTAGTGTTTGCTCTAATATTCTACTACGAAATGTTTTTGTTGTGTTTGATTCAAATAGTGTGAGTGTGTGGTTTGTGTGTGTGTGTGTGTGTGTGTGTGTGTGTGTGTGTGTGTGTGTGTGTTTGTGTTTCAGTTGAGATGCCCTCTCTCTCTTCTCAAAAGATCTCAAAGCATGTGTGCAGTAAACACAGCCAGTTGGCTGCAGTTTGTCAAGTCAACCACTGACCATGCGGTTGAGTTGTTGGATTTGCACGATTTATTTGTCTGCATGTAAAGTTATATAGCAGACCAGAAAAATGTCCAAAACGCCCGATTCTTCCTGAAAATGACTCAGGTTTCCTAAATACACCCGGTTTGATTTCAATGGGTGTTGGCATTGGTCGTATAAAACTAGATTTAACTACTCAAGTCATAATTAACTGAAGTATTTTTACTGTCTTGTAAGAACTAATACCTTATTCTCTTTTGCCTTTGTAATTTTCAACTATTTTTCTGTGTCATGCAAGTGCATTTCTTTTCTGCTAAACTTATTATAAATTATATGTTAAATGCTTTTTTATTTCACAAACATTTTAATAATGCAGACATTTCTAAATTCAAACACTGCTTCTACTGTCTGATGACTGGTATCTTTTGACTAAGTATTACTGTTTAATAAAAATTTATAGCATTTTAAAAGTTAATTTGATTCCACTGAACAGATATATTTTGTTACATGTGCATTCAGTATAGCTACTCTACATCTTTGCTGTTATGTTGAAATTTAACTAATCGTTTCACTGATTCTAAAGCATAAATTATTTACTTTGAGCTGTCTACGTACAAATACCGTGTACTATTGACTACATTTTACAAAACAACTACATATTGTACACATTACTCACTTCCGTAGCTACATATTTTACACAGTACTCACCTGTGCAGCTACACATTTTACACAGTACTCTCTTTGTAGCTACATATTTTACACAGTACTCACTTTGTAGCTACATATTTTACACAATACTCACTTTTGTAGCTATATAATTTACACTCTCTTGTGTAGCTACATCATGATTAGTACTCAATTATATAGCTACATCATGATCAGTACTCACTTGTGTAGCTACATCATGATCAGTACTCACTTGTGTAGCTACATCATGATCAGTACTCACTTTGTGTAGCTACATCAAGACCAGTACTCACTTGTGTAGCTACATCCTAATCAGTACTCACCACACTTGGCTCAGGACTCGCAATGGTAATCCAGATTTGAGAAATAAATCCTGAACCCCTTCACCTGAAGAAAATGTAAAAAAAAAAAAAATTCAGAAACAGGTAATTCTACCAAATTCTACCAGGGAACTTATGAGATGAATTAAAATGCTGTCAGTCAATGTCAATCATTCAGAATACAATATATCAGCTGACACAATAAACAAAAAAATATATATGGGATTTTTTTCATAGTTTCTTCGAAAGGATTGTTCAAACTGCTCGGACAAACGATATTTGGTGTTTAATGTCCACAAGAATGTGGAATGAATTAGGTAAGTGTATTAGCCATGTATAATTTTACTGCATGTTATGTCTCTCTCTCTCTCTCTCTCTCTCTCTCTCTCTCTCTCTCTCTCTCTCTCTCTCTCTCATACACATATCCCTTTGTGGTGCGAATATTTTCACACATACACACACAAAAGCAAACAACTAAATGATGAAGCAAATAAATTTACATTCAATCATATTTACTATATAATTCTAAAACTTTCGATTTAAATTTTCTAGAATGCTTTCTGAGAATTCGCCAAATTTTGAACACCCCCACCCCCTCGCTTCAGGTAAAACAAGGAAAGACTACTTATTCCTATTAATTTAATGGCTGCCTTTCATGACCAGACTTCTTGCCACTGAAAGTGATTAGACAACAGAATTCTCTACAGCACAAAATTTGACCTCTGCCCATTGGCTGGTCTCATTCTCGTAAATCTTAACCATTGGATTATAAAACTACTCACCCAGTTGGAACTGTTTTGAATTGCATCAGCAATTTTTAGCATATATCATCTCAAGTTGTTTACTCCAACTCTGATACTTATAAAAATGCCATCATAAGGAGTGCTCAAGGTCAGACAAATTTACTCTGCCACGGATCTTTTGATTTATATTGATACTAATCTGCTGAATTATGTATTAAGATAAATGATTATATAAGCATTGAAATTATTCAAATGTGGTTTCATGAATGTCAACTATTTTTTCATTGTATTTGTTATATGTATATTTTTGATTGTTGATTTAATAAATTTATTGATCTTCGTACACATATTGATAACCATATGTTGGAGAGATAGTGGGTGGATGGGGGCTCGCTAAATATAAAGTGGGATTTCTCTTATCCTTTGGTAATTAGTTTTCACCTATGGAAATATTGTGTAACGGTAAATGTTTGTCTTTAACATCGTGAAAGAGAAAATGTTTACAGCGCCCGCATATCGCAAGTGAAAGAGACGAGTGGTGTCGTCTGGAGAATTATTAATAACATATATTAAGATTCTCATCACTTGTAATTAGTTAAGGATGATCAATAATAATAATAACCATAACCAATAACTAGGGTGGCGTTGTGGCACAGTTCCTTAATAATTTAATATTCTGTTTTTCTTATCATCCTAAGAATCTCTTTCACTGTAAAAAAAAAAAAAAAAAAAAAAAAAAAAACTGCTAGCGTTTCATTTCCTTTTCGTTTTGTCAGTTATTCGTGAAATCCGCGGCGTCTGGCTTTCTTTATTGCTGTGTTTGCTAAAGTTTTCTTTTTTCTATGATGGGGCCCTAATACCTTTCATCTCCGACGTCTCGACTTTTTTTCCAATGCGTGATTTCATGTGGTACAGGAAATTATTTCTTAACTGAGACCGAAACTCGTAAGGTTGGGTGGGGTGGGGTGAGATGGGGAGGGGGGGGCTGCTGTAGAATGTAATCAAATATGCAGTTTTGAGAAAAGAAAACGCTGGGTTGACTTTTTTCTCCCCCCCCCCTCCTCCCAATTTACACCAACTCTGGACAAATACAACATGTTCCTAGGACATTTTCATTGTTATAGACACTAATGAAAATTATTGAAATACAGAAATATATGACAGTATATACTAAGCAGCGTAGTATCATTAGTTACACAAATGGAACACATGTTCACGCACGCACGCACGCACGCACATCTAGAATAAAGGAGGTTGCATTATTATGTGTTGGTGATCCTCACCTGCAACCCACGCGCACGCACACACATACACAAATGCACACGCACACGTGCTCACACGCGCACGGTCTGGCACGAATATCGGTAAAAAGCACTCAACGTGAACATGTAGTGGCATTGTTGTCACACGGCTATCGTGCACCTAATCAGTGGCTCGATTCCTTCGCTACTAATCACCACTTATTAACGCGAAGACTTCAAGCACCCACTTTATCAACCCTATCTGTTCATGATGAACCCTTGGACCTCACAACAATGAAGACAGATCGTCCAGGAGATCTACTACGCGTAAAGAATTCCCACCTCCCACCCTTTGTACACATCCACCTTGCTTCCCTCCCCCTACCCTCCTCTCTTATTTGCTTGCCAGGGGTCGCTGTGAGCTTATACAATTCCAGTCACTTTGTTTCAATGGTTGCTTTTGCCAATCAAACACTCGGACAGATTTCTGAAATATTTGCCCTACAATTCTGTCCATCAATTAAAAAAAAAAAGAAGATAATCCAATCGGCACAACAGTCCGTAGAGAAACACACCAAAGCAAGCTGCAACTCGTGGTTGGTGGAGTATGGAACTAATCAAAGAATCCTTTAAGAAATCATGTCGCGATCAGTTTTGTTCAATGGAAATGGTAAAGTGTAAAATCGGCATCTCGCAGTGGTAACGCGAGCCATCGGATTGGATAATATGTCGGGCTGTGCTAATTAAGTATAGTTAATTAAGTATAGAAATCAAACAAGGCCAACTGTTTCAGTGATGAGATTATTTGCTTCGTCCATTGGTGAGGTCAATGGGTAAGTGTGAGCTCTGCAAAAATTGGGAAGCCCAGAACATTAGCCTCTCAATTTGACAGAACGTGCCGGCAATCACAAATGATCAGTAACAATCACACATATTCAAATGACACTAACAATCATAAATAACTACGTGACCACATGCAATTAAAACAATCACTAACAATCACAAATAACCAGGTGACCACGTGCAATCGGAACCAATCACTAACAATCATAAATAACTATAGAATCACATGCAATCACAACTAATCATTAACAATCACAAATAACCACATGCAATCACAACCAATCACTAACAATCACAAATTACCACGTGACCACATGCAATCACAAACATTCACTAACAACCACAAATAAAGGCATGACCACGTGCAATCAATCATAAAGATAGACCAATTTTTTAAGACGCTATAATGTCTCAACACACATACAGGTTTTGCAAGACGCTATAATGTCTCAACACACATACAGGTTTTGCAAGACGCTATAATGTCTCAACACACATACAGGTTTTGCAAGACGCTATAATGTCTCAACACACATACAAGCTTGGCAAGACACACGCTATAACGACTCAACACACATACAGGTTTTGCAATACGCTCGCGAAAGTCTCGACACACATACAAGCTTGGCAAGACGCTCTAAAGTCTTAACAGATCGATGTTCAAACAATGTACTTCACAAGAGAAGAGTTATGAAGAATTCAGTCTGTTTTTTATTCTTCACACTGCTGCTTTTATCTACTACATCCAAGGGAGGAATATTTGAAACTACCAATGTGAAAAAACATAATAATATGTATCCTAATTTTCGAAAATTTATCGAAATGTATACAAACGTGGACGCTAAGCTCAACAATCGGGAATCAGGCACTAGGTGACAATCGATAGAGAAAAATCCCAGTGGACAAGACAAGATCTGAACCCACTCCTTTTCGAATGCGACACTTTACCTTACCTCCATCGATCCCTCCTCACTTCCCTCAAGAGTAGATCTTCACATTTTCAACGTCTGTTATATTTTTATTTTTTATATTCGATTTAAATTTCTGATTTCGCCTGTTGACTGAGTGATGCCAGATATCACACACACACACACACACACACACACACACACACACAGACACACACACACAAATAAGCAATGCAAGGATTTATTTCTTAACATTTTTCATTCCAATTTTTCCCTTTGCAAGTTATCATGCCTAGCGTGAAGTTTTTTCTGCTGTGGAGACAGAATTAAACCTAAACACTCGCAGTTCAAGTTCCACAACACTGCATGGAGCAGGCCACGCAGTCGTTGTCGGGCTCGCTCTCTGTGGACCGAGAAATACTAATCATGCCGCGAATTGTCTGTCAGAAAATACAAGGACCCAGCCCCCATGACAGGAAATAATTTGGCACTAGCAAACAAAAGTGTGACGTGCGTTGGGCCCTAATTTACCTTTGTTCTCCAACAGAGACACAGAGAGAAAGAGAGAGGAGGAGCGAGAGAGAGTAAATCTGTTTTAAAAAAGCAACAAAACACGTACAGTACACAAAAAGAGATTTACATAATATGCTGTTATGTGCATTAGATAATAATTTGCTAGCACTGACTTCAATAGCTCATCCATCCATCCATCCATCCATCCGTCTGCGGACATTTAAGTAGAGCCTACGTTCTTTAACTGTGAATAAATCATGAACTTCTTTACGGACAACATCGCATACATTATCATTCAACTTTTCTCTTCTAATGGCTAATGCACAACAATCGGCCACCTCAAAGTAGCTGACATTTTGTATAATTAACTAGAACAAAATACGTGTGCTGAAAACAGTTTATGACCATTTTATTTTGTGTGTGTGGTAAGAAAGTAAAGGCCATTGCCCATCTTAACTTGTTTATACCAAAATAATCAAAGTCACGTTGACACAGAATAATCAAAAACACGTGACACATAATAATCAAAGTCACGTTGACATAATAATCAAAGACACGCTGACACATAATAATCAAAGACACGCTGACATAATAATCAAAGACACGCTGACATAATAATCAAAGACACGCTGACACATAATATCAAAGACACGCTGACATAATAATCAAAGACACGCTGACACATAATAATCAAAGACACGCTGACATATAACAATCAAAGACATGCTGACACATAATTAATAATAAAATTTATCAGCAGCACATTCGCTCTCGCTCTAGGCGCGAATCAAAACGACATTCCAATGGCGTGTATTAAAATGAACATTTATGGAAACAAAACCCGATCATTAAATACCCCAAAAGACAACCAAGGCCAGCTAGGTGGAATGTAATGTGCAATGTTGTAAAATGGGTGGTGGTGGTGGTGGTGGTGGAGGAGGAGAAGAGAAACTAGAAAATAAGCAAAAGACTACATAATCTGCTGAGTGAAATAATAAATGTAGCGGCTTCACTAGTGACTATCCTATTCAATGGTTGTACTATAAAATGTAGTGACTGTCCCCACTGTAATGAATGCACTATTCAAAGTCTTAAATGCACCATTGAATGCACTGAATGACTATTAAATATAATGATTGGACTATTAAATGCACTGAATGACTTAAATGTACTGATTGGACTATTAAATGCACTGAATGACTATTAAATGTACTGATTGGACTATTAAATGCACTGAATGACTTAAATGTACTGATTGGACTATTAAATGCACTGAATGACTATTAAATGTACTGATTGGACTATTACATGTACTGAGTTGTACTATTGAATGTACTGACTGGACTATTAAATACACTGGTTGACTATTAAATGTACCGATTGGACTAATAAATGCACTCAATGGACTATTAAATGCTGGTTGACTATTAAATGCATTGATTGGACTATTAAATGCACTGGTTGACTATTAAATGTACTGATTGGACTATTAAATGCTGGTTGACTATTAAATACACAGATTTGACTATTAAATGTACTGATTGGACTATTAAATGTACTGGTTGACTATAAATGTACTGATTGGACTATTAAATGCATTTGTTGACTATGAAATGTACTGATTGGACTATAAAATGTACTGATTAGACTGTATTAAATGCAATGATTGACTATTAAACGTACTGACTGAATTATTAAGTGGCTGACTGACTATTAAAAACTGACTGAACAATTAAATGTAGTGAGTGTACTATTACATGTGCCATGTGTACTATTAAATGTAGTGATTAGAATATTAACGTACCGAGTGTACTATTAAATGTAGTGATTGGACTATTACATGTACCAAGTGAATATACTGATTGTACTATTAAATGCACTGACTGGACTACTAAATATACTTTATGGACTATGAAATTGCGTTGGCTCTGCAAGACGGCTAGCCCCCTGGTGTCAGAAGACTATTCCACTATAATGTGAAGTTGGAATCCACAAAGGGATGACGGCGAATGAAGACACGAGAAGCGTTCACGTTACCAGAGAGGTGTTACTGAAAATGACACACGGCGGGCCTTTAGACATACGTTACCAGAGATGTGTTACTGAAAATGACACACAGCGGGCCTTTAGACATACGTTACCAGAGAGGTGTTACTGAAAATGACACACGGCGAGCCTTTAGACATACGTTACCAGAGAGGTGTTACTGAAAATGACACACGGCGGGCCTTTAGACATACGTTACCAGAGAGGTGTTACTGAAAATGACACACGGCGGGCCTTGAGAATAATTTCACTTTTTTTTTGCACTACAGCCTGAGCTGCTCAAGAAAGGCTAAGCAATGTTTGAAAGACTATCATACAGCCGAATAAAAACTTCCTTTTAAGACAGGTGGACAATTATATGGTACAGTTGCAAAGGTCAGCCAGTCTCTAAGGTCTGGCAGTGAACTACTGCAACAACGTCAATAGTATAGTTTCAAACCTCTTTGAACGACAGGTGAGACAAGGATTTGCACGACAGCACTGCGAGATCTGCTTCATAAACCTGCTGACAAGTTAACTTTGACTTGTAAACTCAACAGACATGTACATCCGGGTCACAAAGCTAGAGGCAAGTGGCAGCAGTCGGCGGAATCGTGGAAATGCAGAGAGCTACCGGAGGAGAGTGTCAAGGAAGCCTGTGACCAGTTGTATCGGAGACCTTGAGTTCGGGTTTCAGTGGCGACACAACAGCAACGTAACGCGACTGCCACATCAGGGTTGTTGTCTCGCATGACTCAAGCCTACAATGGAGTTACCAGTCAGTTCGAATGAAAAAAAAGACCTATGTTGTGCGAACATGAATTACAAGGATAACTTAAATGCAAATAAGTCTTTAAACTTGTCAGCTAAAAAAATGTGTGCGTTGGCTTATTCCAAGTAAAAAAAAAAAAACTGCTTCAGTTTTGCCTATTCAAGCTTTTTTGATAACTTGTTTATTAAACGCTGTTTGTTCTTTTGACAAATACTCACACGCCCTAAAATCATAGTAATGTCAATCCCCACAATCAGGCACAAATCACAAAACATACTCTTCTTGCACAGACATATGCATGCTCACACATAATGACATATACATACAAACAACAGGTGCAAGCAAATTCAACCTCCATTTGTCCAATCGTTTATGCGATTACTCAAGCGTGCTGACCCTTCAGTGAGAAGCTAATTATCAGTTGCAGCTAGGTTTCCTGATTACGTGTGTGGTTTTCGCGGTATAGCCTTACTTTTTTCTCGCACCCAAACCTCTTCAAACCCATTCCCTGGTGAAGTCTACTTTTGACTGGTGGCATGACGTCATAATCGCAGCACAAACATAGCTGATCCACTTTCACCCAAAAAGTTCTTTCGCACCCCTGGTTTCACCCTCAGTTGATAAAGGTCACCAGGTTCAAAGGTCTCCAGGTTCCGTATGACGCAAGTGAAGGCTCTAGCTCCGAGAACCCGTCATCGTCACACCTACAAGGTCATCAAACAATCTGTCCTAGGTCAATGCCCTGGTGCCGAGACTTTATGGCACAGCAACTTAATTTACGTTACAACACTAACGTCAGGCCAGCAGCAGAATTTATAAGCAGAATACAACCGTCAGCATCAAGAAGCGAAATGTTCCACCAAGAACAACTGATAGCATAACTATCGCCTGGAGCAGTGGTTCCCAGCCTTTTTACATCTAAGGACTACTTTTCTACGACATATGAAGCTGCGGACTACCAGCTCTACAATTTACTGGTTACATACCTACTGGATAACACGGCTGCGGACAACCTGAAAATGCGTCATTGGTCTGGAGAACTAAGGAAATTACTGTTTCAGGATAAAGAATCAATTACTGTGGTGGTCGTGGTGGTGAAGTCAATTTCAATCTGCCCGAGGGACGTTATCGACACCGATTTATTTATAACCGACACGGAGACGATGGTAAATGACACTCAGGCCGGTCGCTAAGGAAACAAAGGCTTTCAAGAACACTTGACGTTCGGACTCAAAGATGGCGTGCTGAGTGCTGATTTCGGAGCTGGCTTTGTTTGTTTGTTACCTGAGGTCAGGTCAGATGTGTTTATTCTCACTCGCCGAGCTTCGGCGTAACGCATAGTTAGGAGTCAATTTGCGCCGCAGGCTTACTTCTAGGGAGAACTTTAAAAAATAAATAAAGAATAGAAAGAAAGGAAAATAAGGAATAAACAAATGGTGAGATGACCAAAGTGAAACAGTTGCTTTTCTCCCGTATGTTGTTTGGTTTCGGGAGAAGGGGTATTTTTTAATAAAATTTTTAAAACTGCGTTTGTAACTTCAAAAGAAAACGTTGGTTAAAATGTGAATTTGATATAAATATGGAACAAAAGAAGAGAGAGACGTTAATAAGCAAATTTGTTCATTCCCCCCCTCCCTCTTAAACTCCACTTTTAAAGTTCGGTGATTTCATAAGCAGATAGTAAAGACATACATTATTAAGTATCCTGAACAAATTAAAGAACAAATAAGAAAAGAGTTCATGCAGACTTTAAAACAGGCAGAGAAATGTCAGATATAAAGAGTGATGGCTGGCAGACAGACAAATGCACAGACAGATTTAATGAATGATAAAACATTGACAGGCAGCCATATAGATAGAGAGGTATAGAGACAGTTCAATACTTGAACTGTATTATATAGTCTGACAGGCAGATAGAGACAAACCGATGAATGGATGGACAATTAGATATATAATGATTGATAAACATGAGGTTGAATGGATGGATGGAAGGACGGATAGATGGATTGACGGATTGGTGGGTGGTCGGACGGAGGGAGAGAAAGATAGATAGATGGGTAGTAGTATGTAATAGATAGACAAATAGATAGATAGATAAATAGATAGATAAATAAATAGATAAATAAATAGATAGATAGATAGATAAATAGATAGATAGATAGATAAATAGATAGATAGATAAATAGAGAGATAGATAGATAGATAGATAGATAGATAGATAGATAGATAGATAGATAGATAGATAGATGCACTTCCTAAGACAAAACGTTCTGACGAAAACAAAATTGAAATGTTTGGTAAGCGAGAGGGGTAAAAGTATATTTACATAGACACAGATTGTTGTGCGCGCATATCACTTGAATTCATACATTCCGAAGACAGTAACATAAATATTGTTCCCATAAAAGGAAATTTGCTCAAATGCCAGCTACTGGTTATTACTATACAAGGAAATCATTCGTCTCATACAAGCTATTGGTTCTTCCCGTTAAAAGGAACATGTGCTTCTAACACCAGCTATTGGTTTCCTCGTACAAGGAACATGTGCTTTTAATACCAGCTATTGATTTCCTTGTTCAAGGAACATGTGCTTTTAACACCAGCTATTGGTTTCCTTGTACAAGGAACATGTGCTTTTAATACCAGCTATTGGTTTCCTTGTACAAGGAACATGTGCTTTTAACACCAGCTATTGGTTTCCTTGTACAAGGAACATGTGCTTTTAACACCAGCTATTGGTTTCCTTGTACAAGGAACACGTGCTTCTAACACCAGCTATTGGTTTTTATCATTGTAGATAATAAGCCTATCTTCGTTTCGTAGTGTGAAAAAATACGATAAAAGTAATTTTTAAAAAAAAGATAAGTTCAATATGCGCTTAAAGGAATGCTATTTCACACTTCACATCACGAAGACACTAGCGAGAGCAATTCCTGCCGGGTTCAGGAACTACGTGTTAGTGTTGGCTGTTACCAAAAATAGCAATTTCCACTGGGTTCAGGAGCTACCTAAACTGACTGCTGCCAATCAAGAATTTCCGCTGGGTACGACTTGTTCAGTACCTAGGTTTCAGTGTTGGCCGTTACCAGTAATACAAATAAGCCACTGACGGAATGACTACCTTAAACCCCAGCGGGTTGTCTAGTTTACTTGCCATCAAATTATTTCATTAATAATCGTAGTACACAACGCATGAATAGTCCCGGAAATAGGAAAAGGAAAGTAAGTTAATTCACAAGAATTAAGTTCTTACTGCCGTAAAGTTAGTAGAAAAGTAAGTTAATTCACAAGTATTAAGTTCTCACCGCCGTAAAAATAGTAGAAAAGTAAGTTAATTCACAAGAATTAAGTTCTTACTGCCGTAAAGATAGTAGAAAAGTAAGTTGATTTACAAGTATTAAATTCTCACTGCTGTCAAGACTGGGAATTCTTTCCTTAACAATTTTATAAGCCGCTGAAAGCTTATGCCAGATGGTAATAAAGATGGGACAGTACCTTTTATCTTTTAATGGGAGCCACAAACACACCCACATGACCAAACAAAAGGACTAAAATTACAAACATTAAAGTTCTACAGAGGCTGAATGCTTAAAACGTGAAAGATATTTAAAAGTTTAACCTGGAAGAGAAAAAACGGATAACAAAATAAAAACTATATTAAATAAAATCTAAAAACGTAATGTAGTGTTTTGCGACTATGATGCAAATTGGAATCAAGAACTATGATGCACACAAAGTGAAATCAAGAACTATGACACACGCAAACTGAAATCAAGAACTATGATGCACACAAAGTGAAATCAAGAACTATGACGCACACAAAAAGAAATAAAGAACTATGACGCACACAAACTGAAATCGAGAACTATGACGCACACAAACTAAAATCAAGAACTATGACGCACACAAAAAGAAATCAAGAACTGGTGAATGTTGTAAGTCTACTCACTGCGGACACACGACAGGGAAGAGAGACAGAGACTGAGTAAGAAAGAGACAGATCCTGTCCATAACTGTGGTAAATACAATTAAGGGTATATGATTGTAAAAAGAGAGATTTTGATATGAGAATAAAATGAAAAAAATAATATAACCATTATTAGTGATATAAACAGTACTCCACTAGTAAGCGAAAGTAATAAAGCTAAAAATAACGGAATCGGAATCGTATAAGTTACAGCGCCACATGCAATCTTGTTGGAGCTTATCAATCCTAGAGGAAAGTCATACCACCCTTTCGACGCCAAGGCCACCTGGTTAATGGTTATTATTAAAACTATGTGTTTGCTAAAGGAAAAACATTTGTAATGCACAGAACTTATAATAGACGAACGACACTTGTGGTTGGTAAAAGAATATATTTTGCAGAATATAACGTGTAAATAAAACATGAAACGCGTGACCGCTATATGTATATATTTTCTAATATGCAAAGCTTGTAAAAAAATTTTTTTGAAAAGCGACAGTTAGTAAAGGTACTGACTTTGAAATACACACAATTTAAAATATATTGTTATGACACGTCTGGTCGTTATAAAAACACACTTTATAAAATTAATGTTTATAAAACAAGAGTGACACTTAAAGTCGGTAAACAACCCACCCACCCCCGACACTTCTATTCGAAATACATTTTAAATTTTAAATATTTAAAATTTTCAAAGTCTTAATTAAAGACTGGCACTTGTCATCAAAAGAGTAACATACTTTGTACTATTTAGTGCGTAATGTCTCTGTAGGACGGACACGTTCCTAAAAGATAAAACTCCACCCTCCAGTAGGGCAGATGTGAGGACACTAGCAGACACTACAGACACTAGCAGTACTTTGCTCTTTGCAGTAGAAGAAGTAGAAATCGTAGTAGTTTTATACTGCAAGAGTCTGAGCCATTCCCTTAACGTCTCTCTCTGATTCTTTGCACCACAAGAAGTGTTAGAATGTTTCTTAAACAGACATTTGGTTAAAAAGAAAAAAAAAATAGTATTTTTTTTTCTAAAACAAAGAAACATGATTTCTTGATGAATAACGTATACACCATTCCTAAGAGACATGTATCTCGAAAATCATTTCATGTTTTACCTAGTATTTTCCGACATAAATTTCAATCAGACACTCTTCTACCTAAAGTGTCACTAACATGAGATACTCTTCTACCAAAGTGTGACTAACAACAGTCTCAATAAGACACTGTTCTGCCTAAAGTGTCACTAACAGCATCTCGGTGAGGCATTCTTCTACCTAAATCTGTCTCCAGACGTGTCAGGGACAACAGGTTCACTAAGACACACTTCTATTTGAATTTTCTTTTAACCATTTTGATCCCCGTTCTCCACCCAGGGTAAACGAAGGCTTTCTGTCCACTGGGTGTCTGAATCATTAGAGCTAACGGTGCCACAAAAGCACTTGGGTTCGAGACCAGTTCGGATCGAATGCTTTGGCGTGTGACTGACTCTTAAGCGCACTGAAGCTCGCTAAGACAGGATTAGTCTAAGTATACAGAAAGGGGTGACAAAGAGGAGTCAAGTGTGCTGGCTGCATATGCTAGAGGTCCCTTTAGCATTTGTAAGAATAGGTGGCTGGTCATTGCTCGCAGGAAAAAAATAATTAAAAAATCTCCTACATTCTATACAGATAAGGATTGGGATGGGAGAGAAACGATATGTGATTGGGCTAAGTTTCTGAGAACTAATTATCTTTATTTATGACAGTTTAAAAGAAACTCGTACCGCGTGAAAAGCATTTTAGTAGCTATGACTCGAATAGGCATAGTTAACTGCACGTGAGTCTACGGGTGTCAGTAATGGCAATGACAGTGACATGTCTTTTTCACTGTGAAGTTGTCGCGTAAAGCACATGCCTGCCATTCTTGTCCAGGCACTTTAATCGCAACAGGCACGATTTAAAAACAAATGTTCCAGTTGTGGTCGTTGCCAATAACATTCTGTTCGAAACAAGCGGTAGCACAGACAGTAGGACAATGGATTTTATTCCAGCCCGGGGTGAGAACTTTGCACGAAATCCTTAACCACTCCCATGCTCAAAAGATGGTAAGGAGTTCGAGCCTGTCGGGTGGGATAATAAAATCTGGTCGAATGTGGTACAGACCGTGCACGCTAAACATTCTTTGGCACTTAAAAGTCGCGAAGAGTACAGGCCCTTGGTCGCAGCCAGGGTAAAAAATGCACCCAGAAAATCCTGCAAACACCCACTTTCCCTACTAATGACACTCTATCTCCTAGAGCCCAGGTCTATAACTCTCTTTCACTTAACCGTATCTCTCTCCTTTGGCGTTTGCGTTCGCCAGCGAAAACAGCGAAATTTGGTAGCGGATGTGATACCAGGTCAAGCAAACAACCCCCCCCACCCGCTTTTTTGTCAATAAGGTGCAGTTTACCGCGCATGCGTGACTTTAAAGGTCGCAAAACAACATGGTCGGTAATTCAGGGAGAATGTTATTAATCAGGAACCGCAATCATATAAATATGGCATGTTATCTATGTACTACATAGACACAGCGAGATGTTACGTGTACTAGAGGAAGACCTAATGTACACATAACATGTCACCGTGTCTTTAAAATACGCGGAAACATTTAAACATGATACGTCACTTTTTAGTAATCGGAGACCTCCAGTACTAATCGCGTTAAACGTAATACGTCATTGTGTAATATGAGACAGGGTTCATCATGTTACAACACGTTACATTGTATTATGATCAGGGTTTATCGTGTTAAACATAACACGCCATTTTGTATTTAATATTCGGAGACCTCCAGGGCTCATCGAGTTAAATATAACACGTCACTTTGACTATAATACAGGGGAACCTCCAAGGTTTATCGTGTTAAATATTTCACTTCACTCTGATTTTAATATACGGAAGCTTCCAAGGTTCACGTATTAAATATAAAACGTCGCTTTGACTTTAAAATACGGAGACCTCCAAGTTAATCATATTAAATATGATACCTCGTTTTGAATTTAATACACAGAAGCCTCCAGGATTTATCGTGTTAATATAACACGTCACTTTGTCTTTAACAACAAGGAAACATTTAAGGTCTGTCGTTATGTTTATAAAAGTATAAACTTCTAGATACTGTCATGCTCTATATAACACGTCACTTTGTCTCAAAGAAACGTTTATCTATTGTTATGATTATAAAGAAGTATAAACTTCTAGATACTGTCATGCTATATATATCACGTCACTTTGTCTTTACTGCATGGAAACTTCCAGGTTTTGTCGTGTTAAATGTAGTGCGTCATTAGACATGGAAACTTTCGGAAATAGCACGTCACCACAAAATCAGAAACCTCCAGGCCCTGTCGTGTTAAATGTAGTGCGAGAAATACGGAAACTTTCGGAAATAGCACGTCACCACAAAATCAGAAACCTCCAGACCCAGTCGTGTTAAATATAGCAGTTCGTCACAACTACTAAAACCTCGTCGTTGTTGTCTGTGTGACTGTTGTTTACTCGTGTTTGCTTGTCTCTCTGCTAGTATACCTGTTGTTCTTTTGTTGCCTGCATATTTATTTTGTTTTATTTCACTCTCATCAATTTCCTTTTGAAACTAGTAAAAATACTAAGTTCCCAGCGATACATTCGAACGGCCCACGTGTCGAAACAGCCGTAAAAGTATTAAACTGCCCCGTGTATATATATATACACACACGCTATATGATAAGAGTGCACGCCATCAATGCGAAATCCTATCCCCCCCCCCCCTACACTTCACCCTGATGTTTTTATCATACAAACAGCTTATGCAGACAGACGACATTCCACACAATATGAAACGACACTCCCGAAGACTGATGATTAATGAATGTCACATGACTGAGGTTACATGCTGTTTACTCAAAATACCCAGCCCTGTACACGGTAGCACCCCGCCCTCTAGAGAAGATAGCACCCGCCCTTAACACAAGACAGCACCTTGCCCTCTACATGTTAGCACCTCCGCTGTGTACCATTAATGTGACAGTATAAATGTCGGCATACAAACTATGTCATCTGACACAGAGCATTCAACCCCGTCGACAAAAAAAAAAACAACAAAAAAAAAACCGACAACAAAATTTTGAAAACAAAACAACAACGAAAGAAACCACTGCAGAATATCACAGTCAGATCTTCATATTTAATTATAGCCTAAGCCTTGTTTGTCTCCCACAGCAAAAAATGTAAAGATTTTATTGTTGAGCAAAAGTAGGAGAAAAACTGCACGCGCGCACACACACACACACACACACACACACACACACACACACACACACACACACACAGAGCGATAACATTTCTGCTCACTACCTTTCTAGACTAAAATATCTGCCTGAACACTGACACATGCTTCGTGCCCTTTTGAAGCAGTTATTCGTTGCGTCAGTAAGGGATGTGAGAGAGAGACTAACAATTATATATAGGTCAACATATTCAAGGAAAAGTCATGTCGCGTTTTTTCAAAATTGTGCTCAAAATTCGTGTTGAAGATGACTAATACATCAAGACTCGTTTTTACAATCTGAGAGAGCAAACACTGACTCATTGTTATAGTGATACAAAAACTTTTTCTGTGCGTGTGTGATTTAAATTGACTGTTTCGTTGCAGCCTTAATATAATAAACGGATAGTTTAATATTCACCCCGCCCACAAAGAAATCCGACCCCTGAAATCTAGTGTGCATACATCCTTAAATCCCAGAATAGGGGATACTCATTATTAACAACCGTTTATTTATTATTATATTTCGCTTTCAACTCTGCAAAAGATTAATAAAACATGAAAGCTCAAAAGGCTACTTACTATCGGGGGTGGGTATTTACAAACAAACCAAAAATACTTCAGCGAGTCTGGGTATACTAGCAAACGTCACAGGTAAATACCTCAGCGAGTCTGGGTATACTAGCAAACGTCACAGGTAAATACCTCAGCGAGTCTGGGTATACTAGCAAACGTCACAGGTAAATACTTCAGCGAGTCTGGGTATACTAGCAAACGTCACAGGTAAATACTTCAGCGAGTCAGGGTATACTAGCAAACGTCACAGGTAAATACTTCAGCGAGTCTGGGTATACTAGCAAACGTCACAGGTAAATACCTCAGCGAGTTTGGGTATACTAGCAAACGTCACATGTATTCCGATATCTGATAGGTGACGATAAAAGCTCTGATAACAAGAAAATTGCAAAAGTTTCAGAGCAGATGCACGATGGTTATTTTAGGGACTGTTCTCAAAGTCAATTGTTAAAACAATATCCACATAAGAAATAACAGCATCAACTTCGCTGCCCTAGTGCCTGTTTCAAAACTTCAACATCTGAACAGTTTCACTTTCATCGCCGTCATCTCATCATTAAGAAATTACAATTTAAATGTCTTTTCACTTTCACCGCCGTCATTTCATCATTAAGAAAACACAATTTAAATCCCTTTTCACTTTCACCGCCGTCATCTCGTCATTAAGATAATACAATTTAAATCCCTTTTCACTCTCATCGCCGTCATCTCGTCATTAAGATAATACAATTTAAATCCCTTTTCACTTTCATTGCCGTCATCTCGTCATTAAGATAATACAATTTAAATCCCTTTTCACTTTAATCGCCGTCATCTCGTCATTAAGATAATACAATTTAAATCCCTTTTCACTTTCATCGCTGTCATCTCGTCATTAAGATAATACAATTTAAATTCCTTTCACTTTCGCAAGCATTATAATTGTACATTGATACATTTTTGCTCTTTCTGTTTGTTTGTCATTTGTGGTCTTAATCCCTGTAATGCAATTTGAGGACAGTTCAGAACTCATCCAAACGCATAATTTGCTGCATGTCTGTTCTGAACACGTTTGAAATAAATTTGCAATGATAAACAAACGAATGGATCAGGTTTATTTACATAATCAGATTCCATTAGCTAGAATCAATTGTTTGAAGATCAAAACAAACGCTCCCCACCCCCAACCCTTTTGAAACAAAACAAAACGCAACACAAAAGCAAATGGAGCTTAAAAACAAATGGTGAAAAGATAAACGCCACCCTACCCCCACCCATCCCGCAAGAAACCCCCTCCTCCCGAACAAATGGAGATCAAAACAAACGACAAAAGACAGATCAACACAAACGCCAAAACAAATGGAGAAAGGAAAAATGCCACCCCCGCAAGAAAACACCCCCCCCCAAAACAATAGAGATCAAAACAAATGATAAAAGAGAGATGAACACAAACACCCAAACATAAGGAGATAAGATACATACACGCCAAAATGCCGACCCAAACAATTATCTTCTGTAATCGTTAACTAGTACTAAAAAATTCTCACATAGTTTTCTTCTTCAGAATATTTTGTATTCCACAAATTAATATATTCTTCAGATATAATCTCCTTCAAATAATTCTCTCAGAATTAATGTCTTCTTTAAATATAATCTCCTTCAAATAATGCTCTCAGAATTAATATTTTCTTTAATATAACCTCCTTCGAATAATGCTCTCAAAATTAATATCTTTATTTAGATATAATTTCCTTCGAATAATGGTCTCATAATTAATGTCTTCTTTAGATATAATCTCCTTCATATAATACTCTCAGAATTAATGTCTTCTTTAGATATAATTTCCTTCGAATAATGGTCTCAGAATTAATGTCTTCTTTAGATATAATTTCCTTCGAATAATGGTCTCAGAATTAATGTCTTCTTTAAATATAATCTCCTTCAAATAATGCTCTCAAAATTAATGTCTTCTTCAGATATAATCTCCTTCGAATAATGCTCTCAGAATTAATGTCTTCTTCAGAGAGACCTACCTTAAATGAGCACTTCTAGAGTTGATATCTTTTGTGTTGCTGCTTAGATATAATCGCTTCCAAATAGTACTCCCCCAAATATATCTTCTTTAGATATAATAGTCTTCTACAGCAATATTCACATTAATATTTTCTTTAAATATAATCTCCTTCAAATAGTACCCCCAGATAATGTCTCCTTGAGATGTAATCTTCTACAAACATTACTCCCAGCACTGATGTCTTCTTGAGATCTAAACTTCTTCAAATAGATCTCTCAAAAGGATTTTTTTTCAAATACAATCTCTTTCTAAACAAATGCCTTATATAGATGCATTCTACTTCAGACTTCTACAGATGCAATCTTCTTCAAAGTACTCTTAGAACTGTCTTCTACAGATTATCTTTCATAGAGTTCTCAAGAGTATGTGTCTTCATCAGCTACAATCTCCTTCATACAGCACTCCAGAACAAAATTTAATGTCTTCAATCTCGTTCATACAGTACTCCAGAACAAATGTTGTCATTAGTTGCAGTATTCCAGAGCAAATGTCTTCATCAGCTGCAATCTCCTTCATACAGCACTCCAGTACAAATGTCAGCTACAATTTCATTATTACAGTACTCCAGAACAAATTTCTCCATCATTTGTAATCACCTTATTATTATCTATTTCCTGGAGAGTACCTCTGCAGGTAAAAAAGAACATCACTAGTCTTCAAAGATCAAGTCACTAAGTGTGTTAGTCAACGAACTTTTCCATGAAATCCGAAGACTCCTCATAAGTGTTACAGTTTATTTTGCATACGGCCTGATGAGCAGTTCCGAACAAGTTTAAATGACGTCACATTCTCTAATTAGATGATCCAGTGTGACGTTTATGCTTTACAACCGCCCTAACTTTAATTACTTCATCAGATCTTAATCAATGATTTGTTCATTTATTTCACGGGCTTTTTACAAGACAGTCACAAAAATGTTTTGTCTGTTTTCTTTTTTTTTTATCAGGAGGAAATCTATTTCGCTGATAAGGTGAAATTTAGAATAAAAAATATTTTATCAGTTATTATATTTTTTTTTAAAAAGGAGGAAAAGATAAAAGAGTGTATTTGTCTAGGGGTGGGAACTAAAACTTAAATAAAAACAAGGAAAATTAATGAAACAACGAATAGCCTTCATTCTAAACTGTGTAGACAATATTTCCTTTTAAATATAAGTAGCTAGATTGTGTGGTGAAATATGTGTTTATATGCTTGTGTTTGTGTATGTGCGGACTGACTCGAATTGTAATAATAAGCAAATGTAGAAGCAGTAGAGAAATAAATATTACCTAAAATGTACCCATCCACTGGGCCTTGGCTGTAAAACAGTATCTCAAACAAAGTCCTTTCGTCGTCTGATATCGTAGGCCATTCGCTGCCATCTGCATTACAAATAATTTTAAAAAATATTCTTTTAGGTTTACAGCATAATTTTTAATAATACTAATAAAAATCACCGATATAATCAACATACAGATGGCTGAAAGAGAAAACTGAAGCATTCACTATTATTGTGCAAGACCAAACACAAAACACAAAACCCCACAAGACAAAACCACGAAGCCTACAAAGAAAGAAAGAGTGCAGATTGAACAAATGTTCGGACATTTACTGTCCTAATGGGAACTGAATACACTTACAATAAGCAATATGCAAATGAAAAAAATGCTGCAGGGTCACTCTACAGAATTATAGATTTGAAATAAGAGGCAAGTTTAATGATACCAACATCTAATATGTAATTAGAAACAATTTTATAGCTACCTAGATTTATCCAGCATCGCTACAGGTGTCTTGATTTAATATGCAATGAGATACAATTTTACAGAAATTTCTATCTAGTAAAGTGTAGCATGCACTGAAATATAAAGCCACACACAAAAACAAGCACGCACTGAAATATAAAGCCACACACAAGAACAAGCACGCACTAAAATAGAAATCTACAGACAGCTCTCTATAGATAATGCATTGAAATCTCATACCTAGTAAAACAATGAGCTTTAACTCTAAAAGCATGGACGTAGTATAAGGCAACTCTACAAACATCTAAATCACAATAGACAACTCTATCGACAGGTAAATATAAAATGCAATGATATAATATCTATATACATACAGATCTAACCTCAATGAGAGATAAATATTATGAGAAACAACTCTACAACATCTAGATATAATACACACTAAAAGACAATTCTACAGTCTTATATAACACTTATATACACGCGTGTATACACACATCACGCGAATGCAACCAACACACATGCAAACATACTTGCATGCACACACATGCAAACGCACATGATACATATTAAAATAAATATAATGCAACACAGATATTGCTCGGGAAGTGGCGGGGAGGGGGGGTGTCAGCAACTCTTTCACAGAACAGATTTATTTACAAGCAATCAGACAAAATACAAATCTATCTTTTCCTTCAAAAACGTTCTTTAGTTGGCCAACAATGGTACTCTCAGACTCGTACACAGACAAGCGAGTAGTACATTGCCCTTTCCCAACGAGTGATTAAGTATCGAACTGGGAACGACTGATTAAGTATTGATTTTTTAGAAAAATGTATTGAACGCCGCACGCTATTATTCTTTTCAGTCGTCATAACAAACAAGTGTCTCTAACATATGATAGGGACCCCCCACGACAGGGAACTGGGACGTTGTACAGAGAGAAGTACTCTTTCAAAGACCAGATAAAATATAAGGTAGCTTCTCTTTCCCTCGCCTCTCTCTTTCACACACACACACACACACACACACACACACACACACACACACACACACACACACACACACACACACACACACACACACACACACACACACAATCTGGTAAGCAGATGAAAGAACGAACGGGGAAAAAAATGTTTACACAGGGGTCTTTAAGTTCAAGTCTATAAATTGTCGTTTACATTAACTCTTGATATTTGCAGCATTACAATTGCAGCACTGATGATAATTCCTTCACACAAAATGTAAATGAATTGGGGGTGGGGTGGGGTGGGGAGGGGTGCGTATATAAGAATGAAGTGAGAGTGAGAAAGGGAATTAATATTTTCTTTCTTTCTCAGAATACAATTGAAACATTAACGATTTCTTGGCATCACAGCAGTTTAGATTGCCCCCAAGCTACAGGCCTGTGAGCACCTTTTGACTGCAGGCATAGGAGCAGTATTGAATGACCACAAACAGCAGCCATGAGTGTCACAAGCTGATAGTAGGCCATGCGAAATTTTCTCGCTTCTCGCAAGCAAAGTTTTATGTGTGTAGGACAGTTCCTCCTGACTCACTTGTCAACGCTGTACCTCACCTCGATAATGTGGGATGGCCGAGGCTTAGTAGTACTGTGGAGTGAAATAGAGTTAATTAGTTGAAAGTTTAGCTTAACTCAGAAAGATATATAACTTGCCATTTGGTACTAGATGCACCAGAAACAGAGCGAGCCACACTGTTCTCCCGGGGGACGGGGGGGGGGGGATGGGAGAAAGGGCCAATAATTAGTTGACCTGGTCATCTTATAATGTATTTATAGCACAAAGCCTTGCTGATTGAGGTGAGTACGAATTGCTCTAATTACATATGTTAAAACTTGCTTGGCATTATATTTCTTTGTTACTACAGTAAGCAGTGATTGTTTAAGGTTGTTATTATAGTAAGCAGTGATTGTTTAAGGTTGTTATTATAGTAAGCAGTGATTGTTTAAGGTTGTTATTATAGTAAGCAGATTGTTTAAGGTTGTTATTATAGTAAGCAGTGATTGTTTAAGGTTGTTATTACAGTAAGCAGTGATTGTTTAAGGTTGTTATTATAGTAAGCAGTGATTGTTTAAGGTTGTTATTACAGTAAGCAGTGATTGTTTAAGGTTGTTATTATAGTAAGCAGTGATTGTTTAAGGTTGTTATAGTAAGCAGTGATTGTTTAAGGTTGTTATTATAGTAAGCAGTGATTGTTTAAGGTTGTTATTACAGTAAGTAGTGATTGTTTAAGGTTGTTATTATAGTAAGCAGTGATTGTTTAAGGTTGTTATTACAGTAAGTAGTGATTGTTTAAGGTTGTTATTATAGTAAGTAGTGATTGTTTAAGGTTGTTATAGTAAGCAGTGATTGTTTAAGGTTGTTATAGTAAGCAGTGATTGTTTAAGGTTGTTATAGTAAGCAGTGATTGTTTAAGGTTGTATATGTGTATAAATGATCAGAGCGCGTCACTTAAAACCGTGATGTCTGGAAACTATCTAATCTATTATTAATATTATTACTTTAGGATTAGTTGTCTTTAACCTACTCTTATTATGTTGTTCGATAACAATTTAGTAATACAACTATTGTGAGACAGAACTTGAATGTCCACTCAATAAGTTAGCATTCCAATCAGCACTATCATATCTGAAGGTAAGCCAGTTAAATTCTCTGTGTGGAGATGTTTAGGCTTGGTATTGAACAAGGGGTGACTGACTCTTGCAGATCGGCACCCTGTAACTCCGCGTGACTCTGTGACACTACGATGCAAGTGCATGCATGAAGACCGGAAGTGCATGCATGAGGACCGAGAAACTGAACTTCAGCAACCTAACAGCCATCATTTATCCCAAGTCGACACGACGACAGGCCAGCCAAGAGCCGGCAAGTGTTTTGGGGCATAACTGTAGCGCCGTCTCTGGACAAGAGGCACAACATAATCACCTACTTTAAGAAAAGTTTGGCTTTCAGCCAACGATTATCACACAGAGGATACTTTATCCTTATGATTAAACAACACTGTTCACACAACAGTCGACCTTTTATTTAGTTCTTTCAAATATACATTAAATTTATATCTTAAACATCTCTTGTCTGTCCTAGTTAATTTGTGTAGTATTGTATGAATACCAGAGTAAGGGGGGCACAATTTTGGGCGCTTGTTTAATTAGTAATTCTAGTCTTTCCTTTTATTTATACTTTGTTCAAACTCTGATGACTGATTTTACTGTAAGTGTGGGTGAGGCTGTATCTGTTGTCACATAGTTAGGCGCTCTAAACCATAAGTAAACAGACTTATGCAAACGACCCACACACAATGTTGCAATGAGAACAGTGTTGATTGTCTCCAAACAGCAGGTGTGAGAACAGTTTTGAATGTCTCCTAACTGTAGGTGCAAGAACAATTTTGAATGTCCCTAAATTGCAGGCGTGAGAACAGTTATGAATGTCCCCAACAGCATGTGTGAGAGCAGCTATGAATGTCCCCAACAGCAGGCGTGAGAACAGTTATGAATGTCCCCAATAGCAGGCGTGAGAACAGTTATGAATGTCCCCAACAGCAGGCGTGAGAGCTGTTATGAAATGTCCAACAGCAGGTGTGAGAGCAGTTATAAATGTCCAACAACAGGCGTGAGAACAGTCATGAATGTCCCCAACAACAGGCGTGAGAACAGTTATGAATGTCCCCAACAGCAGGCTTGAGAGCAGTTTCATTAGCCCCAAACTGCATGAATGAAAACAGCTTTGAATATTCCAAAATTGCAGGCGTGAAAACAGTTTTGAATGACCTCAAATTGCAGACATGAAACAATTTTCATTGTCCCAAAACTGCAGGCATGAGAGCAATTTTCAATGCCCCCTAACTGTAGATGCGTGCTGTCCACAGACTGTAGATATGAGAGCAGTTTGGCTGTCCAGAGACTGAAGGTATGAGAGTAGTTTTGACTGTCTTGAAATTTGAGACGTAAGTCAGTTGTATTGTAAGAGTTGTCTTCCTGAGATGACAACAGAATAACAATGTTCGTGTAGCCAAGCAAGTCAACACTGTACATTAAGCTACGATCTATTAAAGTGGTGAAGGGTCTTCCAGTTTTTTCTTCTTTTATGATAATAGGCCATGATTAGTTTCCATGTATAAGACCTCTATTCGAAGATGTTTCTTAATTTTTATCACACGATAAATGAATTGTGACTGTTAGCTTGTACGCAGAAGATCTCTGTCCCTAAAAGGGTCGTAAATTTAAAATAAAATATGCGAATATGAAGTCCTCTGTTTCAAGGAATGAAACCCCCATCTCCAAGTGGCTCGTAAATTCATAAGAAACAAAAAGTATACCTTGAACCAAAGCGGTGACAATTTTGTCTTTCCGTAAAAGGTTCTTATCAATATAACAAAAGTACATATATATAGAGTGCACGACATTAACTAAATGGCCGTACAACCCTAACGACACATCATCATGCTCACAAATATACTACATGGTCGTACAACCCTAACGACACATCATCATGCTCACAAATATACTACATGGCCGTACAACCCTAACGACACATCATAATGCTCACAAATATACTACTGTTATCTTGAAAGCGGCAAATACTGTTTTATTCCTAAAATGTTCTTAATTCCTAAAGGGTTTAAGTTCACCATGAATAAAATGTTACTGTGACATCCTGAAGATAGAGAAGTATCTGCCATTCCCAGAGCGTTCTTATCATCAAAACAGAGTACATGTACGAATCTGCAACTCTTAGATTGAAGCTTTTGTCATTTATTCCTCAACGGACGCTATCAGGAACTTGGGACTCCCGGCTTAAACGACGCAGACTCTGTTACCCCAAAATCCAGGTGCACAGAACGTGATCAATAAGTGACAAGTGGGGAAATTCAGTATTAGCAATTTTCTGATTACAGGTACAGCATAGCTTGGAATCCAAACCTACATTCTCGGTCTTGCTAAGGGGCGTCTACAAACTGAATCACGCTGTTCTGGGACTCTCTCTCCCCCCTTCCCCACATACACACCCCCACTACACACCAACCTGTATCGCACTCTAAATTACGCTGCATAGATGCAGATCGTCAGTCCAGCACCCCGGGCCAATAAATGTAAACAATGATACATACTTGGAAATTGCTTGCGGCGTTGAATTGGGTAGCTAGATATATACAAGACATGGTGGTTTGAGTTTAAAGTAGTTTCTCTGTTGAACGAATTTAGCACACCTAAAAAAAATTTATGAATTAAATGACTGCACTGAACACAATTTTATAATGACAAACATAAAATGAAGTCGTGTCAGATGAAGTCAATTATTACTGGAACAGCTCAAAAACAGAGTAATAACAAAAATACTATTAACAGCTTTTTAAAAAAACAACAACCGAAAC
This sequence comes from Sinotaia quadrata, assembly GCA_028829895.1. NCBI lineage: Eukaryota > Metazoa > Mollusca > Gastropoda > Architaenioglossa > Viviparidae > Sinotaia > Sinotaia quadrata. The sequence goes on along the minus strand of CM054178.1, from coordinate 129,927,613 downwards.
CACAAAACGAAATTATAACACTACATCTCAATTGTATTTATTTTCTAAAGACAGTTACAAAACAAAAACAAACGAAAGTAACGCTGGCTGTTGCAAAGCATCTTGTCAATTATTGCAAATTTTATAACAGAGACCCGTACACTGCTTTTCTTTCTTTGGGTATCTGTAGATGGCTTGCAAGTGTTATCGGCCTTATATTATTAGAGTGAGTGGTCTTGTGTACAGCAAAATTCTATAAAATCAAAAATATTTTTGTGATTAGTTGGTCACAAATGTAGCAACACAGATTTCGAAAAAGAAAAAGAAGAGTGGTGAAACACCATTATTAAATCCCCCTCCCCCTTTCTTCCTTTTGGAGACAAATCACACTATTTACCTTACTGCATGATAAACTTCATACATAACTCCGTAAATCGGGGGGGGGGGGGGGAGAGGAGGCTGAGAACAAGGAAGCAAAAGATGACACAGACTGCAGGCAGAACAATCAGTCGGTTTAATATCAGACGCGTCACTGATATGCTACAAAATGGATTGGTCACGTTTTTCACAGAAATACCGGCAACTGTTCAAACAAACGTGATATGAAAGCCCTTAAATGATTCAGTCCTCACTATAACTCACTATAATATGGCTCTATAAGGTGAGCAACTGCATAATAAAAATGAAATATTATGTCGACAAGTCGCTAAAGTGTGTGTGTGTGTGTGTGTGTGTGTGTGTGTGTGTGTGTGTGTGTGTGTGTGTTTTGGGGGAGGGGCGAATGAAACTTGATTCCGTCTATTAAGTGTAAGTCACGAAGTCAGCTGATTTTCAAGGGGACGTAAATCCTGCGGCAAGAGCAGAGGCGAGCCCAAACTGGTGTTTACTGATGTCGTTCGAAAGCCACAGACTTAGTCACAGTGTGGTGTGATGCGAGCTATGAATTCACCAGGATGGAATCGGCCAGCACTTGAACTTAACCCCAGGAGCGAGTTTTCCAGCAAGGGGTACAGGAAAGGTCGTATTTGCCGGGCTCGTCCAAAACAACACGAAATTAACGTGACTATCCGAAGAATATGGAACTGTCACCAGATTAACCCTCAGAAGTCTGAATACTTTAGGAGAAGCCGCAAACTGTTGATTTATTTATACGAGATTGTTCTGAAAACTGACTTGTTCATTATTACAACGGCGGGAGTCGGAAGGAGAGTATGAAGAATCCTGCGAGCTAGAGCGATCAGAGTGCAGATCAATATAAGTGCAGATGTTGGAAACTGAATTTCTATTTGACAAACGAATAACTTGATCATTTCATTGGCAGAAGGGGGAGGGGTCGTTACACTACATAAAGTGGTGGCAGGGCAAAGGCAAAGTACCGTTCAGGGCCGACTATCAACAGTATCACCCCCACCCCCATTAATAAATTATGTATCTTACCAACAAATAGCCGCCCCTAGAAAGTGCCATCTTAGAGGGCCCAAGCACCACATCTAGCACCCACCCCAACAAGAAAACCTCGCTAAGCCTCTGATTACAGTCAACTACCCTAGTCAATCTGAAAGACTTTACAAATATCATTGGCCGTCTGTTTGTGTCAGTTTAATGAAGCTATCACTCATCACAGCTCGTCAACTGGTCCCTATATCTATTTGTTTTGCTAGAATAAATCAAGTTTGATACACGACTGATCTGGCACGCTCGAGTGAATCTACCTCGATACAGCTTGTCAACTGATCTCTTTATTTATGTGCTATGCAAGACTGAACCATTTACGACTGCAAATAAAAGTTTCGCTATTTCTGAGTATTGGCTGTATGATCACCAACACTAATATTGGCTGTGTGAGCACTTATACCGTCTGTATGAACACTAATATTGGCTGTATGACTATGATCACTAATAATTATTGGCTGTATGAGCAATGCTACTGGCTGCATGAGCACTACTGTTGGCCGTATGAGCACCAGTAATGGCTGTGTGAGTAATGTTACTAGGTGAATGAGCACTAGTATTGGCTGTGTGAGTACTACAATTGGCTGTAAGAGCAGCAATACAACTGACATATTTTAAAATTCTACAAACAGGAATACCAGCACATTCATGTTTTATACAACGATCATGAACTTACGACAATATCAGTAGCCCACCATGTTCTTGTTCAGAGGACAGTCTGAGTGACATGTGACTGACATCTTGTAGGAATGTGAATAAATCAAAAATCGGTGACATACGCGAACGCCTCAATTTCAAATGGACATTTTAGTGTGCTGAACCGTTTTTTTTTTCTTTTTTGGGGTGCTATTTTATGAATAGACGGATTGTAGCCGGCATTGTACAGCATAAGTCAGGGGCAGATAAATACACACAGTGCGTGTTTTACATTCTTCTGCCCGCATTCTCGTTATCTTGGGAATTTTTTTTTTCCTCTGCGAAGAGACGGATATCGAGTCCGGCAGCTCTAAATTTTTACGCGACAATCAAAGAAGTTAATTACCTGAAAATGTTCACTTTAGAAATGTCCTTGATTACCAGGAAAAAATAATTCTTCGATTGTCAAGCGACCTAATTCATTATGACGTAACACATCTGTTTGTCAATCAAGTAACACTATTCAGGTAGTAGAATAAATTACCAGATCACTATGTCCTTTTTTAGTAGGTAATATATATATAATTTCTTTATAAACCATTTCATTATCGCGTAACAAATAATTTCGGATAATAATACATATACCGAAAAATCTAATTAATTATTAGGTAATTATTCAGTAATAACATAATTCAGAGTATCCTATCTAGGCAGTGTAATTAATTGCCAGGCAATTATTCACCTGACCTAGACAATGCAAATTAATTATCAGGTAATTATTCAGCAGATCTAGACAACGTAATTAATTATCAGATAATTTATTCACCAGATGTAGACGATGTAATTAATTATCAAGTAATTATTCACCAGACCCTGACGGTGTAATTACGAGCGTAACTGTCAGGTAATAAAAATGAATCCCTTCACTCCAGTGAGTTTAAAAGCGTTTTAGTTTTCAGCAGTGTATGACCTACATTTCATCACTTCGCGCAACTGCAGGCAAAACAGTTCCATCGGATACAGTGGTTAACCTTACACTCACGTCAAGGGTTCGAATCTCGCTAAAGACTGATGTTCAATGGCTGGATTTTAGCTACAGCTGCTTACGAATACGAAGAATAAAGCTGACGGATTTGACCCTTGGGAAGTGTAGATGTTAAGAGTGGCTGGTTATAAATGAAAATGTAAATGCTACATGAATATCCAGCCCAAATTCTTGTAGTATTGTGAAAAGACAAGAGTACAGTGCAGATTACATCAACTACCCACCATCCTCCCCAACCCCATCCTCGTGAGTCAGTAGGTCAGATCCAAACAGCTACCTGAAAAGAAGTTCTCAAGCAGAGATTTTTCTTTTACTAGAATCGTGCTGACAATGAGCAGAAGTGTCTAAATAATAACAACCAAAACATTTACTTATTAACTATGAAAAGTGCGAGTTTCACGCACGCTGGCGCTGTAGCCTCAGTGTCGTATCGCTTCAAAGAACAACCTCAGCAGGTTCCAAGGAGACTAGGAAGATTCTTTCTATATTTTCTGCCTTACCAACTAGAGCGGACCACCCATTAATCCGCACACAGTAACTAGCGGACCGTATTATTTAAATCCGCACAAAGGGTGCTACAACCAACGCATATATTGATATAAGGATGTCTAGCTCAGAATTCTGTTGTTATTAAAATCTCCCCCCCTCCTCCCCTCCCTCTCTTAAATGAAGACTAGGGTGGTGGCATAGTTGTACTTTCACCACTAATGACGTAATTATTTATGTTAGACTGGTGATGAAAGAATTTTATGGAAGTGCTTCCGGCCTAGGCACTTGTCTTGTTCTTAATACTGATAACTTTACGTACTACGGTGTGTTGGAATTTGTTTCCTTTTGGGTGGTGGGTGATGCACGGTGGCTGACACAAACTCTGACTATGCAAAATACGCTGTCTATAAAGTGTTATTTTCTGCTCATGTGCGAGAACTGATGTGCACTATCTCGGGGGGGGGGGGGGGACGCTAGTAAAGACACTCACCAAAGCAGGGTATGATGTTAGGTGTAGATGATGTAAGATATTAGGCGTTCATAAAAGCAAGGAAAAAAGGACAATCAACAGGGAACAAACACGCCCTGCCTTCATCTGAGCCACGCGAGACACGAGTGGTCGGATTAGGCCATTTTTTCACGGGAAATGCGATTTTTTGCGGCGTACGTACGGTTCGTTATGTGAAACAAGTTCGTTCTGCGAGTCACGCGGGCGTTCGCAGCGGCGTTCGTTATGCGGATCTTTCGTTCTGCGAGGCGTTCGTTATGTGAGGTACCACTGTACGTTAGTTTTAAACGAATTCACCCATCTGCGCGAGATGATGTCTTTTTTTTTTTTTAAAAAAAAAAAGGGGGGGGGGCAGGGCTGGAATACATTTACCCGACATACAACTAACGTGTACATGTTTGCATATCAGCAGACAAACACATCTAGATTAAGTGCATTTGGACGCCAACGATCGTGTCCATGCAGACAAACAAACCCTCTTAACTACTGCGTTCGTGAAGGCCAGACGGCCGTTAAGAGATACACAGAGCAATATAGCAACAACAAGCTGCAGTCTTTTTAATGTTATAAGCGCCCGCAGTAGGACATCACTATACAGCTTTGACGGATCTGCCTCTCCGATAGACTAGCTTGACGGACGTCTGTATATCTACTTAGTCTCAGAATCGAAATAGTGGCCAATAAACTCGCCGATACCACTTCGCGCCAGGCCAATAAAATGTAACCAAGGGAACTGGTATGTGTTGTATTTCTCGTCCTTTATCTCCTGTGGTTAGTGAATGGCACTCTGGTCATTGTTTGCTACCATATATTGTATAGGTTTTTTTTTAAAAAATTGTAAACCAATTAAAGTCTATTTACTAAATTAAGACATTTATACAATCACTGAGGGGAAGTTGGGGGAAGTTGCTATCGGACCACCCAGTATTTCACTCTTCAGACTCTAGTGCAAGGTTTCTTATCCGGGTTACCCAAGAGTTTGTGACTGAAAAAAAACCCAGCATAGATATAGTAATTATTGTGCAAGGGTTCTTTGAGACCTGAAAATTATTTCAAGAGTTCCTCCCGGGTGAAAGATTGAGAAAGGCTGTTTTAGCGAATGCCAAAAAAGCCAACAACAGCTGCAGTGTAAAAGTCGGCTTTCTACACCAATTAACAACTTGCACTTTGATTAAGACGTCCCTATTGTGGGACGGGCCTTAGAATGTCCAGTAAATTAGTGTGTCAGTGAACGTCATTTTTTTTTAAATTGCAATATAACAGTGAACTGGATTTATAATGCCAACAATATGTTCTTGAACTATGTGCGCACAATAGTGGGTTATTTATTACGTTTACTTCACGGTTTCTTGATGGGTTTCCTGATACTTTCTGGGATGTAGTCTGCGCGTGTGTATGTCTGTGTGTGTCTGCGTGTGTGAGTGTGGGGAAGGGGGAAGCGTGGAAACAACTTAGCTGTATATCACGGGTACAACCTACAACTATTGCAGAGAGCAAGCCGTCTACACTAACACAGTTTATTCTAGAAACAGGAAGTACGGCTCTGTGTCACAACGTTTCAACGAAACTTCTAAACCTAGCTACAATGAGATGGCACTTGAGTGTTTGCTGGGGAGGGATGGAGGGACAAGGACATTTCCTCCTCTTCCATTCTTAAGTCTTGGATGCATTAGTCCACTTCGCCCACACGTGTACATTACAGTTTGTTTTGCACCAGCATACGACGATTAGTCAGTAACGGGACACGCGTAAATCGAATGGCTATTGATTATGCAGACAGGTGTTGCCGGCTCTCGAACGCTAAAAAAAAAACAACCCACGCACAATTGCAACTGGCGGACTTGCCTGCCACACGCTGTCAACTGTTGGCTTCGCTAGAAAAGAAACATGACAAGCAGACGACAGCAGAACACTGTATACATGTTGTTTTTGTTTTGTCTGAAAAACAGCGATTTTATTTAATAAAATCAAGTTACTTGTTCACAGAGCTATTAAGTTTGTGGCATGCAGCGACATAATTTTCAACGACTAGTTTTATGTATTCATAAAACAACAAGGGACTAGCTGCTTGAGAGAGATTTTGAAACTAGATAATACACATGCGCAGAGGATGACTGAGTCGATATTTTGGTTTTGTTTGATCTCCAAGCATACTGTTATCAAACAACTTTAGGGTGTGTTTTGAAAACTGCAAACTAACACACATACATCGGAACAAAACACGCAGAAAATCAATAACACAAAACAGAATATGCACCTTACAGTCGAAGCTCAACGCACGCAGAAAATGCGCTTAACACAGACTTTAACGCACAAAAACCAACAGTTAGTTGGGTAATACTAGTAATAGCAATAATTATCGCTTATGTCTCACCTTGTTTTGTTCCCTCCTCCATAGCTCAGGAATATGTATTCCAATTCGAATGACTACCATAACCGACAAACCACTCCCATGGGTAGTAAAAAAATAAATAAAATTGAAGCCAATATTGGCAGCCACACTGATCAACTGACAGTCCTCGTGATAGACGGGTACTTATCCATCCATGACCCTATCAGAGAACAGTACTTCAAAGCATGATTGAAAAGCCGCGTAAAGGGAGAGCACAACTGTCAGCGACGCCTGGCGGTAAATAGTAGGTCCCCAAAACGTAACACAAATTGAAGGGCCATACCAAGACGGTTCGCGATCCCTAAGTGAGAACGAGACAGCTTGCTTGTAGTACAGTTACCTGCTATGCAAGTAACACAATCAGATGAATTGGCGAGCTCCCCCATTATCTTCACTTACTTAGTTTTAAAAAATACTATAACAGACTAGATCACTATAGTAACTTGAGGTTGTTGTTGGTGGGATTTTGTTTTATGTCCCAGCAATTTATCATATTAATAGCTCTGTGTGTAGTAATAAAGGAGTCTAGTTTTCTTTGAAAAAGAGAAAAGCATGTCCTGAATGAATAAGGCCAAGCTATAGTTTAAATTTATGAAAAGCTGTTTTGTTGATTCTTCCCTGAAGAAACAGTTTTGACACGGTAAATGTAAACATGTAATTAAGAGTCACCATGTACAACAGCCATATTTATGTACTCTGCAGCTTTAAGACAATCTTTCCTAAAAATAAAACATTTTTGAACCTTTCTATTTCTTTTTAAAGCTTTTACAAATAACATGATTCAGTTTCATTTTGTTTCAGGAGCTATCTTTCGCTGGTTCTCATATAGGCATTTTATTGCACCTAACATGTGTGTGGGCTGCAAAGCATTTTAGTGGACATTGTGCATGGGAAGTACCGCGTCGCCTGCTTGGCAAGCCAATCTCGCACTCACGCTAAACCTTGCGTGGTTCTCGAGTTGCCTTCACGCTATCCTGGATCTAAATTCTAAAGTTAAGATCGTGCAAATTTGAACTGTAGTAGGTACGGGGGGACAAAAGCACTATTTTTTAAAAAATTGGTTTTGCCGAAAGGAAGGTTAAAAGAATCAGTTACAGGATTTTTTTGCAATATATTTCTAAAGTGAGTGATCATTTCATTTCATTTTGAACAAACTTGCCAAGGATTTTTGTATGTCTGTTGAAATAAACTGTTATTTAGTTAATAGTTGTGTGAGAGAACTTAATCACTATTGTAGCTCTGCAAGAGAACTTATTGACTATTCCACGTTTTATTTGAGAATTTACTCTATATTCACAGTTTTATAAGAGAATTTACGCTTTGTTCGTACTTGTACGAGAGAGCTTACACTCTGTTCGTAGTTGTATGGGAGAACTTACACTCTGTTCGTAGTTGTATGGGAGAACTCACACTCTGTTCGTAGTTGTATGGGAGAACTTACACTCTGTTCGTAGTTGTAATGGATAACTTATACTCTGTTCGTAGTTGTATGGGAGAACTTACACTCTGTTCATAGTTGTATGGGAGAACTTAACGCATTATTGTAGTTATGCGAAAGAACTGCTTAACTCGTTGGTTTTTTAAGGGAACTTGCCCACTATTTAAATTTTGGACATCTATAGCTATACCAGATAACTTGCATAGCATATAATTTTTATATGATTCAGTTATCAACAGCATGAAACAAAACAGAGGAAAAAACCAACTTTAAGAAGAAAAAGCAATCCAACCGAATCAAATTCTGGTAATTAAAAGAAAATGAGACAAAGGCAATTAAATTTATTATTAAATTTTTACCAGCCCATGACGTTTGTGTTTTCCTGAAGGCATATCTAAACTTAAAAAAAGAAATGTATGTACGTTGTATGTTTAGAAAAAATATTTTAATGGAGCACGATATGTTTATAAAACAACTTTTTGTGTGTGAGTGAAAAAATGAGTGGTGTTGTGTGTGTGTGTGTGTGTGAACTGTAGTCGGTTAGTTATGCAGTGACTGAAGACTTGGAATTTATCTATCTATCTACCCCATGACAAATAGATTTCATCACTTGGATATAAACAGTTTCTAAGTTAAATTAAAGAATAGTGCTACATGTCAATTCGACACGTTTGAACTTGATCATATTTTTATGGAGGGGAGGGAAATCGCACATCCAGGAATACTGTAGTAGACCACTTAATCTTAATCCTTGTAATAACTATAACAAAAGTTTATGCACATCGTATACTCTACTTTCCTACACGCTGTCTATATAAGGGGAAGTAACATATGAAACAGAAACATTGAGTTGTGAAATTAGATTTGTTTCCCATGCGCTAGTAGTTTTGTTTTGTTTTTTAAAAAAAAATATCTGTACGTAAACAATTTTACGTTGAAAACGGTCATTTGAACCAGATAATCAAAATCACTTATTTAATCATAAGAACCAGTCGTGTTTAGTGATCTAATGGGCAAACCCATAGTTAATATCTGCGGAAGTAGAGAGAAGAAAAATCCCGGTGAATCTGGTAATAACAAATATACAACTAAATAAACCAAGGAAAACAGGAAAGTGATATTATGTGAACACTAAAATCCCCAAAGAGTACATGTATTAGGCAATTTATTCCTTTTTTCCGCAGAAGTGTTAGAGTCCTGGTGTCATGTTGGTAAATTTTATCTTCACAAGACACCGACGCATTCTGTCAGGACATACAAACTGGATGCGTGTCAAAAACAGACCCACCCACCCACTTACCCACCCATCTCTACTTCGGCAATTGATGTGGGATTTGTATGACCTAGAATCCTAGATATTGAGAGTGGGAAGAAAAGCTTATCATGCGTTCGCGCGGGCGCGTCTAAGAGAGTATTTGTGTGTGAATATGTTTGTCCATGTTTGCACGTGTTTTTACGTGTGCACACCTGTAATATTATGACAAACAAACTATTTGAAGCAGATTAAATTTGCTTATCCCGATTTCTATACTTGATTGTTATATAAATTGTTGAATGTCAAAGTGACCCGACCTTGGGCACTGCTTATGATGATATTTTTTGTATCAAAGTTGGAAGTAAACAACTCAGGTGGAGGATAGGCTAGAAAGTGCTGATGCAATCCAAACCAGTTCGAACTGGATGAGTAGTTTTTATTATCCAATGATTATTTTAAAGAACGAGACCAGCCAATGGGCTGAGATAAAAAGTTTACTTACTGTAAAGAATTCTATTGTCTGATCACTTTGAGTTTGGAGTGGCAAGAAATCCGGCCATGAAAGGTGGCCGTAAGCCTAATGGTGAATTAACTGATTGATTGAGAGAGAATGGACTTAGAAATATTTTGTGCATTTTTGCTATTGATGTGTTATACTTGTCTTTTATTATTAATGTGAGTATGTATTATGTGAGTAGACTATTATTTCTACAAATTGTGAACCATGATGCTTATATGTAGTATGCTAAACATTTGACATTGTTTCTAGTGAATCTGTTCATAAACTATTATTCCTGTATTTATTATGTTCTGTGAGTGTATCAGTGCAATAAATACTGTTGCAGGAAACTGTAAGCTGAAACTTGAATGTAAGAGAGAATGGTTCTTGACTCCAGCTTTTTTTCTTCGTTTCTTAACTTTGGTCGACAGAGCACACAGTGCTATAAATAACTTGATTCTTTCTTAGTTTGTGATGGCGTACTTATAAAAATTAATATGATGTCGTATTTACGAAAATTAAATCTTGTGCATATTGCTTACCGTGGCAACTCTACAATTTAATTCTGTGCATTTGTTTAACATTCCAGAAATTGATAATCATTTAATGAGCAAAAGGTGTTCAGTTAAGGTTTTAGTACATACTGCTTCCATTTTTAATTGAATCCAATTTTTTAACAAGAACATGGAGAGTCATTGTGTCTTTAATTGTGCAAAGATCCCACAATCAGACATCGCGCCAAGGAAGGTGCTCTCAGGAATAGCACTCGATTATTGCATCGCGCATGCTCGCGATCACAGCCTATTTGGGGGGGGGGGGGGCATTTTATTCTTTAATTCCCCATTTTATTTTATCACAAACTCGGTCTATTATGATTGGTTTGTTTTGTGATATCACAAAATCAATTTGTACGTTTGACCACTTTACTTGCTATTCACGACTTTATCCTATCACAAATTCAAGCCATTCTGATTGGTTGGTTTGCGATATCACAAATTAGTTTGTATGGCGAGCCATTTTAGTCTTTCTTTACTATTTTATTCTATCACAAACTCAAGCTATTCTGATTGGTTGATTTTGTGACATTGCAAATTCCTTTCTATGATAGTCTGTTTTACAATTTAATTAGGAACTTTTGAGGTCACAAACTCAAGATATTCTGATTGGTTGATATTGAAATACAACAAATTCATTTATGTGACGGGTCTTAATCTTTTATTTATGATTTTATGACATCACACTGGCAATTTTTATTGTTTGATTTTATGTTACTATAAATTCAAGTTTATCTGGGTGGATGGTACAAATTCATTTCTATAGTAGACACCAAATTTATTTCTAAGGGAGACACAAATTCATTTCTATGATAGACACAGATTCATTTCTATGGTAAATTCATTTTATCATAACTGCGTAAATAGAAACAATAACAGCCCGTTCCTTAAATTAATTTGTTAAATCACAAACCAACTATTCAGAATAGCTTGGAAATGTGATATAACATATTCATGTTTCCATAGAATCCTCCAGACAAAACAAAACAGTCCCACATACAAGACTGACGCTGCGAAGAGCGATGCTAAGATGGCTTCCACACATGGTGACATTACCATTTAAGCAACAGCAGGAAAAACAAACGAAACAAAAACACTACACGCAGGAACCATTACGGAGACAACTAGAATTAAATTTTCTGTGTCCGCTCCCTTAATTAATTTTGGTGAGGCCAGGACAACAAACTGCTGCAGGCCCTGCTGTCTTGGACTGATGCCAGCCAGAAATAGACTGCTCCACAGCAGGGTCGTAAGTAGGTAGGTAAATTTAACATGATGTATAGTTAGTAAGATGTAAACTGGCACTACACTGCATAAACATCAGTCATGCGTCGATATAATTTCTTTTAATTATTTTTCTTTCGTAACTTTTTTGGGGTTTTTTTGTGTAAAAACAAGATATCAAGGTGACATCTTGATATGATGGTCCCGTTTAATGTCTAATGTACAAAATAGAGCACGTGGACAGTTGTCTCATCTCAAGAAGCATTAACATTTTATACTGAAGTCACACTGAACAATGACACAGAGGGACCAATATTATTATTACTAATGTTTAAATAGAGATCAGTCTTTAAGGAAACAGAACACTTGAAGATTATATAAAGTTTTCAAAAGAGATATGTACGTTAAAGAAAGACAACAAAAGACACAATATCTTAACGTAAGGGTCCCCAAATGCCCCCCCACCCTCCTTCCGCACACATATATAGTAGGTCATTGCAAGTATGTTTATTAAAACAGATATACTTGAAATTAATTCAATGTGATTTATATTATTTCATTCTATATTGAATGTTACCATACTTTGTTAGTATTATGCATTCATAATCTGAATAGTGCAATTTTATAGACATTTTCACGTCAAAATATTAAATAATCATAGGTGTTATCAGTATAACGTTAGTTGTTTTGAAGTCAGTATACATATTATTACATAAAATGTAAACTTTTCTCTCTATCCGACTTCATATAATGGGTCTTTAAAAAGAAAGTGTTTGTGTTGTTGTTGTCCCTCATCAGTTTCACATCCAGCCACGTATTCATCCGAATATTTTATCTGTCAAGTTTCATACATTGCCTGTGTGTATGCATGTGCATATGCATATGTACATGTATATTTATATATCGTGTACATGTATATATATGTATGCATATGTGTACATGTGTATGTATTGTGTGCATGCATGTGTGTGTATGTTTGCGTGTGTTTGTACATGTGATTGCATATTTTTTTGTGTTTGTGTGTATGCATGTGTTTGTGTATGTGCATATGTGTGTATATGTGTGTGTAGGGCTATCCTTAAGACTTATAGGTCCTCATGCGGCATTGCTTTAAATGAAAAACAGAAAACAGTCGAAATAAAAAATTTAGCATGGAATTAATTAAACACGGTACTGCATAGTTTTGATGAACTGTTAATGCACGCACACACACACACACACACATACACACACACACATACACACACACACACACACACACACACACACACACACACACACACACACACACACACACGAATTACTGCAGATACAATATTGAAATAAGTGAAATAAACGTTGAAAAATATCATAAAACTTTCTTTCGTGGGGGATGGGGGTGCCAGTTTTTAACGGGTCTCTACGCAACTTCACACACGACATATACCTAAGAAAGACACACACACCCTTTTTTGTGTGCATATATTCTTTTCTATGCATACGTATTTGCTAGTGTGCATGTTCGCGTTAAACAATGCAGTATAATTAAACTGTTTCAGAAATAAATAGTCTTTTCGGGTGACTGGTTGGGATGATTGGTTGGAGATGACTAATTTGGGATGATTGGCTGAGTATAATTGGCTGAAGATGGTTGGCTAGAGATGATTGGCTGGAGAGAACTGGGTGGAGATATTGGTTGAATACAGTATTATAAGTTAAAGATGAAATAATGACTATCAAATTATAAGATAGTCACATGTCATAACAATACCGAACACTTTCTCTACACTGGATGAAATTATTATTAATATTGTTGTGGACTAGTTGGTGTGACTAGGCGATGTGATGGGAGGATTTACTACTCGTTTGACTCTGGACAAGTTGTCCACGAAATGACTAGATATCAAGCACACATTGGAAATGGTGCCATCAAGCTCTGTATGGAAACACACGTGCCCTCACCGGATGTAAGCCTTCCTGACAGGCAAAACCTAGAACTTTTAAATTAAACCAGCTCACTTGTTTCAACATTCCTATTTGGTTTATTCTTAAAATGTCACATTTTTACGAAGTATTTGTCAACAAACAGCAAGTAAGCAAACATTCACGCACGCACAGTCCTAATCAGTCACTCGCAATAAAATGATAGAAATTCCAGCTTAGAATCAGTTTCAATTCTAATAATAAGAAATTCTTATTTTAAAAAAAAGTTTTTCTAGTTTGAAATTGCTATTGTATTCAGAGACTGTAACAAAACAAATCACTTGTTTAGCGTCATTTTTGCTCTTTTTGTAGTTCCTTGCAAAGGCGCTGAATAAAAGGTTGCTGAAATTGAGAATTCTCCAAAAAGAAGTATTTTTGATACAGCACAATGCTCACTGACAAAAATTGGAATTTCTCAGACACCTCCAGCACCACTTCAGAAAGTTGAACGGAAACTAACTAAAACCGGGAATTCTTTAACAGACCTGGCAGTTGTACGGCAGGAAAGCAATTAAAATAATGAATAATGAATTTTCAAAAAATAACCGTACTTTTTATCATTTGTTTTATGTTCATTTCCAACTTTTGCAGATGGTAAAGTAATTAGACAAAAAGGACTGCATAGTAAACCTTGCAAGAACCACTAGATTTGGCTCTGAATTTGTCCTTAGCCATTTTGACAAGTAATTTACTTTTCTGAGTACCTCGGGCTTTCAAGAGTTCGTTCCCTTATTCGTTTCCACTGTGCAGCTTTGGCTTGTGTACAGCGTTGTCTTTCTGTTTCTTTGGCTCAGTACTGAGCTTGCAGTTATATATATCCCGTGCAACAGTGGCTTGTGTACAACCTTGTCTTTCTGTTTCTTTGGCTCAGTACTGAGCTTGCAGTTATATATATCCCGTGCAACAGTAGCTTGTGTACAACCTTGTCTTTCTGTTTCTTTGGCTCAGTACTGAGCTTGCAGTTATATATATCCCGTGCAACAGTGGCTTGTGTACAGCGTTGTCTTTCTGTTTTTTTGGCTCAGCACTTAGTTTGCAGGTCCTTGACCTGTGCAGCACTTGGCTTGTGGAAAACGGTTTCTTCTTCTCTTTTTCTGACTCAGCACTGAGACTGAGCTCTTTATCTTATGGACGCCATGAAAGTAAAAGCACTTCATTGACCATATTGTATTTTGTACGCTTCCATGAGACAAATATTTTCAGATTTCCAGCAACACCTTATTGTCGTTACGGTGACATGCACACGATAGTACACCAAGAAATCAGTGACTCGTTTTCTAGTATTACCTCCTTGAAATTATCGAAATGCACACTCAGCTATGAAATGGTAAAGACTTCACATCGGGCAATTCCAATACCAAGATTAAAAGTCGAACCAAAGTTTAGAATTCTACAGACAGCACCTGGTAAAAGATTATATAGAATACAAGGAGCTGAGCAAGTGTTGAAGAAAATACAGGTTTGGAGGTTGTCATATTTTTGTCGTATTTTTTCTCCAGTCTATGACTAAGAACACATTCTTTAGACTTTTAGTAGAGAACAGTTCTTTAGTGCATGGTCTTTGAGCACCTTGTAGCGTCCTTTATTAAACGCCTCATTTGCTTGATTGACTCTGGAACACAACATTCGAACTATGGAGAGGTTAAAGGTCACCATACGTATTTCGCTTTCAGATGGAACTGAACTCCAGGCTCTGAGCGAGAGGTTAGTGCAATATCCTAATGCCAATACCGCCCACCCCCAACCCCAACACTCTCATACTTGGAATTGCTGACCAAGAGGCTGGAAAGGGACTTTTCATTAAGAGAGCTGTGGGTGGAGGTAGAATGGCAAGCAGTCAGAGAAATCGGGAAATTCACCCCAGAGGAAGCCATCATTCTATCTGCTCTGTGCCAGACGCTGAGCTCGAAGAGCCTGAGGTACCGAGAAGAAAGCGGAGCTGTTGTTTGCGTTCTGAAGTGAATTTTGCCCTGTTCAGCTCCAAGCAAAAGTCTTGGATTTGTTTGGCCTCACTTCCACCACTCTCCTCCACCCGACCGGGCAAGATGAAAGCTGCAACACACACACACAGTTACGATGACACAATTCTTAACTGACTAATACATAACACGACTTTCAATTTACCCTAGTGGGTAATATATTGGCTAGAATAGACAGGCTAGTCACGATTGTATTAGTCGTAAGTAATAAAGACGAAGTCACAATGACTTAGTATTAAGCAAGCAGTGGCTAGGATATAATAATCATAAGACCTTAGTCGTAGTCTAGTAGTGGGCAGGATGTACTGAAGTCATTATGTTTTAGTTATACATAGACTTGACAAGGTGTAAAAGGTACAAGCTCTTACTCTTAAGTGAGTATAACCTGGAAACATAGAAGTCATTACGTAAGAGTTCGCAGTAATAACGACTAGACTGTATAGAAGCCATAACGTCAGTTCTAAGTAAACAGCAACTAGACTGTACAGAAATCATTACGTCAGAGTTCTAAGTAAACAGCAACTAGGCTGTATGGAAATCATTACGTCAGAGTTCTAAGTAAACAGCAACTAGGCTGTATAGAAGTCATTACGCCAGAGTTCTCAATAATAAGGACTAGACTGTATAGAAGTCATTACGTCAGAGTTCTAAGTAAACAGCAATTAGGCTCTATAGAGGTCATTACGTCAGAGTTCTCAGTGTGACATTTGCTGGGAGATGGGTAAGGATGTTAATTCTCCACCACCCCGGGCTGCCCGAAACCATAGGTTAATCCCCCAAACACACCTTCTGGCTGGCCATATGTGTTAGAAAGGTGAATGACAGACATTGTAGAATAGAAGAATGATAATTCCAGAAAATAACCCGAGTTCCCCTGATACATAGAGCCAGGATAGTCAGTAAATACAGGTGACAGACTACAACATATAACATGTAAGTGAGTCACGCTAACCCGAGTGATCTATATATCAATAATAATTGTATTCAACAAGAAATAATATATAAGACAGCATGGTTACATATAGCGAATAGTTCAACAGTTACAATTAGAGTTTATATATATATATATATATATATATATATATATATAGTTATTGTTATAGTACCTAATCTACTAAGTGGCTGAGATATACCGAAATCACAATGTCATAGTCTTAAGTAAGGAATGGATAGGATTTACCGAAGTCACAATGTAATAGATCTAAATAATGAGGGGCTAGGTTATACAGAAGTCAAGATGACATAGTTCAATGTACAGAGTGGTTAGGACATAGAGAAGTCACAATGTCAAAAATGTAAGTACTGTGTGACTACGATATACAGAAGTCACAGTGTCATAGTTCAAAGTAAGAATGGCTAGGATAAACAGAGTTCACAATGTCAGTTTTAAATATGGAGTAGATAGGATATACAAAAGTCACAATGCCATATTTTTAAATAATGAGTGGCTAGGATATACAGAAGTCAGAATATCATAGAAAATGGCTAAGATATATAGAACTCACAGTGTCATGGCTCTAAGTAAGTAATGTCTAGGACATACAAAACTCACAATGTCATGGCTCTAAGTAAGTAATGTCTAGGACATACAAAACTCACAATGTCATGGCTCTAAGTAAGTAATGTCTAGGACATACAAAACTCACAATGTCATGGCTCTAAGTAAGTAATGTCTAGGACATACAAAACTCACAATGTCATGGCTCTAAGTAAGTAATGTCTAGTGTCACGTTGTCTTAATTAAAACTAGTAAATATTTGGCTAGAAGATACACAACAGTCATTATCTCTCAGTTCATTATTATGTGTGTGCAAATGACGAAATGATTGCGAACAGATCTAATGACTCTTCCTACCTTTAAAAGAATTGAATGACATTCCCTGAAACAAAACAAAATTAAAAGTATTAATAATAAAGTAAGCTCACAATGCAGAAAAATTATTTTAATAATAAAGTAAGCTCACAAAGCAGAAAAAATATTTTAATAATACCACTGAGTTTAGGGGACTGAGGCCTCTAGCAACAGTAAAAGTGGCGTCTTTTACTGCGCTTATATTCACACTGTAGTACAATAATAACTATGAAGACCACTTTGTTGTCTGGAATCTGCCTTATGGTAGTCGATCTTTGAGTCCAAATTGATTGGAAAAACTACCCACCACCTTTAAAACTCTGCCTAGTTGATTTATATTTTCTTATATGAGAAGGCCATGTGACAATATTCACATAAAACAATACACTATAATAGAAAAAAATGATAAAATAAAATGTAATACTGATATAAACGACTTTAAATGAGTGTATATATTGGTTATTTACTAAATTATTGTCTTTACAAGTCCTATCTCTAATGTACACACATAATTACAATTTAGTAGTACCTGAATTTAGTATTTGTATTTCATATAAAAGAAACAACACTATAACTACAATAGACCAGCAATAGACCAGCAATAGACCAACAATAGACCAGCAACCACGATATTTCTAACACAAGAACAACCAAACTCATAGGAAAATACGGCTACTATACAGTAACACAAACTGAAAGAACACAACATTAATGACAACACACACACACACACACACACACACACACACACACACACACAGAGAGAACAGCAGCAACAACAATAAAAATCAAACACAATAACAAGTAGAAACAAAGCATACAAGTCACATATAATAACCATACATCAAAGTATACAAATTCCACACAGTATCTATACAACGAAGTATACAAATCATGTACAATAGCTATACAACAAAACATACAAATCATGTACAACAGCTATGTTACGTTTCCAGTATTTATTTAAAGACCCTGCTTAGAATAATTAAAAGACTTTAAATATAATTAATTCTTCCTCTCATATTCTACGCAGACTGGTTGCTCAATTTATTATCTGACTAATTAAAAGTGCGTCTTGTAGTTCAGACGACAAATTTACAGACTAATAAACTGCGAACTTTTAGCTAGATTTGAAAACAGTTAAATCCCTCTAAATTAATATGCACTCGTCATCAATCTTTCTGCTCATCCGCCCCCATTCAAATCTAAGAATTAATCTAATTGGTCTATTGTGCATAGAAATCAACTACTAAGAGGTATTAACAAAGAAAATAAGATTTAATAAAGTTTAACAAATTAACAATAAATCGAATGCAACGCGAATAGTCTTCACTCTGTCTTTACGCGCCTATGCCTGATTTTTGTCAATCTAAATTGCCAGAAAAGTGTTCCTTTGAGATCTGTACACTTGATTTTGCACTTAGCTCTATTCTTGTATCCTTGGTCTCAACACTCAGTCATGCTGATTCGTTCCCTCAGTCCCCCTTTAACGACACACGTGGTGCATAAGGAATGATGTCCCTTTGTTAGTGGCTAGGAACTGGAATTTTTGCAGCATGGCCCTCAGAGTGGATTTCGACACGCTTACACCAATAAGCTAATGCAGGTGAGGCATGGGTGAACATGAACCATGAGCCGACCTGTGGATGCAACGTGTTTGGATATAATTCTCAACCTAACAGGTCCTACCTAGGCATGGCTCAATTAAATGCGCTGAACAAAGAGTTTCGACTTCGCGTCGCTTACAATTAGATTTTAGAAAAAATATAATCGTCTCACATGTGTTCCATTTAACAATCATGACGTATGAAGCAATAAAATAGATACAACGTTAAATTAATGTTCATACAAGGGGTAATTCAAGCCGACAGAGCGCTTCACAATTTACAATTTAAATTACACGCAATAATTGAATTACATGAAGAATTCATATCGAGCGCAGCATTCTGGCTCTTTAGTGAATTAAAACAATATAAATTAAAGTACAGAAATGGAAAAATGGTTACAATAAATTTATATTCCGTAACATATAGGGTTTCAGCTATTTCTCTGAACCATGCTCAAGTGTATATGGAAATCATATAATACATAGCACAAATACATACTTAAACAATACATAGGCAAATACTATTAAATAAAATGATACCTTTGAGAGAAGTCGAAGGGTACCTTGATTCTCTATGGCGCCGGCTGCCTCTCACGACCCGAGTAAGCTGATGGAATTAGCTAAAATGTGCTCGAAGTGAGGGAGCGGAAGCGTGTGGGTACATATATAGAAAGGTATATTGCGTATCACGTGACTGTTCGCAAAGCATGTGGTTGGTTCGAGAACTGGACAATGGTCCTAAAGTTACATAACATCTTGACCTGTTCTAGAAGCGCCTAGAAAAAGGAAGCTTTGAACAAAGGGCCAAGGGTTTCAAATATTCGAATTTGAAGTAAACAAGGCAAGTGGGTCATCAGGTCGGCATTTTTATCAGACTTGTGACACCCCCTTGCTTTTGAGGCGTTTATCTTACCAAAGATAAAATGCCTCCTACAAATTATGTATGATAAAATGTAGAAGTCCACAATGAAGAAAAATTTACACAAAAAAAATTTCAACATTCCTAGAAATAAAGTGTGCAACTATATTTCATATTTACAGGAAGGAATCCGTAGGGTTCAGTTAATTGATTAAACAACATTCTATCAGTACCGGCACTTGATGGCATCAAGCACGACTCATGTAATCTGCGCCAACATTCAAAGACCCTTTGATGTAATGAATATTTGCGTCATACTGTGTCAGAAACAAAGACCAACGCATTAAACGGCTGTTCGTAAATTGCGCCTGTCCGAGAAAGGCCAACGGCTGGTGATCGCACTCAATGACAAAGGTTTTTCCGTACAAATAGTTTTCGAACTTTTTTATGGCCCAAACTATTGCAAGACATTCCTTTTCACTGGTGGAATATTTCTGTTCAGTAGTTGTGAGTTTACGGCTTGCATATGCAACTGGGTGTTTGGTGTCATTGTGTTCTTGTAATAACACTGCTCCTAATCCTGTGTTGCTAGCATCAGTCCTTAACAAGAATGGTTTTGTCAAATCTGGCAGTTTAACAACTAAATCTGAAGTCAGTCTAGATTTCAGTGTGTCAAAAGCGTTTTGGCATGCATCAGTCCACACTACTTTTGTAGGCATATTCTTACGTGTCAAGTCAGTCAGAGGACATGCAATGGCACTAAAATCTGGTACGAATTTTCTGTAGTAGTTAGCAAGACCAAGAAAACTTCTAACTTGTGTTTTTGTTAGCGGTTGTGAAGTGTCCTTAAGTTGTGCTATCTTAGCTTCACTTGGCGACATAGTTCCATGACTCAACTTGTGTCCCAAGAAGTCTAAGGAGAATTGTGCTATTTCACACTTCGTAGGGCGGGCAGTGAGGTTGGCTTGCTTTAATCTGGCTAGCACATCTCGTAAGAGTGTTAAGTGCTCCTCCCATGTCTGGGTGCCTAGAATTAAATCATCCATGAAGTTCTCAACTCCACGTCCGTACAGTGGTTCTAACAATGACCGCATCATTTTAGAAAAAATGCTTGGAGCGTTTGAAACTCCGAAAGGCATAACTTTCCATGTGTAGTTTCCTACTGGTGTAGTGAAAGCTAGTATGTGTCGATCAGTGTCCTTGACCTTGATTTGCCAAAAACCGCGTGACAAATCTATTTTGGTATAGTAATGAGCGTTAGCTAGCTTAGTGAAGATGAGATCCGGATCAGGAAGAGGTTCGGCACAAAACTCTGTCACTTGATTGAGTTTGCGGTAGTCTACGCAAAAACGGAACGAGTTATCACGTTTTTTAATCAACACGATGGGTGATCCGTAGGCACTGTCAGTCTTCTCTATGACCCCTAGATCTAGCATAGTCTTAATCTCACGTCTAACGTCATCTATCTTAGCGTGTGGCAACGGATACGGCTTCAAACGTATCGGTTTGTTGTCAGTCAGCTTCAGTGAAAATTCTATTAAGTCTGTCAACCCTGGTTTGTCTGTCAGAGTAGATGAGAACTCATTAAGCAATTCATTCACTTCTTTTTTCTGTCTTTCTGTCAAGGCTTCATTTACCCTAACGTCTTTGACAGTTTCGTCCGTCTGTAGAGGACAGTTTGGTAAAGTACCAGTGACGCAATCAGTATCCCCCTCGTCTTCTGTAACTATCGTCGCTACGACAAAATCAGCTTGAGTGGTTTGATCCTCACGGCTTATGTACTTTTTGAGTAGGTTAACATGAAAGATTTTCTCTCTCTTTCCTGTCTGCACCTTATAGTTCAGTCCCCCTAGCTTGGCGGTAACTACAAAGGGCCCCTTCCATTTCATCTGAAGTTTGTTATGTGCTTCAGGAAGCAACAGTAACACTTTGTCATTAACTTCAAATTCTCTAGGTTTGGTGTGCTTATTGTAATATTCTGCCTGTCTAGACTGAGCTATCGTCAAGTTTTCCCGTGCTATCTTGCCTATAGTTTCAAGACGGTTTCTTAAGTCAGTGACGTATGTATAAGTTGTCTTAACTTCGTCATCTGTCTTTTCATCAGTCCAAAGTGCCTTCAAAATCATCATCGGTCCGCGTACAGTACGTCCGTAAAGTAGCTCAAATGGTGAAAACCCGGTGGAAGATTGTGGCACCTCCCTATATGCAAATAGTAGGGCAGGGATGTATCTGTCCCAGTCTTTCGGTTTATCTGTGGCGAGCTTTTTAAGTGCTGTTTTTAATGTCCCATTGTATTTTTCAATCAGACCATTTGCCTGGGGGTGGTATGGTGTGCAAGTAAGATGTTTGATGGAAAGTAAACGATTTACTTCCTTCATTACGTTGCCTATGAATTGACTCCCCTGATCTGTCAAAATTTCAGTAGGAATACCAACACGACTCCAAAGACCGAAAAGGGCTTCGGCGACAGTTTCAGTATCAATATTTTTCAATGGTACTGCGTCGGCGAATCTTGTTGCGTAATCAATAGTGGTCAGCACGTATCGATTACCTCTCGTTGATGTGGGTATTATAGGCCCAATCAAATCCAATGCTACGCGCTTGTAGGGTTCACTGATCAGTTCAGGCTCTCCTAACGGTGCGGGTCTGATTGAATTTTTAGACTGTGTTCTCTGGCATGTGTCGCAACTTAACACGAATCTACGGATATCGGCAGTGATGTCCGGCCAATAAAACTCACTTGTAATACGACTAGTTGTTTTTTGTACACCCATGTGTGCACCAAAAAGACTCTCATGACCTAATCGTAATACGTCATTTCGTTTGGTTTGTGGAACGACTAATTGTTTCCGAAATTCGTCTCCCACTTTCGAATAGCGGTACAATAAACCCTTTTTCAGAATAATGCACGCTTTCTTATTCGAATCGTCAGTGTTGACGTCACTAACAAGTACAGCTTGTCTGCGTAACTTGTCTAGTGTTTCGTCCTCAGCTTGTAATATTTTAATCTCGCTAACTGTTGCTTTATCTACGGCTGGTGCGGCAGACATCGGTGCAGTTACAGATTTGTCTTTACTACTCGCTGCTCTGGTTACAGCGTTAACCAGTGGTGGTTCAGTTGAAGTTTGTTTTTTGCACGGCAAAACATACTTGCAACCAAGGATCACGTCATGCGGTGAGTTTTCCATAACTGCCGCTTTGACTGTTCCTTCTACAAAGTCTGAAACAATCGAGACTTCAGCTACTGGTAAAATGTCTTGTTCGCCGTTTGCAAAGGTGACAGAGATTGTCTCCCCTGTGTAGTCGGTACGGTTAACTAATGATGCATTTACAATAGCGTCCAGCTCACACCCTGTATCAAGCAAAGCGATTGTATCGTGACCGTTTGCCTGTACTGGTGTTCGATTCGACTTTTCTGTTTTAGGTGTATGACTTTCTACTGCGTAAACTTTAGCTGTTTTCTTTTCAGGACATGTTCGTGAAAAATGGCCACTATCACCACAAGTGTAACATGCAAGATTCTTTTTATCTTTCTGTTTGTCGGACTTGTTTTTAGTGTCGGGTTTAGATGTTTTATCATCACGCTCATTAGGTGCCTTCCCGTCATTTTTCTTATCCTTTCGAGTCTGCGGTTCGTTCGGTCGAGACTTGTTGTTCGCGTGTGCGTTCGAGAATTGAGAATGTGCGTCATCAAAGCGATCGGCGGCGTTGCCTATCTCCTCTAGCGTAGATTTTTCCCTTATTGCTAAGTGAATCAGTAGATCTGATTTGTATGACCCGAGAATATGGTCTTTTACCATTTCATCCCTAAGACCTGCGTACGTCTGTGGAGTTTCGGCTAGATCTATCCATCTTTGGAACAAGTCAGCTACGCGCCGTATGTACTGTGCGTGCGTCTCTGAACTGGCTTTCGTGGCCTGTTTAAACTTACGTCGGTATGTATCTGCTGTGAGTTTGTAACGTTTCAATAATGCGGCCTTGACTGTGTCGTAATTATCTGACTCAGAATCGCTAAGCTTATTGAACTCGTTTTTCGCACTGCCCTGCAATAACCCCGATAAATTTATCGCCCAATGTTCCGCTGGAATGTTTGTTGCTCTGGCTAACTTTTCAAACGTTTTTAAATACGCGTCTATTTGATCTTTGTTCTCATCAAATGGGACCATATTTATCTTTGGAATGATATTTTCAATTCTACTGTGATTATTTCCATCGCTAGAACGCGAATCACCACTGCTTCTGCGATCACGGTCTGGGTTGGTAACTTCTAGTTTCTTTACTTCCCATTCTAACCGTTTTATTTCTGCGTCTGCGGCGATGCGTTTGGCTTCTGTGTCCGCTGCGATGCGTTTTGCTTCTGTGTCCGCATTGGCTGCTATGCGTTTAGCCTCGGTTTCGGCTTCTAGCTTTTTAGCTTCGGCTAGTCTATCAGCCTCTAACTTCTTAGCTTCGCGATTAGCTACACGTTCCTCTCTTTCTATCTCTTGTCTCTCTTTTTCCGCTTTTTCCGCTTTCTCTAGCTCAGTTTTAATGTAGCTAGTCAGTTCGTCACCCTGGTATCCTATTAAGGAACCCTTCTTTTTCAGGTTTTCAATCTGCTCTAGATCCATTTTACTGTCTTAGCGCTCTGGCTACAATAAGAATGTATCTCGTGAATTGTGTGTTTTAACCGTCGGCGATAACTCCGCTTATCCCGAAAATAACTTTTAGGCTACAACCTTACAAAAATTATTTAATTTACTCAGAACACCTTCCGAAATAAATTACGCGTTAACTCTTTACACGTTTCACCTGCTTGTCACAGTGTCCGCTGTTCCAAGACTTTCGTAATGTCACGGCTCCTACCATACAACATTACACATTATATCTAGCACCCTAAATATAATAGTCCGAAGTCTGTTACTACCGATAACTCTCCTAGCTGGCGGTATAACCTTCGACTCCTCACAATGAAGTACTCAGTAACACAATACTAAATAAATCATTCAATAGCTAACATGACATATTTAACTACGCTTAAATATATCAACATTAACTAACATGCACGCTACTCTGCAAAAGAATACATGCACATGTCACAACAAAAGCAAAGAAAATCAGTGATACAAAAATCAAAAGAACAATTGGCAATTCTGTTCGTTCGTTCGTTTCTAGGTTATGATGCGCCCTATGTATAAAAATGTTACAATTTACAATTTAATACATATCAATCCCGCGACGACCCACACTTGTTACGTTTCCAGTATTTATTTAAAGACCCTGCTTAGAATAATTAAAAGACTTTAAATATAATTAATTCTTCCTCTCATATTCTACGCAGACTGGTTGCTCAATTTATTATCTGACTAATTAAAAGTGCGTCTTGTAGTTCAGACGACAAATTTACAGACTAATAAACTGCGAACTTTTAGCTAGATTTGAAAACAGTTAAATCCCTCTAAATTAATATGCACTCGTCATCAATCTTTCTGCTCATCCGCCCCCATTCAAATCTAAGAATTAATCTAATTGGTCTATTGTGCATAGAAATCAACTACTAAGAGGTATTAACAAAGAAAATAAGATTTAATAAAGTTTAACAAATTAACAATAAATCGAATGCAACGCGAATAGTCTTCACTCTGTCTTTACGCGCCTATGCCTGATTTTTGTCAATCTAAATTGCCAGAAAAGTGTTCCTTTGAGATCTGTACACTTGATTTTGCACTTAGCTCTATTCTTGTATCCTTGGTCTCAACACTCAGTCATGCTGATTCGTTCCCTCAGTCCCCCTTTAACGACACACGTGGTGCATAAGGAATGATGTCCCTTTGTTAGTGGCTAGGAACTGGAATTTTTGCAGCATGGCCCTCAGAGTGGATTTCGACACGCTTACACCAATAAGCTAATGCAGGTGAGGCATGGGTGAACATGAACCATGAGCCGACCTGTGGATGCAACGTGTTTGGATATAATTCTCAACCTAACAGGTCCTACCTAGGCATGGCTCAATTAAATGCGCTGAACAAAGAGTTTCGACTTCGCGTCGCTTACAATTAGATTTTAGAAAAAATATAATCGTCTCACATGTGTTCCATTTAACGATCATGACGTATGAAGCAATAAAATAGATACAACGTTAAATTAATGTTCATACAAGGGGTAATTCAAGCCGACAGAGCGCTTCACAATTTACAATTTAAATTACACGCAATAATTGAATTACATGAAGAATTCATATCGAGCGCAGCATTCTGGCTCTTTAGTGAATTAAAACAATATAAATTAAAGTACAGAAATGGAAAAATGGTTACAATAAATTTATATTCCGTAACATATAGGGTTTCAGCTATTTCTCTGAACCATGCTCAAGTGTATATGGAAATCATATAATACATAGCACAAATACATACTTAAACAATACATAGGCAAATACTATTAAATAAAATGATACCTTTGAGAGAAGTCGAAGGGTACCTTGATTCTCTATGGCGCCGGCTGCCTCTCACGACCCGAGTAAGCTGATGGAATTAGCTAAAATGTGCTCGAAGTGAGGGAGCGGAAGCGTGTGGGTACATATATAGAAAGGTATATTGCGTATCACGTGACTGTTCGCAAAGCATGTGGTTGGTTCGAGAACTGGACAATGGTCCTAAAGTTACATAACATCTTGACCTGTTCTAGAAGCGCCTAGAAAAAGGAAGCTTTGAACAAAGGGCCAAGGGTTTCAAATATTCGAATTTGAAGTAAACAAGGCAAGTGGGTCATCAGGTCGGCATTTTTATCAGACTTGTGACAAGCTATACAACAAAACATACAAATCATGTACAACAGCTATACAACAAAACATACAAATCATGTACAACAGCTATACAACAAAACATACAAATCATGTACAATAGCTATACAACAAAGTAGCAATAGCTCACCAATAGTGACATCACAACTACAACACCAAAACATATAAGAGTAACTTAGAAACAGCAACTGCAGTACATATCTATCTATCTATCTATCTATTTATCTGCCTCTCTCTCTCTCTCTTTACGTGTGTGTGCGCGCGAGTGTGTGAGATTGTATGAGACCTGGCCGCCTAACTTGCATTCATCTTTTGCGATCTACAGTTAGAATCTGCTGTCAAACTGGCGTTAGAAGACCAAACCTTAGATCTAGCATTAGAATCTACTGTCGCGCTAGGAGGCCAAACCTTAGATCTAGCATTCTCGCATTTACCTGCTACCGCCCCCTCCCCTTACTCGATAGGCCCTTGCGATCTTTTACAACCGGGCAGTCTTTTGGGTCAGGTTGTAATAACATCCCAGATATTTAGCCAGACAGACCACGTGAATGTCCTTTTTCGCGCGGAAAATTGTCCCACGGGTTTGAGTCCAGACAGACGCCATCGTAATAGGACCGTCCTGCCATCCTCTCCCAGAAACGATACTGGTAAAAAGGTCTTTTTGCCGAGAAAGGTCAGTCAGGTTGAACTTATAATTTAAACCATGTATCAGTAGTTGTGATTATAATTATGCTAGCGTTTAGATATCTATGGTATGTATAATTATGCTAGCGTTTAGATATCTATGGTATGTATAATTATGTTATCGTTTAGATATCTATGTTATGTATGTTCATACTTTTAACTCATTCTTTTCTATTTTTCATCGTTGTTTATTTGTCACCTGTCTTTCCTTATTTTTCCACGTACGAGTGACATGCTTTTGGTGAGCTTGTCCACACGATACTTAATGGTTGTCAATATGTATGTGTTGTAGAATCGGCATTTTATCTGCCACACCTTTGCCATCGGCATCCTACTTTGCCTATCCCGTCCTGCGCCTCAAGAGACTAGAACAGGCCGAGGCCGGCTACCGCTCTCTGACATACACAGACGGACGCAAAGCTCACAGCCTGCACAACACGCCTGACTGGCCGGGTCGTGAGAAACATCGCTACCAGTCTGCCTATCAACGGTCGTAGTTTGGCAAGTCCAAAGAGACAATATATACACAAACTCCCTTTTCAGCCACATTGTGAACACAAAGCCTAATAGTGAAAACTAATGTCGCACTTGCGTCTTTGTGATTAATTTTCCGCCACCATTACTTTTTCCTTATAAAGATTTTCTATTTTATCTTCAAGGTAACGAGTATTTCTTTTCTTTTATGTTATCTTTGTTTTCGTATCTCTGTCAGGTTGGGATTTGGGGTCTCGTTGCAGTCGTTTGTAATTGTAAAGTTTTAAATGTTGTTTAAACATACATACTCGTGACGTCAGTCGTTTGTAATTGTAAAGTTTTAAATGCTGTTTAAACATAAATACTCGTGACGTCAGTCGATTGTAATTGTAAAGTTTTAAATGCTGTTTAAACATAAATACTCATGACGTCAGTCGATTGTAATTGTAATGTTTTAAATGTTGTTTAAACATAAATACTCATGACGTCAGTCGATTGTAATTGTAAAGTTTTAAATGTTGTTTAAACATAAATACTCATGACGTCAGTCGTTTGTAATTGTAAAGTTTTAAATGCTGTTTAAACATAAATACTCGTGACGTCAGTCGATTGTAATTGTAAAGTTTTAAATGCTGTTTAAACATAAATACTCGTGACGTCAGTCGATTGTAATTGTAAAGTTTTAAATGCTGTTTAAACATAAATACTCGTGACGTCAGTCGTTTGTAATTGTAAAGTTTTAAATGTTGTTTAAACATAAATACTCATGACGCCTGACAAAGCTGAAGTGTGGTTGAACGTTTGGTTGGCCTGGTTAGGGTTTTAGTTAATTTTTACAATACCTTTTGAAACCTCCACGCCACAGTGTGTGTGTGTGTGTGTGTGTGAGTGAGTGAGAGCGAGAGAGAGAGAGAGCAAGCGAGCAAACAATTGCAATAGTATAATAATGACAACAAAGATAATGCAAATTGCAGGAAAAACACTAAAATCAGTTCACCGAACAAAAACATCAACAACAAATCACAACGGAATTTTACAGCAAGAACATCGGAACAACAAAAAAATAATTTTAATCACCCACACAACAAAATAGCAGTATGCAAAAAACAGTAAACATACATCAGCAACACATCAGTAACACACCTAAAGCAACCACAACATTTCTTTGATACAACATGAATACAGCAAGAAAAAGTGGCAGATTCAACAACCTTTTTCAATGCACTCACTTTGTTATGTTTGCCCCTGGGACGGAAAATGACCGCTACAACGGCATCACGCACCTGGACATGGACATCGAAATAGAAGTAAATTAATAATCGCAATTCTCTTATGTTTTCATGTAGGAATTGTCCAGTGGCTGAGGTCAACTGACTAAATAATGTTACACTGTAACAAAGTGAAGGCGTGTCACATTGCTCTGTACAGCTTTAACACAGACAAGTAGAAAAATGTAAGCTATTGTATACACGGACAATTTTCATTATTTTTGCAAGCCATCAAATGACCACTCCGCGAAAAGCAGCAGTGGTAAAACAAAAATAAAAACTGACGATACTGGACGATACAAAGTGATGTTCAAAGAAATAATCTAATTATACAATTTGCATATTGAAAGTCACGATGTGTACAACTTCAATGTGAAACCAAGCATGCTTACTCGAGGCCTGAGTATTCCCATGGTGACAATGACAGTCAGGGTCTGAAAAAGACAGAAAGGTACGCTGCAGTTATGCCAACTCAAACTTTACAGCACGAATACCTTTGTGACGTTTACAACAGGCGCACAAACTTTAAACATCTATATTTACATATTCTAAAAACAAACGTGTGAAACCACTGAATAAGCAATAATTGTGCCATTCATTGAAGGTACAATAAAAAAACAAAGACACAGGAAAATCATTTTAGTTTCGTTTGCATTCACCAGAATTTTAAACAACCCCCGTTTAATTTAAACTAAATGCAAAACTGTTAAATATGCAATGATTTTTCTTACTGACATATCCGTCCATCGTAAGAAAGACAAAGTCCATTTAATTTCAAAGATGGATGAAGCTGTCGCTTTCAAAGAAGAGGAGAAGAAAGAAAGAAGAAAAAAGAAAAGGAAACTTGCGAGCAAAATGTTGATGGCGGTGAAGAAGACATGTCGTCCTCGCTCTTGTTTGACCTCGCTCATCATGCCACTGATACACAAGAGCACGAGAAGAACCTGCAGGCTGTATGCTCGCAGTGCTGAATAGCTGTCACAGATAAACGAAAGACGTTAAAATATGAAAGAGAACTGCCTCTGTGCGTCATCATTTTGTCCACAAGTGTAATCTTCCCTCCAATCTCCAGTCACTTTCCTTCAATCTCCAGTCACCTTCCCTTCAATCTCCTGTCATCTTCCCTCCAATCTCCAGTCACCTTACCTTCAATCTCCAGTCACCTTCCCTTCAATCTCCTGTCATTTTTCTTCTAATCTTCTGTCATCTTCCCTTCAATCTCCAGTCACCTTCCCTTCAATCTCCTATCATCTTCCCTCCAATCTCCAGTCACCTTTCTTCCAATCTGTAGTCACCTTCCCTTCAATCTCCTGTCATCTTTCTTCTAATCTTCTGTCATCTTCCCTCCAATCTCCTGTCATCTTCCCCCAATCCCCAGTCACTTTCCTTTCATCTCCTGTCATCTTCCCTCCAATCTCCTATCATCTTCCCTCCAATCTCTTGTCATCTTCCCTTCAATCTCCTGTCATCTTCCCTCCAATCTCCTGTAATCTTCCCTCCAATCTCCTGTCATCTTCCCTTCAATCACTTGTCATCTTCCCTCTAATCTCCTTTCACCCGATCAGTCTACATTAAAAGCTTGAAAACAATTTCACTTATCCAGCCACCAAAAACAACTGACTAATCAAATAAACCAGTTTTTCTATATTTGTATACAAAAAACTTTAAAATCATGTATTAAAATAAATATAAAACAAATATGCATATAAATAGCACTCACATTTTAATTTTGTAAATTAAACATGATATAAATAAACTGCCGATCGGGTAAGCGTGGAGGAGCGGCTACGAGGAGAAATTACTTTCAAATAAAATGCTTCGGACAGGGTCAGTAACTTCTGCTACATCCATCTTCCCACTACAACCTCATTTCTGACTAATGCTGAAAGACTGTGACGTAGTGTACACATTCATTAACTGATCAATCTCAATCTGTAAGGTCTGATGCAATATACGCATTAATGGACTTACCTCTCACAGTGCTATAAGGCTCTGATGTAATGTACGCATTAATGGACTTACCTCTCACAGTGCTATAAGGCTCTGATGCAATGTACGCATTAATGGACTTACCTCTCACAGTGCTATAAGGCTCTGATGTAATATAAACATTAATGAACCAGTCCCTCACTGTGCCTAAAGGCTCTGACGTAGCGTGCACATTAATGAACGATCCCTCACATTGATTCTACCAGTGATGTAACGAGGATAAAATGCCTTTGGTGATTGCTTCCCTTGACTGAAGGCAACACAGAGTACAGCAAAGTATAAGCAGACATTCCTAGAGCAACGTCATTGGGAAGAATTTTTTATTAGGGCCTAATGCTTCTTGTGCAAAATTACTATTGGAGATTACTTTTTAAAATCTGCACAATTGAACTCTCTCGTATGCTAATTAAATAGTCTCATGAGTGGATCATGCCCAAAGGGTTCAGACAATCTCTAAATCAAGTATTTTCAACTTTTTATTAAATTTATGCAAATTCCAACTATCCAATTTAAACATTTTTACTTATGAAAAGACAAATATATATAATGTAAATTTCCATTTTAGCGACAGCGATATTTTCTGCTGGTCGGCACATGATACGTCGCGATAAAGAGTTCGTGTCACGATACGGTGCATGTCACGTACAGGGCAAGAGTTAGTTATGAAATTTACGCGTGCACAATGTTCATTCTCCATAGAACATGTCACGACACGGGGCTAGAGTTATTCATGAAATTCAGCTGTCCTGTGTTCATTCGCATTAATGCGTACATCAGAGCCTTACATCACTGTGAGTGATCAGTTCATTAATGTGTACATTACATCAGAGCCTTACAGCACTGTGAGTGATCAGTTCATTAATGTGTACATTACATCAGAGCCTTACAGCACTGTGAGTGATCAGTTCATTAATGTGTACATTACATCAGAGCCTTACAGCACTGTGAGTGATCAGTTCATTAATGTGTACATTACATCAGAGCCTTACAGCACTGTGAGTGATCAGTTCATTAATGTGTACATTACATCAGAGCCTTACAGCACTGTGAGTGATAAGTTCATTAATGTGTACATTAAATCAGAACCTTACAGTACTGTGAGTGATAAGTTCATACAGAAGTGAACTTTTCTTGAATAAAAGAACATGCCTGATTTTCGAATATTCTCTCGATATATATAATTTTCTAAGAGTTAAGGATAAAGATAAGCGCTTTGCCATGAAAACATGAGCTGAAAACTACCTATTTTATTGATTCTAAGGGTATAGCCTGTTTTTAAGGCCGACAAAAATCAGTCTTAACCTTCAACTGCCTTTCGTGTTGACGAACGATTTACGTACATATAGAGCTTCCGGTCTCGATAACGCCATTCGTCTTTCCACTTCCGGATGCGCACTAGACATACAGCCATGATGATAATTTGTGCCTGCACGTGACACATACAAGTCTTCTTTCAGTTCAATTTTCACAGTTTTCAAATGAACCTGAACATTTACCGACAAATATCCGACCCGTGGAAATTAGATATAAATTAATTAATGGAAAAATAAAAAAAAATATTTCGAATGTCGTATACATGTTGGATTGCACGTACCAAGACCACCAAACAGAAAGGAACGATGAAGGAATAAAGCCGCCAGTGCTCAAGAGACAGCCAACACCTGTAAAGATATGTTTTTATGACAGTTACATTTGTAAAGGTATGTTTTATGACAGTTACATTTGTAAAGATATGTTTTTATGACAGTTACATTTGTAAAGATATGTTTTATGACAGTTACATCTGTAAAGATGTTTTTATAAATGTTACATCTGAAAAGATACGCTTTAATGACAGTTACATTTGTAAATGTAAAGATATGTTTTTATGACAGTGTAACATTTGCATATACATATATATATTTATGACAGTTACATTTGTAAAGGTGTGTTTTTATGACAGTGTTACACTTGGAAAGATACGTTTTTATGACAGTTACATTTATAAAGATATGTTTTCATGACAGTGTTATATCTGCAAAGATACGTTTTAATGATAGTTACATTTCTAAAGATAGGTTTTCAGAACAGTGTTAAATCTGCAAAGATACGTTTTTATGACAGTTACATTTATAAAGATATGTTTTCATGGCAGTGTTACATCTGCAAAGATACGTTTTAATGATAGTTACATTTCTAAAGATAGGTTTTCAGGACAGTGTTAAATCTGCAAAGATACGTTTTTATGATAGTTACATTTGTAAAGATTTGTTTTCAGGACATCGTTCCATCTTTAAAGACAGTTACATTTGTAAAGTTAAGTTTTCATGACAGAGACACGTTTTTATGACAGTTTTAAACCTGCACAGATACTTTTTATTACTTTATTTTCACTATTATTTATTATAGTGTTACACCGGCAAGGATATGTTTTTATTACGATGTAACGCCTCAGATCGTAGCGAAGGATCAAGTTACGTATTGTTCTCAATCAAAAATGGAAAACTATTTTAAATCCTGCAATATCATAATATTTTCAGCGATACCGTATATGGATTGTGGTTGTGTGTATTTCAATTATGTATGAATATCTGATAGACATTTCCGGTCTACTTTATCAGGTTCCTATGTTTTCTATCCCAAATCACAAGTTGACTGATTTTGTTGATGGAAATCCCATAGTAATCATTTTCTTGTTAATTACTGAATCCATTAAAGGATTAACATTGCTTCCAAACATTTTTCGTAAAATTTTAAAACAAAAATTATTATTTCGATAAAACCTAGTTGTTTTGTTATTGACTGAACGATAAATGCACTTTGTGGATTAAAATAGATTTTCCTTTACGGACTTTGCCGAGAACAAGGCTTCGTGCGTC
This sequence comes from Sinotaia quadrata, assembly GCA_028829895.1. Taxonomy (NCBI): domain Eukaryota; kingdom Metazoa; phylum Mollusca; class Gastropoda; order Architaenioglossa; family Viviparidae; genus Sinotaia; species Sinotaia quadrata. Next base: position 129,893,833 of record CM054178.1, on the reverse strand, counting down.
TTCGGAAACGCATAAGCTAGCGACGTCAAATGAGAAGCGGGAAAGTCGTGACTTGTACGATATCTTCCTCATACATTTCATTCTAGTGAGTAGATACTTTAAATTTATTCTGTAAATCAATGACAGTGCATTTGACACATTATGGGTATACTGGCTGAACTTTTTATTGGTAGTAAACTACTAGACACAATTTTAATTTCAATTTACACTTCAGGCGATGTTTAGTTGTTTGTTATTACTATTATTAATGTTTATTATTAAATCTGTGCAAATAACGTACTTAGAACTACTAATAAAACTATATAAAATTACTGCTTTGCTGATTATAAACTGATCTTGTGTAATTATGTTGCTTGTTTAATCAACTTGTTTATTATTTGCTTCTGATAATTTTAAAAATACATAAATATGTTTGGATTTTTAGTTTAGCCCTACACTTATGGCACTAGAGTTTTAATATCATTTTGATATTCATGTACTGAATATTTGTTTGCATGGGTGGGCACTCTTGGTGTGCACTCTTAGTAATGCAAACGACAAATATAAATAAAATATTATAGAACACAAATTTTCATTAATTAAATAAACACTTTGCTAAATTTATTGTGAGAATGTACTGACTATTTGTTTACAAGAGTGGGCATTCTTAGTACTGCAAATAACAAATATAAATAAGATATTATAGTACACAACTTTTCGTTAATTAAACACACACATTGCTAATAAATTTATTGTGAGCATGTACTGAATTTTCTAGTACATGCATAAATATTTTTAATTTTTTAATTATTAATACAGATACAATATAATACTCAACTCATTAGGGATTATTAAATATCCTGATGGTGAATTTGTTTTTCATGAACCATCAGTATTAAAAATAGTTTCAAAAAATGAAAATTTACTGATTAAATTTTGTATAATTTGAAGTGTTTCACTTATTTAACTAATACAGATTGTGACTATTAATATTATTGTTATTGATGAGTTCAGTGTAAATTGAACATCCTTCCTTGATTAGCTTTATTAAAGGCATATGAAACAAACCAATGTATTTTTGATATCTATAAACTGCATTTCCGAGATATTAATTTTTGGGCTATGAAAACACTTGATCAGTTAGCTGTAACAATAGAAGTTTTTGTTGGAAACACGTCATCTATGACGTAGTAAAGGAAATAGCTTGTCGCACATGCGCATAGATAAAATACACTCCCAAAGTTTTGCCCAAGAAACATACATGCCGTTGCAGGTGTTGTAATCAAACATCTCTGACACAAGAAAAACAGCCAAGGTCACAGCAACAGGAAGACCTAAAAATATAGGAAATTTTTTTTATTGCTCCCTAAAATGCAACAGGGAAGTGACAACATGAATACTGTGAAAAAATCTTTTAGCAGTAAGCAGTCACATTCACTTGGTGTGATCAAGAGTTACAATTGATTCACTATATCAACGACAGTGATAATAAACACCGTATGAAACTTATGATAATAGTGATAATAAACACCGTATGAAATTATGATAATAGTGATAATACACCACCATATAACACTTAAGATTAAAGTGATAATAAATACCGTGTGACACTCATGACAATCGTAATATTAAACTTAGTATAACACTCATGAAAATCATTATAATAAGCACCGTATAACAAATGATATTAGTGATAATAAGCATGTGAATAGCACTGATGACATTATGATAATAAACAGCATACAGAATGATGACAATAGTGATAAGGTATGACTATTGTAAAAATAGCAGTAGTGATAATAGACGAGTGCGACACGCTGATCACGGCGATTTTACATCACATCTCAGAGTCATGGCAATAATGATAATAACCAAGTGTATCATATTTATGACAATAGTGATAATAGTTACGATTATCACATTGATGACAACGCGTCTACTGACTTTATACACATTTACTGCACAGAAAATGACGATGATAAATATAGCACACTGACCACAATAAGTTTAAGGACAATGGTCAAGCTTATTTACACTATTGACAACGCATGTGCTGACAAAGAACACATTTATTACACTGACGACAGTACTATACGATGAAATGAGAATGGATTAATTTATCACACTGATTTATCTGCATTTTGAAATAATGGAAAAGGATGCATGTGTGACATTCGTGATAATACAAGACGGGAGACAAGTTTATTACGATGATGACAATACTGCAGTTGAAAATGAGCTTATTCACACTTTTAGTGACGCACGCCCTGTTTGTTATGATTATATAGTATGTGCTAATTAATAATTTATAACTAAATACAAGTGACTAGAACTGGTTAGCGTCACTAGGTGAGATGTTTATTACTCGGCCTGGTTAGCTCACTGCAAGAAACTTCGACCTTGAACAATTCCAGAAAGGATGACGCGGTAACCTTGTTTCAGGCTATCGTTTAGCTATGGTTCTGGAGAACTCTGACTTCCTTACAAGGGAAAAAGTACAAAACGCTAAGAAAAAGTGTGAGTCTTGCAAGATGCAAAACAAATAATAAAAAATATTCATCACACAGCAAAATCGTTAATTATCACTCATCACGACCACCTTCATCATCACAATCACCACGATCATCACCACGACTACCCCCACCACCATCAGCATCACTATCGTCGTCATCATCATCATCCGCACCACCCACCACCACCAACGTCGTCGTCGTCTTCATCGCCACCCTCAATATTATGACTAACACCATCATCACCACCACAACTGTCAAGATCAGCATGGTCACTGTCATCATCATCTCCATCATGAATACCATCAATATCTTCCAACCGACGATAATAATGATTAAAGGTGAGCCTGGTATTATTATGAATCATACAAAATCATTATAACATAAACAAGGTAATAAAATGGGAAACAAGAGGTTCTGACCCCAGCCAAAAATCATTATAACATAAACATGGTAATAAAATGAGAAACAAGAGGTTCTGACCCCAGCCAAAAAGAAGATAGTTAAAGACATTATGCCGGACCCTTCCTGACAGACTCGTGGACTGGATCTTGATGAACATGTGGACGGCGTCCATCAGCATGAACGAGAAGGCGGTCAGCTGGAAGAAATGGAGCAGCACTTTCCCAACGTTGCACACCAACTGCAACAGGAAGTGTTCCTTGCTGGTGAGAGGGACACGTGACAAGTGTTACCATCACTGCCTTATGTTAACACTGACTCCTGTTATGTGTGCAGTGATGGTAGCAATTATATAGGTAACTTGACAGGAATCAATGCTAACTTAAAACAGTGATGGTAGCAAGGAAAATGTGAGAGGTGTCAATAAATACTTGAATAACTCGGTGTTACATGTAAGAGAAGTCAATAAATACTTGAGTAACTGATGTTACATGTAAGATAAATCAATAAATACTTGAGTAACTCGGTGTTACATGTAAGAGAAGTCAATAAATACTTGAGTAACTGATGTTACATATAAGAGAAGTCAATAAATACTTGAGTAACTCGGTGTTACATGTAAGAGAAGTCAATAATAAATACTTGAGCAACTGATGTTACATATAAGAGAAGTCAATAAATACTTCAGTAAATCGGTGACCCGTACTACGAGCGGAACCATCAAAGTGAAGGAGGCGTCCGCACTATTAACCTTGAACAGTACCCGTTTTACCCACACTACAGTAAATATTTACAAACAGAAATATTTAACCTTCAATCGGCGTATGATGCTTTACAAGGGGATGTGACTCATACGGCGATCATGGATTCATGCCAGAAAGCAGACTTTCATTTGCTAAGGGTTGTGAAATGTGGTCTCCCCTTAATTTAGAAATGATCGAACACTCAAAAGGAAACATCACACTTGAATCACTCAGTAGTAAAAGACAACCCATCTCTTGAAGATCGTAAAATGTGCATTAATCCAATGACAGCAATTATCTCCCCTATCATCCCCAGGCCTCTACAAACAAAATTTCAAGTACAACACTTCTGTCACATCAAAAACGATTAAAATAAAACGATTGTGACAAGATATAAGATTTTCAGACAGTAGTAATAAACGATCCCGGAATGAGGGACAGATTAAAATGCGAGGAAAAAATAACTGTCAGCATTCTGAGGAATAATCTGTTGGTTTGTTTGTTTGTTTTTTTGTCGAAGCTTCTTCCTTTCATTCTCTTTCTTCACACTACCCAACCTCCCTCCCTCTCTTCTCCCCTTCCTTTCTGTCCCTGTCCTTCTCTCTTTTTTCTCTTTATTCCCTTTGTACCCCCCCTACACACACTCTCTCTCTCTCTCACACACACACACACACACACACACACACACACACACGCACACACACACACACATACACACACACACACACACACACACACATACCCAAAAGCACACATACATTGGTATTTACAATTAAGCATACATCAATATTCACATACCTACATTTCACATATATCCAAGAATGATTTTCACTTATGGAAAGCGAAAAAATGATCGCTACGTAGAGTTTGGAATAGAAGAAAACTAAAATTGGATCCTCTCTTGCTAGTGTTGAATTTGTTAGCGAGACAAATGAAGACTTACACTTTAAAACAACGCTGTTAGGCCACGATTTGAAAGATCCTATGTGAAGAAATAAGGAATACAGGTGGGAAGAAGAGAATGAAAATAGATCAGAGGGGAAAACAACTGCTACAAAATTAATTTCAGCTCACCTAATATTTAAGTTCCAGAGTGAAAGACACACGCACACACGCACAAATAAAATGAAATGGTATGGGCATGTCACATGATCAAGACAATCATGCAAGATACTGTGCAAGGAGTGCGAAGTAGAAGAAGACAGAGGAAAAGATAGGAGGATAACATCTCAGAGTGGACAGGACTGAAGCTGAGCAATGCAGTAAGATTAGCAGAGAATGGAATGGAATGGAGGAAACTGGTTGTCTGGTCCTCAGTGGTGCCCCAACGGTCGACAAGACTAAGGAATAGATAGATAGATAGATAGATAGACAGATAGATAGATAGATAGATAGATAGATAGATAGTATTATGTGAGCAGACTATTATTTCTACAAATTTTTGAACTAAGATGCTCGTGTATAGTAAGCTAAACACTTGACACTATTTCTAGTGAATGTGCACATAAAATTGTTATGCTGTATTTATTATGCTGTGTGCATGTATCATGCTAATAAATACTGTTGCAGGAAACTATAAGTAGAGACTTGAGTGTAAGAAATAATGGAGTTAAAAAGGAATAAACTTAAAACTAGACATTTGTTCCCTGATTATATTTTACAATGAAAAATCAGCCTTTCCTTGTTTTATCTGAATCTCCAGGCTTACTGACAACAAACCACTATGACCATGATAGACACGAGAAGTATCTACCACAGTGTGTAAATGTAAGGAATACACTGCAGTCCATTCATGTATGGTGGGAAAGTATGCTGGCTACATCAAGAAACTTCTGGTACAAGGAAAGTACTGGAAATTACTACAACTGTTGTTTTGCCTGAGGGAGCTAATACGATGGAGCACCAGATGGCTACGAGGGAGAATAGTGGCTAGTCAATGTTCTACAATGTGAGAAGGGAAACACAAGGAATTGACAGTAATAACATGAACAATAAACTTGTGACTTTGTTATGAAAAGCACATGAAAAATCTATTGCAGCTTTGCCTAGACATAGTTACATTTAACTATTTTTTCTAAAATTCCACTCTCATTTCTGTGATGATAACCATGAACTTGATTATGTATTTATGTTAATCGACTGGTTAATTGTATGCTAGGAAAAACTGAACAATTGTCAAGCATTAATTGAACATTGTTGTGAAGTGATGTAAATGTCAACACTCTTTGATTATATTTATATGTTATATATTTGATTGTTGATTTCATAAATTTATTGACCTTCTTACACATATTGATAACCATAATTTGGGAAGATAGTGGGTGGATGGGGGCTTGCTAAAGATTAAAGATGGATTTGTTTTCTCCTTTAGTAAGAAGTTTTCCGCGTACGCAAATACCGTGTGACGGTAAATGTTTGTCTTTAATGTTGTGGAAGAGAGAAAACGTTTACAGCTCCCGCATATCCGCCAAGTGAGAGAGACAAGACGTATCTTCTAGAGAATTATTAATAACATAAATTAAGATTCTTACAAGTTGAATTAGTTATGGCTGATTAATTAATAATAATAATAATCATAACCATTAACTAACTAGGTGGCGTAGGCGTCTCAATACGAATTTTAAAAAAACAACCTAACATAATCAAAATATTAATATCTAATTTCCACCTGTCCTTCCATTAAAACAAAAGCATTCTACGTAGGCACACACACAAAAAACTAATAAGAAGGGATTGCCGAATTTGGACAAAATACAACCAGGCAAACAAACAAAAATCCCACACACTGATAACAGAATTGGGGCAATATAAAAAACTATCACACAATGCTTACTGAACTGAAATAAACAGTCATTGCGCAATGTTAATTGAATTGGGATCAAGAACGTCACGCAATGATCAATTACGTGGGACCAAAATGACCTCCTCGCACCCCCAGTATACTCATACGCACATACACACCCACAGACATGAACACATGCACAATCACACACACACACATATATACAGACACACACACACACACACACACACACACACACACACACACACACACACACGCACGCACGAACGCTCTCATTAATGCAGCACGGACATATGAATTGTAACGTGACTAGGAGCTAAACTTTCTCAAAATCCCGCTATACTACCTATACTACCTTTATTGAATCCATTGTATTGACAAGAAGAAAGAATATAAACAAACTAAATCATGCTTTTACAATATTTTTACGGACATTTGTCAAATATAATTGCAAACATGTTTTTAATAGGCAGTCCCCACGAAAAACAAAGTAAAGAAAACAATGATCTTTTTTTTATAGGACTTTACTGATTCAGTGATAGATATTTAAAAGAAATCCTGTTAAAATACCTCAAACAGACTAATATAACAGGTGCTATGTTATTTTGGTATTAAAATAGAAATCTTTATCGACCAAGACGTATGTGTTAAACTGTCATTTGAACCCTAAGGCTAGACTCTCTTTTATTACACGAAACACGCCTTGCCGGTTGAGGGCATTAATCGACTTTCATCAGTCATCTCTGGCAAGATTCATGAATAAATTTCTGTTCGTCGTGAGAGAAGGCAGTGATTGACAAACCCAACTGAGCAGGAAATGAGTCTGAAATCTACTACTGCAAACAGTTTTAGCACCATGTTTTATTTATTTTTAAAATTCATACAGCCGTTGGTCCACCTTGCATTAAGCGTTTTCCTAAAGGCGGTCATAAGAGGACTGAGATTTGGGGCAGTAGGTGAAAGCAGTCAGTTGAGGGCTGAGATTTGGGGCAGTAGGTGAAGGCAGTCAAGTGAAAGCTGAGATTTGGGGCAGTAGGTGCAGTCAAGTGAGAGCTGAGATTTGGGGCAGTAGGTGAAGGCGGTCGACAGACACTTTATTCACAAACAGAAGACAGACATTTATTCACAAACAGAAGACAGACATTTATTCACAAACAGAAGACAGACATTTATTCACAAACAGAAGACATATTTATTCACATCCGAAGACAGACAACGCGAACGGCGAAGACAAATAATTTATTGACAAGTTGCATGTGGGCAGATAAATCACTGACAAGCTGCCTGTGGGCAGGTAATTCATTGACAAGCTGTATGTGGACAGATAATTCACAGTCAAGCTGCATGTGGGCAGATAATTCACTGACAAGCTGCACGTGGGCAGGTAATTCACTGACAAACTGCACGTGGACAGATAAATCATTGACAAACTGCATGTGGGCAGATTAATCACATGCGAAGCGAATGCGCAAATGAATACTTGCAAAGTATAGCCCCTCAGTCATGTAGTCACGTCATGTACTTAAGGCGTAACCAGACAATTAATTTGCAAGGCGTAACCAGACAATTAATTTGCAAGGCACAGACAGGGAATTCACGAACATGATGAAGAGAGACAATAATTATATGTGTAAAGCATCGTCAATTTCTGTGTAAGACATTGAAAATGTCTACGCCGACGTCAAATAATTTACAGGTAAATGAGCAGACAAACAATTCGTAAGGGTCATATTCAGGCAATTTACTTGCAAGGTTTAGACAGATAATGTTTTCGCAAAGCATAGACAGTTCTATTGCAAACAGACAATTAATCCACTTGCAAGGCGTAGACAGATAATTCACGTGCAACCACCATGCAAAGAAACATTAGTACTTGTATATGTTAATCATATGCGTCTATCCTAGACAGACAATCAGTTCGCACACTAAATTTATAATATTGTACCGGTCTGATGATCTAGGCCAAAACAATTTTGCCCGCAACATAATTAACATGCATTCTCTCTCTCTCTCGCACACACATACACATACGTACGCACGCACACACACCCATATACACACACACACATACGCACGAATGCCCCAAACACTAATGAAATCACACATTCATAATACCTGTTGATGAGCTTGGCCGAGACAGACGATACAAAGCATGTTAACAGCTATTAAAGCTAACACGACATTGATGTGGATTAAAGATGTCCCGCCACATATATGCCTGCTCAAAAAACAAGCAAACAATACAGGAGTTCATTTACTTAAAGATCAACAGCATATTAACAACTATTCAATCGAGCACGACATTACATTAAATCGCAATGCCACACACACAATCACACATCTATCTATCTATCTATCTATCTATCTATCTATCTATCTATCTATCTATCTATCTATCTATCTATCTATCTGTCTGTCTGTCTGTCTGTCTGTCTATCTGTCTATCTATCTATCTATTCATTTATAAAGATGCTTTAAGTGAAGTGGTTTAATTTACTTAAATCTCGTGCTATTCTTACCATTAATATGTTTGTGTCGTTTGTGTCATAGTAATTGTGTGGCATTAGTAACAGTGTGACATTTGTATCATTACTGACTGTGTGCTGTGACATCTTTCATTTCTTTGTAGATTAATAAACATATTACGATACAGATAATATTTTAAATATGAGAATATTTATATTGCTCAAAATGTCGTCAACGCGAACAAACACACGTAAGGATATCATACAGTTGCTCGCCCTACAGGAACAGAAATGAGAATACTAGCCATCAAGTTAAAGTCAAAAGTATGTAATATAATACTAGCCATCAAGTTAAAGTCAAAAGTATGTAATATAATACTAGCCATCAAGTTAAAAGTAAAAAATATGTAATATAATACTAGCCATCAAGTTAAAAGTCAAAATTATCTAATATTAGTCATCAATTTAAAAGTCAAAATTATGTAATATAATACTAGTCATCAAGTTAAAAATCAAAAGTATGTAATATAATACTACCTCAATACGCTAAAGCAGTGCTATATAATATATATTTCTGCACACGTTTTAGGCACCCAAATACGTACACGTTTACGTACACACAAACATATAAAAACGCACACACGCACCACATATTAACACACAAATCATAAGCACACATGCATCACATATGTACACATAAACACACACACAAACACATCAACATACACATAAACGTTTATACACACAAATGCGTAAACACATATACATATGCTTGCAGACACATGCAAACAAACACATAATAGCACACAGACACAAACTCATAAACACACACTCATACACACAAACACACAAGCAAACGCACCTCATATGCATACACATGTTCACGCCTCAATCCTCCCTCAAAACAGACGCGCACGCATAGAGTCACACACACACAGAAAACACTGTGATTACTTAGCACGCATAGAGTCACACACACACAGAAAACACTGTGATTACTTAGCAGACAAATGAAAGGCCAATATATGTCGTAAATAATTTTACCTCCAAACAATAATGTAAGTAATAAGAACGGCAGCCAGTCCACACAGTGCTGTCACACAGCCAACCAGCAATGCTGTATCTGTAGTCACGTGTTCCATAGCGATTTCCTATATGAAATGACTGATGCCTACATTTTCCAAATAAAAATAAACGACCAAACTCAAGCAACAACAACAACAACAAAATGAAGCACAAACAACAAAACACAAACAACGAAATTCAAGCAACAAAACACAAACAACGACAAACAACGAAACGCAAACAGCAAAACACAAACAGCAGAACACAAACAACAAAATACAAACAACAAAACGCAAACAGCAAAATACAAACAACGAAACGCAAACAGCAAAACACAAACAACAAAATGCAAACAACGAAATCCTAGCAACAAAACACAAACAACGAAACGCAAAAAGCAAAACACAAACAACAAAATATAAACAACACAACACAAACAACCAAACACGGACAACACTAATAACCAGTATGGTGATATCACAAAAGTAACGATACGATACTTATTAAGAATTATGCATTGTCAAGAAATGAAGCGTGTTTCTAAGTCAGTACAAAAAAAAATTGAGTAAATTAAAGAAAATACATTTAATAACATCACCAGAATAACACTATGAAAATATAGGAATTGTTGATTGTCATTAATGATTATCTGGTGATATGAAATAAACGGAAGCGGTGAGCCTCAGTGTCACCAGGGGAAAAAAGAAATAAAATGCAAAAAATTTGACTATTTTGTGATGTGACACTGCAGACTCGTGTCAAGCGAAATGTCATACTTTTAGAATGTGATAGTGAACAGTAGAGCCATTAATGTCTGTTGCTGTCAAAATAGATTTATGAATAAAGAAACACCCCCACCCCCCACCCCCACACACACAACTTCATTAAGAGATGCATTATTATTAACCAGATCATGATTTCAACTTAGGTGATATTACCATACTAAGGGAGATAACTTTAAAGTGTAATACATTGATACGAAAGTAGTAACCTACGATTAACAATGTTTGAATTTCATAACTTTACATTATATAGTGTCAGAAATATTATTGTCTAATATTATTTGACCGACAATAATGGCATTATCTTTATGTGATCTAATAATAGAATAATTTCATTACCTTATGTCATTAGACTGACAATGATTACATAAACGTCGTTAAAGTTTATGTTGATTTCCATTATATAACCGTACATTAAAAATTTGACACAAAGTTCATAAAATTACATTATCAGTTGACACAATATTCGTGAATAAGATTACATTGCAAAGTCCACAACCATCCACAGAAATCCGATATTTTGAAGGTGAGAGGTATAACTGTAATTCAGAAGTTGCATGGACTGACCCTGACCCTATAAACAACATGCAGGGAATTAAAACCTAATCCGGTGGGCGGTTGTTAGAGTTTTTTTTTTTCTTCCCAAAACTGCCCTCCCATAGTCTGAGGTTACCGAGTTGTATTTCGATAGCGAAGTGTTTAGAAATCGTAATTTGATGTGCCTTTACCAGTTGTTATTTAAAATCATCATTAAAAATCATCATTATGTGACAAATAGTTTATAACCTACCGTGGAATTAGTCTCCGTGATGACAACAGCGTAATGCCCAGGGATTGGACAAAAGCAGCGTGTGACGCGGAAAGTGCGTAGAGTCACGTGACAGTTCGATGAACTCCAGTAACCTCTATGACCTGGACTGGTTACGTACAGAATACAATCTTATACCACCAGTCGATTTCGGCAAACTGCTTGTTTTGTTTTGTTTTGTTTTTTAAAAATCCAGCAAAATATCATAAATCTGATTGCATCTAACTAGCAAAAATAAATTAGTAAGTACAAGTTTCAGCACTCTAATTTAATTTGTAGTAATTTAAAACCAGTTGTATTATTTCTTGAAATAGTGTATAGGCAAATACCCTATGACATAGTGACCTACTTTGCAAATGAGCGGGTGGGGTTACATTTCCATATTGGTGCAAACTGTCACACCAATTATGTCGCCTTCAGATAGAAATGGTTAAATCAACAAACTTGGACAAGAATTACTGCGTCGTTTATTCCTGCAAGAACTTTCGAATTCATTTCATTGGTTAACTGACTCAAACCTAACCTTGACGTGTCAAAGGTCATAGTATATAATGCACTGGCAAAGAGTCGCATGTTACATAACTATAGGTTAATATTTCAGGTCGGTTTTATGAGACATTTTAAAACGCACACACGAACTCAAGTCACACAATCACGCATGCATACCAACACACAGACTACACCCACACACTTACACCCACAAACCATAAAATATAAAACATTGCACACTAACCTTTCAGGCAGGTTCCACGAAACGCATTTTGTGATGTTTTCAACAAATATCGGTTTCTAGAAATAAAATTATTAGAATATGCACCTTAATATAAATGAAATGTTTACAAATATACAACAAGATAAATGAAATGTTTACAAATATACAACAAGATAAATGAAATGTTTACAAATATACAACAAGATAAATGAAATGTTTACAAATATACAACAAGATAAATGAAATGTTTACAAATATACAACAAGATAAATGAAATGTTTACAAATATACAACAAGATAAATTAAATGTATACCAATGTTTTATAAAAAAATTAAATGTTTTACAACTACACTATAAAATAAACAAAATGTGTACCAATCTATACGATGAATAAAATGTTTACAAAATGTGTCATGAAGATAAACAAAATGTGTACCAATCTAACATACGATTAATAAAATGTTTACAAAATGTGTCATGAAGATAAACAAAATGCGTACAAATCTAACATACGATTAATAAAATGTTTACAAAATGTGTCATGAAAATAAACAAAATGATAAAAAATGTGCAATAAGACAAACGTTTAAAAATGTACCATAAGACTAAATAAAGTGTTTATAAATGTACAATATAAACAAAACTTTCTTTATATACATGTACCATCAAGTAAACAATGTTTACAAATGTACATTAAGACAATTAAAGATAATATTTATTATTTAAGAAAAATATCGATGTTTGAATAGAAGTAAGATGATGACGTGACACAGTACGCAGTACAAAATTTACACGTGTATACACATGTACATTGAAGATCCATCCGTGCACGTATCAACAATTCATCATTTTCATCGTTATGCTTTTAATGATAAGCATCGTCATCGCTACGATCATTATGGAGGTAGTTATCTACAAAATTTATTTGGACATTTGAAACGATATAATTAACATCAGGTAGGCGTACCTGTGTGTCATGACGAAACTCTAATTCCACTTTCCCGTTCTTTAGTGTGTCGTTGTAGTCGTTGGCCTCATTGTCAACGGGTATTATGGAAACCAGTGATGTCAAGAATACTTCATTGTGTGACCTTGGAACACAGACGTATAATTATAATTATTAACCACATACAGTATGTATATACGTGTGTATTTGTGTATGCGTTTGTTGTGTGTTTGCGAAGAAAAAGACAGTAAAGAAAAATCACCTCTTTATTTTGTGTGCTTGTGATTGTGCTTATGTGTGTTTGTGTGTGTGTGTGTGTGTGTGTGTGTGTGTGTGTGTGTGTGTGTGTGTGTGTGTGTGCTTTTGTGTTTGTGTGTATATTTGCAAAGAAAAATCACCTCTATTTTGTGTGCTTGTGATTGTTTGAGCTTATGTGTGTGAGTGTATGTGTGTGTGCGTGCGTGCGTGCGTGTGTGTGTGTGTGTGTGTGTGTGTGTGTGTTTGTGTGTGTGTATGTTTGCAAAGAAAAATCACCTCTTTATTTTACTTTTACTTATAATAATCTATTACACAGAATCCAGATAATAGGGCACGCTTAAATCCCTAGTCATCTCCTCCACCCCACCCTCCACTATCTCTCTCAATTACCCCACCCATCAAATAGACAACTTTTCATTTTCAAATACGCACAAAAATAATGCCTTTTTACTTTGGGATAGAGATTTTCCTATAAATCGGACACGAACGGAAATATATAGAGATGTCCTATAAATCGGACACGAACGGAAACATAGAGATATCCTATAAATCGGACACGAACGGAAACACATCGAGATTCTCCTATAATTCGGACACGAACGGAAACATGTAGAGATGTCATATAAATCGGACACGAACGGAAACAGATCGAGACTGACGGTTTGCTGTTGAATAATGACGTTATTGTACTTCCTTTATGTGGACGCAAGTGAATATCGCGACATAACTAAGCCGATTGACGCGAACAACATTATATTATTTTGGCAATTTTTCTGTAACACTCACTTTCTGCACTCCAGCTATCATATATAAAACAGCAAACTACAGAGCAGTAATAATGTGGAAGAAACCCTCTAAGAGAAAATGTAGCTTGTTTTCATTCTACCATTTCTTTATTAAATTACTCTGTGCAAAGTTGATTTTTTTTTTCAAATTCAGTCGAACAATTTATTGGACTTAACCACGCTCGTTTCTCCCCCAATCTACTTTTCAATTTATTATTTCTATCGTAAATTTATCTCCTGTTTTCGCTCTTGTTACCTTCGTTCACTGTCCGTGAGGTACGTCTTCACTGGATTGCAAATAAATCTACGTTACCCCCCTCCCACCTATCTCAAATGGGCTTCGATACTGAGCGATTCACCCGGTGAGGTCGAAGCCCAAGGATGCAATGAGGGAAACCAAGTCCCCCACCACCTAGCTAACCCCTAAAACAAAAAAAATCTCCTCAATGAAAAGTTTTGTAAGGCTTTGGATATGTAAACAACGCTAGCGAAATACAGTGTTCAATTCTGAGTTGTCTCCCCATACCCTAAGGGACTGACCAATTGCAATGGTAGGACGGAAATAATAAGGATATTAGCATAACGGTCAACACTACCTTTCAGTTGTGTCGGTGTACATAACTGGAATAATGTCTGGAGAAAATGTCACTTGCAAAACATTCCGTCGGTATTCCAAGACTTGAACTAATGAAGAAAAAAAGTTTCGTCGATGTCAAATCTGTTTCAAACAGCATTTGTTCATTGCACCCAGTGATACCCACACACGCAAATTTCCTCCCTTTGCATATTTTTCCTTTCACACCCAATCGTCCAATTCTTCTTTCTTCCACCCACCCACCCGTCCCGCTACCCGCGCAACAGATACGCTTTATAAAATGGACTTTGAACAAAATTTAATAATTATTGTTTTAAAAATAAATTGGTTTGATTTATAATTTTATTCTAAAATTAAATATTATGCTATTATAAACAACTCATTATTGAGAAAAATGTTAAATAACGAAAAAGTTTGCAAATTTTTGATTAAAACAAAATACACTATTTTAAAAACATAATTTTTATTTTATTACAATAAGGGAAAGTAATAATTTTAAAATAATTTTAATTGTATTCACCAATAACAAATAATAAATTTTATTTATTTTTATTATAATATTAAAAGTAATAATATATAAAATAATAGTATTTTATTTATTTTTAAAAGTATGTGATCTATATCTGCGGGTGCAGCATGATACACACTGTAGCTAAAATCCTGAAAATCAGCATCCTGACGGTTACCTGGTGCCGGGTTTGGGGTCTGGAATGGACTCGTTTCCGATGACTGCGTTTCAGCAGTTGCATGCACTGTCTCTAGAGTGACGTCCTTTAACCTTATATCTGCAAAGTCAGCAAAAGTAAATGTGTAAGTAGTAAATGAAGTAAAGCAAGTATACATAAAGCAACAGGAGCGTAAGAATCAACATGTTTTTAGGTCGTTAAAATACAAAACTTTCGTGCGAGTGTGTGTGTGAATAAATAATTTTTATAGAGAGCGTATTGGATTTCAACTGAACTTTGACAGAAAACGTAATACGTCAATAAATCGAACTCGTGTAAATTGACGTGAAATTCGTTTTGCTAGGAGTGTGGGACCGGTGGGGTTCACATAGTCGAAATTTTAATACCAGTGTTGTAGTTTTATAAAAATCAAAGTCAAATGTTCACATCATAGTGCCACTTTAACGTAAGATATAATAAAGAAATCCTTGTGTATAACACATATTGCCACTTTTAATGCAATATATATCAACCAGTACTTGTGTAATATACATTGCCATTTTACTGTTAAAATTAACAACCATTACTTGTGTATAACTTACATTGCCACTTTAAGGCAAGATATAACAGCCAGTAATTGTGTGTAACATACATTGCCACTTTAATGCAAGATATAGCAGCCAGTATTTGTATGTATAACATACATTGCCACTGTAGTGCAAGATATAACAACCAGTACTTGTGTGTATAACACACATTGCCACTTTAATGTAAGATATAGCCACCATTACTTGACACATTACCACTTTAATGCAAAATATAACAGCCAGAACATGTTTGTAACACACAGTGCCACTTTAATGCAAGATATAACAGCCAGTTCTTTTGTGTATAACACACATTGCCACTTTAATGTTAAATATAACAGCCAGTACTTTGTTTTACATGATAGTCAGTGAACAGCGCACTCTAAAGTCTTTTGTTTGCTTTACAATTTTACATACATAAGTTCAGGGACTGTAACTAGCCATTCACCTTTCATTCTTTTGGTTTTGTTGTACATACACATTTTTTGTTTTTTTCTTTTTGTAGCAGCAAGTTAAACTGTGTCGCAATACAGTCTTTCAAACTTTACCCAACGTTTTCGACTTATTAATAAATTACATGAAGAGTATACTGCAGTTAAATGATGTTATATTAAAAAATATTAAAAAAAAGAATTAGTTTTCTTAGACTGGGACACACTGGAACATTCTGCTTGCCGGATGTAATCTGTTTCCAAGTCGCACGGCCCCCTGTGTAGGGGACGTTAAAAGTGTGCTAAGTGGCCCCTGTGTAGGGGACGTTAAGAGTGTGCTAAGTGGCCCCTGTGTAGGGGATGTTAAAGAGTGCGCTAAGTGGCCCCTGTGTAGGGGACGTTAAGAGAGTGCTAAGTGGCCCCTGTGTAGGGGACGTTAAGAGTGTGCTAAGTGGCCCCTGTGTAGGGGATGTTATAGAGTGTGCTAAGTGGCCCCTGTGTAGGGGACGTTAAGAGTGTGCTAAGTGGCCTAAAAACTGTAAGAAACATGCGAAGACACATTGCATACCCAGGCGAAACATGAAGACACATTGCATACCCAGGCGAAACATGAAGACACATTGCATACCCAGGCGAAACACGAAGACACATTGCATACCCAGGCGAAATGCGAAGACACATTGCATACCCAGGCGAAATGCGAAGACACATTGCATACCCAGGCGAAATGCGAAGACATATTGCATACCCAGGCGAAATGCGAAGACACATTGCATACCCAGGCGAAATATTTTTAAACATTCCAGGAACGTTTTACATCAGAAGAAACTGACATTGTCCCATGAGCATGAATGCGTACTTGCATAATGAACAACTGCTTGACAGGTAAACAATGTCTACTCTTATGTTAAAGTTATAAAAACTTAAAAACGTAAACATGTACTCTTTAAACAGAAGCTCACTTTTATTATCTATTCTAAGCTTGAATCAGACTGGATTAAAAACTGTTTACCAAAGTAATGCTAAAAATTATTTTCAGATTTTAAATGCAGTTTTCAGTAAATGGGAATGTTTTTCTCTATGTTGTCAAAAGGGAATCCTGTTATCAAATAGAGAGGATTTTCATACCTGATCCTATCCTCATTCAAATTTGATGAGGTTCTGCAGTAAAAACATTTTAAAAACTTATCAAGAGGAAAGAATATATGTGGTTTGACATGAAAAGGTATCATGCACAATTTATATGAAGACAAAAGTGCCCGATAATTTAATTTTGTTTTATGTGTTTTTCTACTCGAGCAAGAGCTAATTTAATTGGACGATGTTTTCATTCCCAGTATAGTCAGAAAATCGGGTTGTGCATAATTAATAGTGTGAAAAATGTCTTTACATTAAAGTTTCGTACTATATAACAAATGAGAACCAGTCTGACTTTTTTCTTAGAATAACTTTCTAACCTTTACTCTGTAACTATATTTTAGAAACAAATATGACACTCCCCCTCCCCGAATACGTTTCAGGAAGAAAAAGGTGATGATAGTGATATTTACTGGAGCACTGTATATGACCAAGGAAGAAAAAATGGTGATATCTTAATGTTGACAACAGAAAATAACAGGTGTTACGCTCTCTCTCACCCAAGAAGCCGCAATAGACCTTTCATCTTCTCAGTCTTGGGCTGCTTCTGGGGGAGCCCCGAACTCTCGCGGTGTGTCTGAGGTGGAGGGCAGGAGGGTTGGCGGAAGAGGGTGAAACAGGTCGCACCTAGTTTGGCGCACACCCTCAACCGCCCTCCGTCGGTTGGGATGGGTGGGTACCCGAAGCAGAAAGTAACAGGTTGAACTAGTAAGGCTAACAGTAGACAAAACGGGAGTGGGGATGGGGGGGGGGGAAGAAAGAAGTTATTTTAAAAATACGAACTCTTTTAAAAACACAACACATTCAGTAATTATATTTAATGTTCAACAGCAACAAAAAACGCGACAAGACAATCTTCATATTTTTACTGCTTAGTTCATAATCCTTAAAGGGCGAAAACTCATGTAAACATTTTCACGTCGCTGAAATCTGAAGGTTTCCGGTGACTTCAAACAGGACTTGCGTCAATGCACCAACATCTATTTCCGCTGGACACCCATGTTTACAAGTATCCATAGCAGTCTCGAATTAATATTCTCGATGTTTCAGCTGTAGATGAAAGGTACTCTCCTGGCTGCGCAATTTGTGCGTTCAGGCAAAAGTTGTGTTGAAGGAAGAGAACTTTATGAGAAGCGAAAGAAAATAATTGTTGTTACATTCCAGTGTTTAGAGACCCTGTCTCAGCATGAGGATTTAAAGATTGTTAATTTTTAACGTTACACCTTTGCTGACGACTGACTGGGTGCCAGACTCACCCTTCAGCCTCCTTAATTAATTCTCTCAGTTTAGATATTAATTATAGTGACAGATGATTCTGTGTAATATTGCATGAATTGGGCACATTATCTTAATAACGACTAATTATGCATACAAACATTCACATTTGACTCAGCCCCCACCCAATTCCATTATGGTCTTCCTCTCGCTAATAATTAGTCAACTTCTGTTATTTGGATAGCAAAAATATAAAATTTAATATTTAACAAAATGGTATATCCACAAATCAATACAAATATGAAGGACTACCTATTCTGTATTTAAATGTTTATACGGATCGTAACACAAACTTCTGATCTTGGAACTTGTCAGAAACTCACTTAGCATTCATCAGCATTTATCGGAGAATTCCCTCTGGCAATTCACACATCAGCAGTCTGTCAACGTATGTTCTAGCCAACTGAATAGTGTACCGCAGCATCAGGTCCTCAGCTCAGTAGCCATAGAACTAAGCATCAACTGAAATGCCAGCCTGGAATTCCTAAACTGAATTCCAACCAACATGGAACCAAAATGAAAACCCACTCTGAAACAATAGCAATTATTTTCTTGTGCGATAAACCTAGAGTTCGCCAATCTGTACAAAGTGGAAACAGACAATAGGTGTTCTATTACAATTGACCTCAAATCGTATTTTTACAATAAAGATAAAAATGAAAATGGTTTAAACTAAACCATGCACATACATGTTACAATTAGAATAAAAAATGTCACACACAGGTGGGTTAATCATTACATGGACAAAATGTTTGAATGAGCACAGTGTTTAAAATTGTCAAATTAGCATTTACTTTTAGTGAAAATAAAATAACATCCCACAATATCACTATAACATTATTTATTAGAATTACAGAGCACATTAACTTGATCACTCTATTCTTTGACCACACGTCAGGAGAAGATAATAATAATTCATAATCAATCACAATAAAAAAAAAATACAAGATCATGCTAGCGCATTCTTAATAAAATAAAGTTAATAATATTAAGAAATCGATGTTTTACCTTTTCTGAATATTTAGTGGGCTTAACTTTGATTCATGGAAATAGTGCAGCCTGTGTACATTTAAGCAAAGTTTCCCTGGTGAATAATTTCCCAATCCAGTCTCACGCTATTTATGCATGTCTATGAATTAATGGCAGGAACACTGTCAGTCAAGCTTTGGGTTTGAACAACAATCCCCTCTCCACTATTGTTCAAGTGTATTATGTAATCTGCTTAGAGTGATCAGCATTTTCCTTTTAACATGTACGGGGCTCCATAATTGCCCGTAATCTGTTACAGCATGACGCATGCAATTACATAACTTGACTGCGGTCACTATAACAAGGAATGTATAATACAAAAGACGAGAACGTCAAAGAGCTTATTAACCATTAGTAAGACGCATAATGATTGGTCAATAGATGCAAGAAAAGTGATTCTAAGAATGCAACTCCATGCATCATCGTTGATGCAGGGTTTGAACCTGCAGAAATGAGTTGCACTCCCACAACTCCTTTTTTATTTTCACAGTTTTCCAAATCAAATGCAGCAGGGCGGTAGTTTTATGTAGCATAGTATTTGTTGAAGTGTGTTGACAAGCGATTATGAAGATCTGACTTTGTACTTGACAAGTAATTCATCCAGCATTATTTCATCATATTGATATTTTATTACGCTAGATATTATGAAGTCAGGTATTTGAAATTAAGATATATAACATGTCTTGAAAGTCTTTGTTACACTAACATTATGTATCAAAATAACTTCATACCACGTTTACAATATTTCACAATGCGTCACAGTCATGATTATATTATGTGTCAAGAGTCTCTCTGTCAAGATAACATTATGTATCAAAGTGTTTCTGAGTCAAGTTAATATATCTTTATCAAATTATTTATACATTATAATGGAAGCATTTCCTTATCATGCAGATATTTTGAGTCTCAATGCCATGTTTATAATACGTGTCAAAGTGCCTCCATGTCACATTATCATTTTAAGTCGTAGTATCTACTGGTTAGTATTATGTGTGAAATTGGTTTGAGGACACATTTATACTATGAAGTGCCTCCATTCACGTTTGCATTATGTGTCAAAGTATTTCCATATCAAGTTTCCACTTTGTGTCAAAGTATATCTATGTCGTGTTAACATTTGATGTCAAAGAGGATAAATTTTAGGTTTTTATTGCCCGTGTCGTGTTAAAATTGACAGCGTTTAGTATGTCTGTATGTTAGGCTTTATATTAAATAGTAGCGTGTCTATGTCAGACTGACGTCAAATGGCAGTGTCTCTTTCAAACTGATGCCATACGACAGTGCATCTTTATCAGATTGACGTCATGTGTAGTGTGTCTCTATCAGAGTGACGTCATTTAGTAGCGTGTCTCTATCAGATTGAAGTCATATGGCAGTGTCTCTTTCAGATTAACGTCATTTGGCAGTGTGTCTCTTTGTGTCATTTTTAGATTAACGACATTTGGTAGAGTGTCTCTTTCAGGATGACGTCATTTGGCAGTGTGTCTCTATTAGATTGACGTCATATGGAAGTTTGTCTCTTTCAGATTAATGTCATTTGACAGTCTCTATCAGATTGACGTCATTTATCAGTGTCTCTATTAGATTGACGTCATAGGCAGTTTCTCTCTTTCAGAATCATGTCATATGAGAGTGTCTCTATCAGATTGACGTCATTTGTTAGTGTGTCTCCATCAGATAGATATCAACTGACAATTTGTCTCTATAGTTCATGTTTAAGTTTGTGACATTTCCCAGATCCTCACTTACTCACACACGACTTTCTTTTAACTGGTGAGGACACTCACTATCCGAGAAGAAGAAGTTACATTTCATCTGAGATTTAATTAACACAAGAAATGCAGTCCTCATTGCAATGGTCGCATTATTTTTCAGACGCCGGACTTGTACAGGCGAGTGTCATCGGCAGACAACTCGTGCAATCTTAGATGTTTACTCGCGATGTTTCAGAGAGACCGAGAGCGGTGTAATCATTTGAGTTAAAGGCTGACTTTTTAAAACGAAGTTTAAGCGTAAGCAGTTTGAAGATCATTAGAAACACTCCATACGATAGAGAGGAGTTAACGACACCAAGTACTTGCAGACTGGCATCAAGATATTCCAGAAAGACGACTGGGTGAAAATGGCATGATAACGCTTCTTAATGAGTCATCTTGAGAAATTCTGAATGTCTTCAAATTGTGTAACGGTGAGATTTTGAAACTGTTCAGAATCTAATTATTGGGGCAATGTGAGGGGGAAGATAGAAATAGAATAAAAAAGAACTGACCTTGAAATAATCAAGTGATCAGTTTAATGAGAGTTAATTTATTAAAGAAATATTTATTTGTTTCTTACTATAGTTTTAATTATTTTCTTTTATTACATACAATTGCATTAAGAATGTGAGCAAAAACACACCATACAAATATATAAAGTCCTTTTTTCTCTCAAGTTTGTGAATATTGCCATACTTTTGGGGGTTATTTGCTTTAGGTAATCGTTATCGAGTTTGACAGTAGATTTGAGTCTTGCGTATGTTGGTAGGCTTTGAGCAATAAGCACATTAATTATTATATTCGTACATTCTAGCTCTCGCTCAGTCTAAACGCATTAACGCACGAATCGTTAACTGGAACTAGAGTAACAGACTCCTTTCAAACTTTAAACTTAATCTAAACAGTTTTTCATACCAACAGCGAAAACGGAATTCTGACCTAAAGCAGGGAGGGTGATGTTGCGTAGAGGAATGATGTGGGAACTGCCTCTGCGTACCAGGCTGGCCAGGATTTCGCAGATCTGGACTAGCCGCACCCCCACGGTCAAATCCTGCAGCAAAACAAAACAATGAGCAAAGTAAACCGGCACGAACAGCGATGAAGACAATAGAAATTCATCAAACTTGTTTTGTGTGTGAAAGTGCTAGAGAACTTAAAAGTGCGTTATAATTAAAGAACACTTTTGTGACCCACCCGTAACCGGGATAGTCGGGACCAGGAGGTTTTGTAAGAATGGGACAGAACCTTTTAGCGAAAACCTGCCCGAACCGTTACCTTGCCCCCCCCCCAAAAAAAAATAAAATAAAATAAATCACTCATACAAATAACTGCAACAAACAAAAGCAAAGACTCCAGGTTTCTGTTTGGACATGAGACACTGGAACGCTTCACCCAAACCATGTCGCCTTCAATTACTTTTTCTTTCATAGAAATCCTTCATCACCACAGGACAGGTTTCAAAATGGCTTCTACAGTTACGTTCTACCAGCTATGCCTTTCATTGTGCCGCGAATATATTACAAATAGTTTGGTATCTTTTAACTACATGATCTGTAAACAGCTGTGTGCATATGATATACATAGAGAATGATTGCGTTGCGCTATCTGTTCCATATGTTGCACACAAGGATGTACTCAAGGTACAGACTGTAAGTACACACTGCTCATTTAGTCAGTAGGAAATTGTCTTAGAATGAAATACATAAGACACAACAAATGAAGATTTTGGCCTGCTTTATTAAACACATATTTACTAGGAATAAAGCAAAAGTATGAAAAATATTTGCAAATTCTCGTGGACAAAATGCAGTGCCCATCCAATGTACAATAGTGTATACTTTCTCCTTAAAGACGAAAGTCTGTGCAAAAGATTTTAAAATGTATTAAGCAGCACTTTAAAAAAATACGCATATTTAAATAGGTAAAGGGGTGGGTGGGAGGATGAATGGTGTGGAAATCTGGTGTAATACGGGGTGATGGGGTGCAGACGTCTAGAGTAATTCACGGGGTGTGGAAGTCTAGGTTAATACAAGGGGTGCAGACGTCTAGAGTAATTCACGGGATGTGGAAGACTAGGGTAATACAAGGGGTGCAGACATCTAGAGTAATTCATAGGATGTGGAAGTCTAGGGTAAAGCAAGGCTGTGGAAGTCTAGGGTAATACAAGGGGTGTGGAAGTCTAAGGTAATACAAGGGGTGTGGAAGTCTAGGGTAATACCAGGGGTGTAGAAGTCTAGGGTAATACAAGGGTTGTGGAACTAGGGTAATATAAGGGATGTGGAAGTCTAGGGTAATATAGCGGATGTGGAAATCTACGGTAATTCAAGTGGTGAAGAATTATGGGGGCGATAAAAAGAGTGTGAAATATGAGTGTGTGCAAGTCTGGAGAGATAAAAGGACCTTGAGCTTTGAAACTGATGAGATAGCCGTGGTGAGATAACATAATAATCGATTTTATTCTACCTGCAGCCAATCAAATGTACGGCGCTTCTGTGAATGTTTGTCGTTATGTCTATGGAAATGAAAGATGGTAATCGCGATAATGATACGGAGAAATTATCTGCCATTCGAATGAATCTCACATCTTATTGCCCGCATTTCAGAAAGTGGAAAAAGCCATTTAACTAACACCTACCGATCCGTGCAGGTGGACTTGAAAGAAGGCTTTCGACCCATGAAATTTGCTCCATCAGAAAATGAGTTAGCTTGTTCATTAAATAAAAAAAACAACCCACTTCTTTCCATCCCCCCTTTCCTTCCTTCTGACCTTGTTTTCCTTCACACACACACACGCACACATACACACACACACACACACACACACACACACACACACACACACACACACACACACACACACGCGCGCGCGCGCACCTTTGTCACGAAGAAATTACTTTCTTTTACTACAAATAATACATCGTGACGTCTTTTACTACAAATAATACATCGTGACGTCTCTTACTACAAATAATACTATTCGAAAGGACTCAGTCTTCGTGAAGAAAAACTCAACAATGAAAAAAGCAAATGACTTAAAATCTCTCTCCATCCTTAAAATGACGCAGATAATAAAAAAAAATAGCATTACATAAGCATCTCGACCGTAAAACACGAAGCAAATTAGATTTAAAAACTTGGCATCACTTGTTTTAGTTTTGAACTGAGTGTATTCTTAAGAAAACTGAATGAAACTGGTGGTTTGGGATCAATGACCTAAATCTAAGGCTTAAATTCTGCTGATGGACGCCCGTGGTGATGAAATGGTTAAAGGTTTTGTATAAAGCTCCAGAAATAGCCTGAGATTCGGCATCGCACAGACAAATCGCACGAGAAATTGGCACGATTCTCTAAAACATCCAAGTCAATAAGGTTAAAGACACAAAAGTCAATATGGCTAAGATGTAGTGATACACACAAGTCACTAAGGTTAAAGACACTAGTTATACACAAGTCAGTAAGGTTAAAACCACTAATAGACACAAAATAAGGTTAAAGACACAAGTCAATATGCTAAGATATAGTGACAGACATAAGTCAATAAGGTTAAAGACACTAGATAGACACAAGTCAATATGGCTAAGATATAGTGATAGACACAAGTCAATAAGGCTAAGATGTAGTGATATACACAAGTCACTAAGGTTAAAGCCACTAGTTAGACACAAGTCAATAAGGTTAAAGACACCAGATAGACACAAGTCAATAAGATTAAAGACACTAGCTATTGATACAAGCAACACACTTGAGACACAAGACACATGATCCAAGGATTGTTTCCAAACTTCAAACTTACATGACGTAATCACTGAACTCTTAATTCTAAGAGCAGAAAATGAACGGAATCGTCCGAATTTCCGCAGTTTAATGAAAGAAAACTAGGCTGAAACAGTGCTACTCAGAAGAAGAAGACAAATGACCTTTATTCGAATGAAAACACATGCGCACAGACACAGAAGCACACAAGCATCATATTTGAACGAGCATTCCAACACGCATCAATCACCCTTGATGCCTCATGTTAACACCGAAATCCAATTTCCTATTTTTTTTAAAAAAAAGAAACAAACTCTTTGTATTGTCAGTCAACTGCTAGTGATTGTAGATCGCATAATTTTTTATTTTTTTTTTAAAGCCGGAAAGGTCTTCTCAATCAATAATTAATTAATATGCTTACTATTACCCTGTCAAAAAACATAGAAACCATCTTTCTTCCTCCCTGCCCTTAATTTCCTTTAAACCAACTCCCTGTCTTGGTAATCTTACTGTAAAAATACGGTGACAATGTTATCGACATGTCAGTGTCAATGAGCTTTGCCGTTCTTGCCCCAAGTGTCTTAATGATTGAGCCGTGTGCAAACAATGTCAACAAAGAAACGTTATTTAAGCAATAGTTTGGTTTGGCTAATTGAATTATCGTCCAACAGTTATCGTCCAACAGGAGATACTACCTTGCCTACTCTGAATCAAAATAAAATCTAGTTTAGGAGAAAATAATTTCTGATCTACTTTGGATCCAGTTTAACTGAAAACGCTTCCAGGCTTACTCAGAATCTAGTTGAAATACAATGTCCCTTGGATCACTTGGAATTCAGTTGAAGGGAAAACGCTACTTGGCCTACTTGGAATTCAGTTGAACGGAAAACGCTACTTGGCCTACGTGCAATCCAGATTACTTGAAAATGCAACTTGGCCTACGTGCAATCCAGATTACTTGAAAATGCAACTTGGCCGACTTTGAATCCAGCTGAGCTGACAACGCCGCTCTCGATCTGGAATTCTAGAGAGATTTCATGTGCCGAGCGAGTACTACCGTGTCACTTTCGCCGACCACAGAGATTGATCACAAGCGTGTTCCTGTTTCTTCAAGCAGCCGTTTTCTTTGGGGTATAATTAATCACACGAGTAAGAATGCCAGTCATTTTATATTAGTTTTGGCCACACCGAACTCTGGTGCATACTAAATGACACTACGTACTTCCTACACACACTGATACATACGAGACACGTGCACCAAGTGGCAGTACATATGTACTGCTCTACACATACTCAAGGACAATATGCATATCCATATATAGATGCTTTTACCATCCCACCTACATATACAGTGTACAGTGCTATAAGCAAACTCATATCACAAACCAATTGCATTTACTCCACACATAATATAAACACACTAAAATAAGTCACAAGGACACGTTCATAAGAAAGTCACACTCACCAAGACATAAAAGGACAATATTAACACACCAACGCACACATCATGAACACACTACCTCATGCCTCGTAAAACCGTCACACAAATCACACATACCACAAATACAGGAACACGCTACATAAAACTGTCACACAAATTACATACACCAAAAATACAGAAACACGCTACATAAAACCCCGACACACTACGCACATATTTAAACCCACATCAATAAACCCTCACACTCAACACACATACCAAACACAACTTCATCCCAAATAAACCGAAGTACCTTGGACACACCACACAAAAACAAACCACAAAACCACAAAACCATGACACAATGTACACATAGCATAAACACACAAATGCACACCACAAACTCCTGACACAAACCACACATACCATAAGCACAAATTCACACCTCAAAACCCTGTCACGGTGCACTGTGACAGACTTCTAACCAGAATTCTTGTCATGAACTTATGATCCACATCCGAAACTCGAATATCATATTCGAATTGAATTCCTTTGTTTGAACCCTACCGTCATGCACCATGCACCGCATGAGGGAAGAACAATAGTGAGTTCATCCCTTGTTATGTAACTTTAGACGACAGTCGAGAAAGTTCTAGTCACGTGATACATTCATGCACTACAATAAATACTCCTGACATGGTAATATTCTTTACTCGCCACCCCAGACCAGCCGATATACACACGAGCACCTCGCTAGCCGCCGAAATCTTGCTGAGTCGGAAGGAACATAGAACGAAAGGAACCCGAGTCTTGTACAGTAAAGTCTACTTTAAGAAGATCGGTTTTTGGTTTCTTCTTCTCCTCTGCCTTATAATACGTTTACGTATTGTTTGGATGCCTGATTGGTGAACGACGTACAATTCCGTGTCGCCATCGTTGCTGACGCTACGCTATAACGGTTCGTCAGTGTGACAAGTCGGGAGACGACCAGGTTGCTGGAAACTACGGCCGTACTATGCAAGCATCGCTTGATACGTGGAAGGATAGAACTATCTTTAGACCACGTGTGCATCAAGACTACTGAGAAAGATGAGTAACTAAACCGAATTCTGAATCAATCGAAAGTGCTGGCAAAATAAGACTCTAAAACAGTAATAGTCAAGCGAACTGAAACTATTTGCCCTAGTTTAGATCTGAAGCTGTGTCTTCGTAATTGATTGTTATTGTTAAATATTAACTATTAAATTCTTTATTTGTTAATACCTCTTTCGTAGTGAATTTTTATGCATATAGACCTAATTCGTGGTTTGGATGGGGGATCGACTGAGCTAAATGAACCTTTGAATGCATAAGGATTTAAGAGAGTGTCAACGGTTTCCAAACCGGCTATTGTACACAAGTTGTCTGTTTGTGAATCTGTTTGTCTGTACTACAAAGGCGCATTTTCATATGAGACGAAAGATAATTTGAGCAACCAGTCTGTTTAGGGAAAAGGGAGAAATTAATTTATCTATTTAAATTAAAGTTTCTGTAAAATTCCTAAGCAGGGTCTTTAAATAAATACTGGACATGTAACATGCACATATATCATAAACACACATACATTCCACAAGCACAAAGGTTCACACCATAAAAACTTTACACAAAACACATACCATAAACAAAGAGACACCGCAGAATTCCGACAATACACACAAGTCACGAATACACGAGCTCACAAATCATATTCGTGACACTTTGCACGCGCTTACCTTTTTCTCAAAGTCAGATGTGTGTTTCACTTCCGTCAGCAAAATATTCATGAACTTGGCAACCGTCTAGATAGAAGAAAGACCGAATTCATGAAAGACTTTTTCCTAACATTTGTCCCTAGGAATCAGTACACGAACTTAATAAGTTGCTTAACACACTGACAGTATGCTTATTTTTGTTTTTGTTGAATTATTTTACGTGGGTGGGTCCTGATGATGATACCAGTTTAAGAAAAAAAAATCCTCAAAAATAAATACATTGGAAATAACAGAATACACTACTCACAATGACAAGAACATGCCATAGTCAATAGTCTTTAAATATAACTGTAAACATCCCTACATTCCTCCCACCTTCTCTCCATCCCTCCCAAATTCCTAATTTCTATCTATCTGACTGTCTATCTATCTATCTGTCTGTCTGTCTATCTATCAATCTATTCAACTCTTCCTCCATCATTCCGTCCGTCCATCCATCCGTTTGTCTATTGCACGTACACATACACACACACACACACACACACACGCGCGCGCGCGCGTGCGCACAATGGTTTCGTACCTCCAGACTGAAATGGCTCTGTTCCGGAAGTGGAGCCAATGCTGGAAAACGTAGAGTGACGTCTAGTACCGTGTGCAAATTGCGAGCAAACATGTCTACGTCTCCAGATAGCATTCGGTTCTGCGCTCTCTGTACAACGTCATAGAGTGAGTCGTAAATCTTCGACAGTCCAGCCTGGTCATAACCCATCTGAACCTCTTCCAGCTGCACACGTCACAAAGTGGTACTTAGATTTTATTCACACTTTCCTGCCTGCTCTTTGTTATGCTTGCATTTGTTATCAACACTCACTAAATACTCACTAGTCTTCGCTGTTATCAACACTAAATACTAGTTAGAAAAATAATCTAGAATTCTTTTTCCTATCTTAATTTGTCACTAATTAATTTTCGCTGTTATCAAGACTCACTAATCTTCGCTGTTATCAACACTCACTAGTCTTCGCTGTTATCATGTATCTGCAAAATACTGGATGATGACTATGATGGTAATAAGAGTGATTTTAAGATGAAAATGATAACAATAAAAATAACAATAATGATGACGATGATAAAACACTGACACTTCTGATTTACAGGTAAAGATGATATGATGATAATAATAAACCTGATTTCTATTCCTACACTTAATAACCATTTTCTTCTCCTTAATATTACAAAACTCAGAAATTGGTTTTTTCTCTCCTTAATAATGCAAACAGCGACAACAACTTTTGCCAAAAAATAATAATATCAACTCGACAAGAATTCTTTTTTCCTTAACATAAAAGAACCTGGAATTATTTTCTACTTATTAAATAAGCCAAGATGGTGTGTTGTATTGCTACAGTTTAGAATCAAATTGTTTTCTATTTATTACATAAGCCAAGATGGTGTGTTGTATTGCTACAGTTTAGAAACAAATAGTTTTCTATTTATTAAATAAGCCAAGATGATGTGTTGTATTGCTACAGTTTAGAATCAAATTGTTGGCATTCAGTGCTCGTTCTTTTATTATAATTCAAATTTAATCAGTTTACGTACGCATCACGGCCATGACTAGTAACTATAACACGGTTCCTCTTTTGTATCTCCCTGAACTTACAAAAGTACAGTGCCATGTTTGCCAGCTACACAGAGTCACGAATACGTTTATACGTTTCAATACGATGTAAATAATTTATATTAATGGAATGTATATATGTTGGAATAAATTAATATGAATGCGTGTACACACGGATTTATTCAATGCTGAAACATGCAAACAACTAACCCCATCCCCTCGTTAACAAACACACACACACACGCCTACGCATGCACAGATGGCACACCCAAATGCAGAGACAGGCACATGCGCGCACTCAAACTCAGTTACAAGTAACCTCATGCATTATAGACAAAAAACACATTCGCACGCACTCTGTGTAAGCCTAATCATACAGACAAAATAAAGCATATATGTATATACACACACATACACGTACCTGCTCGTAAAGCTTCTTGAGGTGGATTGAGTGACACCTGGCATAGTTGGGGGGTGTCCATACGCACTTCATCTCACAGATGCAGTCTCGCTTCGCAAACTCTGAGACAAAGTCGGTCTTGTCTAAATTATGCTATAAATATCTGCAAATATCTTACAGAGAAGCGAAACAACGAAGAGTGCAAAACGAAGGTGGTTGTTTTTTTTTTTTTTTAATTTAACGCGCTTATAAGGGTTTGGAAAAGGGGTGTGTGGTGGCTGTCTAACTCTTTCCCTTCACTTTGCAACTGTTCAGGGTTGCCCTTTTAAATTTATTTTTGCCGGCAGACATCTTTGGTGTCTTTGGTGCCTTCTCATTTCAAGAGAAGAAACCAATTTTTAATCAACACAATTTTTTTAACACATGCCAGAAAACACAAACTGCTAGATTTATTACAATGAATCAAACAAACTTTCTTTTGAAGGAGAGCTGCTAGGAAACGTAAGTCTACTCTCACAAGAAACAAGGACTGAAGTTAAAACCCATAAACCTATATTCAAATGATACAAAAATAGGCTAAAATCCCCGTAAGATTACACCCACATGAAAGAGAGAGACCACAATTTAAATTCTTACATTCAAATGAAACAAAAACAGTGGTTAAAATCCATAAGCCTACATTTAAAAGGAAGAAAGAAACAAACAAAAAACCAGAGCTAAACCAAAAGGTTCACATTTAGCTGAAACAAAAACACAGGCTACATGTGCATGCTTATCCTTAATTGAGACAGAGGCTACAGTCTATAATCATACACTCACATGAAAAGGACAAAGGCTAAAATTCAAAGGCTTACATGCTTGGGTTGGTGGCATCAGTTTGCTGAAGTGTATTAGCTGTTAGTTCATATGAATGCCATATTACATCATTTAGGAGGGGAAGTCTACATAGACTCAGCCAGTCACAACACTAAACTCCACCAGTGTAACTAAGTGAAAATTGTACATTTGGCCAGGATGTGAGAAGGGTTAGAGAACCATGTAGAAACAATAGTGAACTATTGGGAACTTTGTGCGAATCTTTTGATATTGGAGAACTGAGAAGAAACTATATGAACTTGGTCAGGGAAAATCTAACTGGCTAGAGATGGCTAAACGTTTTTCTTATAGACATAACGGGAACTGTATATGTGGATTTAGTAAATGATTGCTGTTTTTATTTTCTTTATTTGTTTAATTTTATTATATAAATATTTTATTAATTTTCATCTGCCTTGTGTCATTTCTTACTATCTTCATTTCATGTAAAATTCATTTAATCATAGTCATCGTGTATATCATTGTGTCTGTCTGTTCATCTGTTTCTCTGTCTGTCCATCTGTTTGTCTATCTGTCCATCTGTTTGTCTATCTGTCCATCTATCTGTTTGTCCATCTTTTATGTGAGGACCTTCCACTGGGGGCTGAATGAGCCAACGGAGTGATTGGTCTCAAATTGTTGTGTACTTCGTATTGTCCATCTTATGGGGTACCAACGAAATCAAGGGGCTGACAATCGAAAGGCTGTCAATCAAGAGGTCGACAACAGAAAACCAGTTCTTGAATGATTACAGTTTTCTATTAAATATGCACGAATTGCCTGCGGATGTCTGAGACATCAAGCGGCTGTGCATGTGTCGTCAGCAAGTGCCACGAGATAATGGTTGCAATCCCCAAAGTATACGTTTGGTTTTCATGCAGTCTAGATCTTTCATATGAATGAGACGTTCCATGTGGATGCTTGGTTTGGGCAAGCATGTTTGACAATGACAGATAGCACAAGATTTTGATGTATATCTTCCCATTAGCTTTACTTTCATTTAGCACCAAGTGCGTTTCAGTATGCGTTGCTTCTCATGCGTCATATTTTAACAATTATCTTCTAGTGACGCACACAAGGTGGCCAAACTCACGTCATTTTCGAATAATCATTGTCTAATGATGCACACAAAATGGGCAAACACGAGTCAACACTGCTACAACTGTGGGCAAATATCTGTAAGCTTACATACAGCTGTGCTACAGACATGGGCAAATATCTGTAAGCTTACATATAGCTGTGCTACAGACCTGGGCAAATATCTGTAAGCTTACATATAGCTGTGCTACAGACCTGGGCAAATATCTGTAAGCTTACATACAGCTGTGCTACAGACCTGGGCAAATATCTATAAGCTTACATACAGCTGTGCTACAGACATGGGCAAACATATGTAAGCTTACATACAAATGTGCTACAGAAGGACAAATATCTGTAAGCTTACATACAGCTGCACTACAAACATGGGTAAATACCTAACAGCTTATATACAGTTGTGTTATATACTACGGAAAAATATATGTGTGCTTACAATCAATTTATGATAATATCAACAACGTACATATACAAGCTGACAATCAATTTAAGCTATAGACCTGGCACATTTCTGTACATTTATTTGAAGCGCAATTAGATAACACTTTAAACTTTATGCCTTGCCTTGCCATTTTAATGTTTTACATACGTTTATCAAAAGTCATCTGCAATAATTATCATCAAAAATGTGACTGGTAATAAAATCACACGTGTCCTGCGTTTTGAAAGAAATCAAGTGAATATAAATATCATTATTTTTTCCATTAGGATTTGGGAATCACGTTGAACAAAATAGGCTTTCATTAGTAAAAAAAGAGATATATTCAGAAATATACATTAAATAAATATATTAAAAAAATTATTCAGAATGATCAAACAGAAATGTTCAGAAATATAAGACATAGATACTCAGAAACATAAAAAGAAAATATTCAGAAATATAAACATGGATATTCAAAATGTAAAAAGATCTTCAGAAATATAAAATAGAGGTATTCAGAAATATGAAACACTATTGTTTTGAAATGCAAAAAACGGGTGTTTGGAATTACAAAACACAAGTGTTCAGAAATATAAAATACAAGTTTTCAGAAATACAACACAGAAATACAGGAAATAACGACAGAGATCTTCAAAAGTATTCAAACTAAGTGTTCAGAAATATAGAACAAAGGTTCAGAAATATAAAACTAAGTGTTCAGAAATATAGAACAAAGGTTCAGAAATATAAAACTAACTGTTCAGAAATATAGAACAAAGGTTCAGAAATATAAAACTAACTGTTCAGAAATATAAAACTAAGTGTTCAGAAATATAGAACAAAGATTCAGAAATATAAAACTAACTGTTCAGAAATATAAAACTAACTGTTCAGAAATATAAATCTAACTGTTCAGAAATATAAACCTAAGTGTTCAGAAATATAGAACAATGGTTCAGAAATATAAATCTAACTGTTCAGAAATATAAACCTAAGTGTTCAGAAATATAGAACAATGGTTCAGAAATATAAAACTAACTGTTCAGAAATATAAAACTAACTGTTCAGAAATATAAATCTAACTGTTCAGAAATATAAACCTAAGTGTTCAGAAATATAGAACAATGGTTCAGAAATATAAAACTAAGTGTTCAGAAATATAAAACAAAGGTTTAGAAATATAAAAACAAGTGTCCAAAAAGTCTAGAACTCTAGATGTATTACAAGGCAATGAGAAACTTGCAACTTTACATGCAATCCTGCTTTGAAAATATATTCTACAACATTCAGATATCTGTAAAAGTGTATACTAACAACATTCAGACTTCTGTGACAGTACATTCTACAACATTCAGATATCTGTAAAAGTATATTCTAACAACATTCAAATATCTGTAAAAGTGTATTCTAGAACATTTAGTTATCTTTAAAAATAAATTCGAAGATCATTGAGATATCTGTAAAGGTGTATTCAACTACATTCCGACATCTGTAAATATAAATTCTAACAACATTCCGACATCTGTAAATATAAATTCTAACAACATTAAGACATCTGTAAATATAAATTCTAACAACATTAAGACATCTGTAAATCTGGAAATGTATGGTCTTAATCATTAGACTTCTGTCAAAATATCTTCTACAGAATTCTGACTTCTATGAAAATATATTTAAGACTTTAAAGAGATATGACTAGGCATAAACAGAGAACTTAAACAAGCATTGTGAGAGTCAGAGAGAATATAGTGGAGGTTAGCTGAACATCAAAATGTATGAGATACAGCACGCAAAATGTACAGAAAATCTAATTACCTTCATCACGGCGAACAACATTGAAATCTGCAGGGAAGAAGTAAAGTAAAATTACTGGAATAATTACATTATTATTGGATCATGAAAATTCTGTTCAAAACTTCTAGGAAGCGAAATAAAAATCTTCCTACTAATTATTTATTCTGAACACACAGTAAACCGGTGCAAAGTGAACTAAAAAGGACAAACACCCGCTTCTACAATATTAACTAGCATCCAAATAACGGAAACGGAAAAAACGAAAATCTCTTCATAAATAAACAGTTATAAGCATTCTAGTAAAACACCTCAGTTTGATAAAATGAACTGATCAAAGAACACACAAACGCACACAACATAAACACTCACACACAACACACCCATGGACAAACATGAACCCACACCTAAGCAACACTCATTCACTCACAAGTGATAGATCTTAACTCTAAGAGCAAAATATAATCTCGAGCTGTGGATAATGTATCCTACATTTATGAACATAATGAAGTACACTCTTGTAAGTCTGCAACATAACTAATTGACACTTTACATCAAAGTATTTGTGCCCGTGCTTGGGGACCATTTTGTTTATGCAATTATACCCATGCTAGAAGCATATTTATTCGCTGTTCGGAGATGTAAGCTATTAGCATTTCGATCTGCATTTAAAAAAAAATGTTTTCACACACACACACACACACACATACACGCACGCACGCACGCACGCACGCACGCACGCACACACACACAGTGACTCTATGAATAGCGTCTATTCATTCTATTTTTACTTGTCTGAAGATTTCAACAAGTAAATATACAAATACGAAAACCGTTAAGCACAGATTTAATGTTACGTTTATCCGGATTTCTATAAGCAAACAAATATGAATAATATTCATAAGCACTCACTAGAACTGAATAGAGAAAGGGTATTATTAATTCAGGTGCTTTTGTTGCAATAAATCAGTGTGAGTTTTGGCACTTCCATTCATTAGCCAGTTTTTAGCAGTTGGGAGAGTAAAACGACACTCCCGATTGTAAGCAATCGTCAAGATGCCTATCTGTAAGTGAAGATCTGTATAGTGACTTTGATGCGCTCATCGTTAAAAACAGTTTACATAGTTAAATGGAATAGAATTAAGATTTCATTGTGTACGTTGCAGATTCCAAAAATTATCATCTGTTGCGGTCGATTTCAAAGCAATTTAATTTTGACGATCCGGAATCTCGAGTTCCACTTCTCGTCTGATTTGAATGGGACTTGCAGTTGCCGTAGCCATTTTTGTTACCTGTCTAGATGGTAAAATTGATTCTCACAAGTAAGGTAATCACAGACTCAGTGACGATGAACTGTTGAAATGTCCTTTCAAACTGCTCCTGAGATCTCTGAATGTAGTGAAGAGTTAAAATCACTGTCACTTACAATTTTCTTCATACTTCGTAAATGTACAAGAGACTTTGTCCTCATATATGACTTCCACAAGATCAATTGTGCTTTGAATGATTTTACAGAACCTAAACTGAGTGACGTCACGTTGGATGGAACAACCTATATCTGCACTATTCGCACCTCGTCGTGGGTTCGTGTCCATAACTCGGCGGACGCCATACCACTTCTGTAGTCTATCTCATGGGACGATAAATCACTTGCCGCAGACATTAAAATATTCTCACCCCACACTTCTGAGGCCAAGCAAACTGAAGAGTCTTTGGCACATAAACATCGGCCAGACAACGTCATTAACATCCGACGGGACAATATTACAAATACAACATCTACTCAAAACCGTTAGTCCCCAACCCATGACCCATGACCCATGACCCCTCTCAATTCAAGAATGTAACGCTATAGTTTTGACGTTCACATCCGTCCGCTAAATTATCAACACTAGTCAGCAGACATCAAACGCATACAAATAAACGTTCCTAATTGCTGCTTCCGTGTTTTATTGCGTCGCACATCGCATAAGGTGGGGAAGGGATGGGGGTGGGGAGGAAACTTCCAAACACCCAACACACCTGCTGTATCCATGGGGCAGCTCTGAAGATCAAAAAATCCGCCGTAGGTCACGTTCCATTGGATGCCATGGTACGCTTCACTGGCGCACTGCGCTTCACTGGCGTTGGCTGCACAAGAGCATGGCAGAAGGTTAAGTTTCCGCGATCCGTACGCGAAACCAATAAATATTGGGAAATGGAATAAAGTAGAGATTAATTAATTTAATTAATCATTCAATCAATAGGCTCTTGTGAAAAAAAAAAACGGTTTGAAAGCAAGAAAAATGGCGCTTTTACAGATACTTGAAAGGAAAAACATTTATGAGACAAAATTGAAAAGGCAAAGAATGTACATGTACTAGAAAATAGCTGGGGGGGGGGGAGGAGGGAGGAAGATGACTGCAAAATTGGAGGAACAGTCTATGATTGAGAAGACATACGCATTTAGACCCTCTATTTTAAGAGCGCAAAATGAAAGTTCTGCCCCCCCCAAAAAAAAAATAAAAATAAAAAAAAATAAAATAAAAACAAATCGAACCAAACCAGCAGTTGTAAGTACATCTGGGTCCTTCCTACCTTGCAATTAAAACTATTTTTTTGTCTTCACATGAACTTTTATTTTTATCGGACTTAAAAAGAAGAGTGGGGTGCGCCGTTGAATCGTGATTACCCAGACAGCCTTGAGCACTGAGATAATTATTTCTGATGCACTCACACCGAGAAGGAAGTACTAGACAGTTATCAACAATGGATTTTTAAAAAAAAAGAGCGAGGGCGAGTGAATGAGTTGGTTGTACTTGCGAGGACGAAGCTGAGGATTTGAAAATCTCCTTGGTTTCGTTTTTAAAGGATCCAATGTAAAAATAGAGGATTCAAATACCAAACAGGATTCGTCTGCTTGTAAAAAAAACCCAAAATACACCGCTTCAGATTTGTTGGCTAGTTTCGTTTTATAGGATCGAATGCTAAGTAGATGATTCAAATATCAGAGTGAGTTTTTCGTGTGCTTGCATTAAAAAAAAAAAACTTTCAGATTTCTGGCTGGTTACACCAACGACAGGGAAAAAAACCCCCAAAACTCGAACATAAGGAATAGAAAGAAAATATTAATAGAAAGAAAATATTAATATTAAGAAACATCAAAGAAAGGAAAAAAATAGCTGAAAGAGAGACAGACACAAGAAAGACTCAAGGAAACGAGTAGATAAGCAATTAAAGTTAATAAAATTTGTCACCTATAACATTTTAATGCACTTGGTTTAGATAAGCAATTAAAGTTAATAATAAAATTTGTCACCTATAACGTTTTAATGCATTTGATGTAGATGTGCAGTGCTCAAAAGCAAAAAAGAAAAACGATTTTCATGGTCATTACCATAAATATACTATCTACTCGTCAAGATTTGGTCACGTGTCCTGTAGTCATTACCATAAATATACTATCTACTCGTCAAGATTTGGTCACGTGTCTTGTAGTCATTACCATAAATATACTATCTATTCGTCAAGATTGGGTCACGTGTCCTGTAGTCATTACCACAAATATACTATCTACTCGTCAAGATTTGGTCACGTGTCCTGTAGTCATTACCATAAATATACTATCTACTCGTCAAGGTTTGGTCACGTGTCCTGTAGTCATTACCATAAATATACTATCTACTCGTCAAGATTGGGTCACGTGTCCTGTAGTCATTACCATAAATATACTATCTACTCGTCAAGATTGGGTCACGTGTCCTGTAGTCATTACCATAAATATACTATCTACTCGTCAAGATTTGGTCACGTGTCCTGTAGTCATTACCATAAATATACTATCTACTCGTCAAGATTTGGTCACGTGTAATGTAGTCATTATCATAAATATACTATCTACTCGTCAAGATTTGGTCATGTTATTCCTACAACGAAATTGAATTTGAATGTTCATAAAAAGCAACAAATTGTTAAATGAAATAAAATCATCTGAGATAAGGACATCAGACATAGATCTTTATCAGAACAGCAATATAATTACAAAAAGTAGACAAAATAAAAAATAAACAAAATAACTTCCAAAAATGAGGATACATATACTCTAGCCATATATCGGCGATCGTACAACCCCACCCATCCCACCTCAAAAGGCCTTGACTAGACAAACAAAAGAAGATTTAATCAGACACACACACATACACAAGCACGCGATCATAAATAAGGAGAAAAAAGGAGAAAAATAAATAAAAATAAATCACTGGCAGTGACGAACACGAAGACCGTTCTAGATGACGTCCCGGCGCTGTTAGTGACACGACAGGAGTAATTGGCAGACATTGTAACACGGTTCAGCAATAGACGACTTCCGCTTGGCAGCAAATCTTCAACAAGCTCCCCGTTGGCTCGATCCAGTATGGCCTCTCCATTACGGAACCACTAAAACCGACATTTTGAAGACGAAACCCACAATGAATAGATTATTAAGGTGGTGCACCCACACTACTTCCTTTACAACAACAAATGTCACTACACTAAATACATCCAATTTTTAACAGCCATAAACACAACTGCTACTACACTAAATACACCCAATTATTAACAGACAGAACACAAATGTTACTACACTAATTACACCCAATTTTTAATAGCCAGAAACACAACTGCTGCTACATTAAATACACCGAAATTTTAATAGCCATGAACCAACCGCTACTACACTAATTACATCCAATTTTTAACAGCCAGAACACAAATGTTACTACACTAATTACATAATAGCCAGAAACACAACTGCTGCTACATTAAATACACCGAAATTTTAATAGCCATGAACCAACCGCTACCACACTAATTACACCCAATTTTTAACAGCCAGAACACAAATGTTACTACACTAATTACACCCAATTTTTAACAGCCAGAACACAAATGTTACTACACTAATTACACCCAATTTTTAACAGCCAGAACACAACTGATTATTGCCACCAGCAAAATAACTATTATCACCAAGCCTCAATTTCCAGCACAGCATTTAAATAACCATTTGTGCAAGAACCGCTAACATTTACAACTCCCACCACCACAACAACTTGCCACCAACACATTAACGAAAACTGCCATCACAACCTGTGCCGTAGTAGCCCATGGCAAGGCCCCTAGGCTTCGAGCTTCTTTGGGCCCCTCGACACCCCTCAAAATTGGGCTCCAAATGCCTCTCCCTCCTCGCGAATTTCATTTTCACCTTTCGTACAACTTATTAAAATAATATTACAAATAAAGTAATTAATGAAGTAACAAAGAATATAATATCATCTTATCAGCTAACCTTTAATTAGCACGAAGCAAAGCAGTACCAAAATGCTGGTAAAAAGTTTCCTTTGAAAAAGTACAACCATTTGCTATAAAGAAGGGCTGAACAGGCCCGCGACCGGGTGAATAAACTGCAAATTTCTTGTTAAATAAATCTTACCCTAACTTAATACGATAGGCCAAGCCTCCTTAACAAACACTAAACAAGTGTCGTCGTTTTGTCATTTTAGGGAATTTTTGTATCCGCTGCATTGAGACTAGACAATATGAATACGTAAATTTCGCGCTTAACGATTTGGTGGGCCCCTGCTCTTGGCTTGCCTCTAGGTTTCAGCCTAGTCAGACTTAGGAATAATGCGGCACTGATGACAACTACTACAGCAAACCATGCATTTAGCTACTCTTGTACCTGTACATTCATAATGCATTCGCTTGGAGAGTATTTGGACTGTACTCTAATGCAATGACTTACTGAGTTAAAAGGAAATTTAGATGCAATGCTTGTGTATATTAGACTCCAGTAATAAAATCATTTAATTAAAGAAGCACGTATTACTAAGGGCTGTATTATTACAAGAGGTAATAAACAAAGTCCTATTGCAGTCCTAATATGACAGTTCTGTTTTTCAGGTGCGAAAAAAAAATATTAAAAGAAAGGTAGATCACCAACCCTTTGCTGCTGAGTACATTAGGAAGTACTGCAGATGTGATGACACAGGAAAATGGAAGATAATCATTAATTTACATGACAGGCAAAAGCAGTGATCTATTAACACACTTTTGCTGCCAGTGTCGAATTTTATTATTTTGTTCAGAGATGAATTAGATTAATATAATGTTGTTTGTTTTGTTTTTTGAACGGTTCACATCTGTTTCCCACCTTCGTAGCCAACAAAGCAATCCACAAATAACCAAAATAGCTATTAATAGGAACTTACGAGGAGATAAAATAAATAAATAAGTAAATAATGCAAGTGGAGGTCATAAGGATTTGGCATCATTTGTATCCTGTAGTTATTGACTATAAATTAACTGGGTGAATTTCGATCAACCTTTTCACTGTTAAGATTTGTGAGATATCAATTTGTCAACCATTTACTTTTTCAGCACAGCAATGGAATTACTCCGCACTAAAAAATAAATTAAAAATAATAATAAAATTAATAATAATAATAAAAAGAAATACAAGCTTGATGAGTGTGGATTTCAAGCTGTACCCCTCTATTTGTGTACCAATAAGACCACTAGTCTGACGTCATCTGCAGCTTCAGGAGTACTGATTACAATGACAGTACTTTTTTTTGTGACGTCATCTGATACTCCGGAAAGGTGTTTTAAATGAGGATATCACATTGAGCTCCAGTTTAGGAGCAAACGATATGGTAGGCTTTTATTTCGAATTCTGACGAACGTTTCTGTTGTCTAAACATCACTTACAGAAATGCTTTATACTATTTATATAATATTTATTCTGAAAAAAAAACATTTAAAATTATTCGAATCATGAAGTTTCTCATTTTGTTCCCATGATTCTTATTCCCCCACCTTCACTCTTGTCGAGCTAAAATTAGAATCTCCGAAGTAATAAAGATCGGGGTATAATGTGACCTATATTGATCTCAATGGCCATGGTTACTGACAATGGTGTTACAAATATTTCTGATCAGGGGCTTTGAATCTGCTTTGGTTCTTGCAGATAAAAGATACATTACTCACTTCCTGTTCATTTAGCTGATATATCTTGCGCAGAAAGTGATTCTGCTGTAACAATTGTAGTTGTAAAGAAAGGTTTACTGTTGTCAGATTGAATGGAATACATTGGCTTTTAAGTTAAAGGAACAGACATACCAAGAACACATTTTTTTAAACGAAATAAATTCATAACTATAAAAAGAGAACTTTAAAATCAAACCAAAAACAGTCCGAATTTAGTTAATTATGATTTGGGTCTAGACAAGTGGAGTGCTCGCCGAGTGGTGTTGTTATGATGTTGAAAGTTAAAGGTAGCAGTAAAATAGCTCTCGAGGTTTCAAGCTGCTGTCTGCCGTGCC
Organism: Sinotaia quadrata; assembly: GCA_028829895.1. Taxonomy (NCBI): domain Eukaryota; kingdom Metazoa; phylum Mollusca; class Gastropoda; order Architaenioglossa; family Viviparidae; genus Sinotaia; species Sinotaia quadrata. Next base: position 129,851,669 of record CM054178.1, on the reverse strand, counting down.
GATATCAATGTGTGTGTGTGTGTGTGTGTGTGTGTGTGTGTGTGTGTGTGTGTGTGTGTGAAGAGACAGAAAGACATAGATTGCATCCGCCAGATTTACTTGGTAAGTGAAGGTGTGTGTTTGTGTGTGTGTGTGTGTGTGCGTGTGTGTGTGTGAGAGAGAGAGAGAGAGAGAGAGGGGGGGGGGGAGAATGTGAGACACAGGAAGATTAAATCTTGCAGATTCATTGGTAAGAGAAGGTGTGTGTGTGTGTGTGTGTGTGTGTGTGTGTGTGTGTGTGTGTGTGTGTGTGTGTGTATGTTTGTGCGTGTGTGTGCATGTGTGAGATAGAGAGAGAGAATACGCGAGACAGAAAGTTTATATCTTGCTGACTCACTTGATAAGAGAAGGTACGCATGTTTTCATCTGGCGACAGACATCTGAAGCTCTGACGCTGGCCGGGTAGCAGACTGACTGTCAATGGTTTCACTATTACTTGAGGAAGAAGGACCACATCCACCCGTATGGCTCTGCGCTCTTGTTCTTCAAAATCTTCGATTTCGCATTCAAAATCTCCTGTAACCACGAATGGAATGTACTGAAATCCTTGGATCTTGCTTTTCAAAATATCCCCCTCCCCCGACTTAATCAACATCTTTGGTCTTCTAGTGAAAATTCCCACCAATTTGCGTTACTCGCAAACTCGCAAATAAAACCCAGGAACATGAATTATGAAAGCCATTAATATCGCAAATTAAAACCTATATAACTATGAATTATTATTCTGTTAAATATTGCAAATAAAAATCCTATGTTACCATGAATTACAAAAAAGTCTTTAATCCCGAGAATTAAATTCCATAAAACCACGAGTTGCTAAAATCTTTCAATCTAACAAATAAAATCCCCCCTCCCCATATTGCTACTGAAGACAACCATAAATGAGAGTTTAATCACATAATTTGTACTCTTGACATCGTCTTTATTAAATTTAGTTTTCAATCTCACACTTAGTGTGAATGTGTGAATCTTCGATCTCGTACGCACAACCTCCTTGGACTGCGAATTACAAAAACATTTGCAATTGTGCACTCAGAATCAACCCAGCAAACGTACCAGCACGAACCTTTGTCATACGCAGTCACGCCGTCAATGTTAAAGATAGAAAACTGTCTCTGGCTGACGTCATCTTGTAGGCGGAGCTCCCAAGCATTGCGCTTCGTCAGCGAGGAGTTGAAGAGGTGACCGTCCTTGAACCAGCGGAAACGGAGTTTCGGCGACCCTTTTGCTGCGCACACCAAAGTCAAGGATTTCTTTTCAAAGGATGGTGAGGGATCATAGTTCTCCAAACTGACCAGCTTCATCTCTGCGAGGAAATGCACAGCATTGCTAGAAAATGAGCTTGAATGATTGACGGGAGTGTCGACTTCACACATAAAATTAATGCGAGATTATCATAATGCATGAAAAGTTTTTGTAGGACGGGAATTATGTAGGAGTGTGATTTTTGTTTTTAGAAAGGTCACACATGGCCCAGTATAGCCCAAAGTTACTTCCAGCAACAACAAAATAAAAAACAACAACAATTAAAATAAAATAAATCAAGGTTCAATTCAATTTAAGAAAGATATTAAATTATACAATTGCCATAAAAGCCCGCCGCTTCCTTCACGTAAATGTCGGTTTTCAGAACATGTTGCTTAAAGTCAAATTATTTTACAGTACCTTTTATCACCAGATAAGAACCATAACACGGGATACCAAATAAACGTGTATTTTATATTTAAGTGTCATGGGAATCTGAAGTGTTAGAATGTTAATTTTTTTAATCTTAAAACTAGATTGAAATGTGGTTTCGAATTTGTTGTGTGTTTTAAAGTAATAGCAGAATACAGACTGTTAACTACAATTTTCTGTTAGAATGTTTTGTTTCTTTTCATGGATAGGTCGAAGTTTTCAACTCTCTTGTGAGTGCATGGTAATCGCGATTGGACGCTAGGCATTTTTGATGTTCGACCAGACTCTTAGCTGCTCTAGAAGCTAATTGCAAAAGACTTTGGCAAGTTAAGTGTCTCATGCTGTTGAACATATTCAGCAGCCCTTAAAGTGGACTGCCTAACTCTCTGGGAACTCAGATGCTGTAGGCTGCGTAAGTCGCTATTGTGTTGCATTCGCCAAGACTGAATTAAGGTTTGAGCCCTTAATAAGACTAACAAAAATACTTCAACCATTCAGTTTGTGATTAATATTATTTGCATGTTCTCTAAATGTTAATAATCAAATCTTGTAAGATTTCGCCTTTAAGTTAGTTGTGGGTATCTTGTGTGTTTCCATAATTAGGTGTCTGTCCTGTCTGTACTGTGTCAAGGCCATTTGTTTGACATGTCTTGTGAAAGCGTGAGCGTGCACGTGGTGTGGGTGAGTTCATGGCCAGTGAGAAATCAGGGTTGGCTGACAGGGGAAGGGGAAAAAACACAACGGAGATATTTACATGCATGTCAGCATGATTAATGTTACAGCCAGGTGATCAACAAAGAAACTGCCAATATAATCAGCGGCCACCTGCTGTCTGACTTCGAATTGTCTCCAGACTCTCTAGCAGGCCTGTGTCATGTTCTTAGTTATAACTATTGTGGCATATTCTTCCATTATCACATGCTTTTGTCAAGATAATAAAAGATAAGATTATCTTAATTTATAATAGTATTTTAAATATAATAATTACAATTTAAATAGTAATAATACTGTCAACTTTGTTATTTTAATTTTTATAAACAGTCTTTCCAGCTTGAAGCTTTATTTAGACTTAGCTTCGAACTAGTTGTGTAATGCTTAGTTGAGCTTGTCGCTTGCTCTGACCACTACACTACAAGTCGACACAAAATCTGAGAGAGGACTGTCTCTTAGCCAGTGTATGCTCAAGACCAGATGCTGGAAGTGTCAAATGAAGTTAATTAAAATGTGGGTAATAGCTATTAGAATACATAAAAGGTGTGCTAGATAGAGCCCCAAATTAGATTGCCTTTCGGACCCACAATGAGCTTCTCCAATATACTTGATTCGTCATTTTAGTAATTTTCCAAGACAACATAATTATAAGTCTGTGGAATTGTTTGTGGGATTTCCTTGATTTTATAATTCAGTGATTTATTGCCAGAAGAGAGCCTGGCAAATTGGTATTAAGTTGAGTGACAGAAAAATACCCAACAAATAGCAATCACAATAGACGATAAATTAATTTACCTAAAATAACATTTGTCACTTAACAAACCGAATTTTTAAAAAAATCAATAATAATAACTTGTACAACAGATATAAGCAAAATACACATAACAATAAAATAAAAAGTAATAATTAATTATGCGAAACCTATATAAAATAAGAGTGCCACAAAACAAGAGTGCTGCAAAACAAGAGTGCCACATCTGCTACCTTATGCGACAAACTGATAAAAGGAAGGTCCAAACAGCCGATCAAGAGAGGGACAAAAAAAACCCTGAGTGATTCAGTGAACAGCAGCCGTATTTTCAGACGATGCTGTCCTGGGTCTGCAGCACCCGGAGCTTGTAATTCTGTAGTTTTGTCGGGAAAGTATATCTTTTCTTTCAAAAATATTATTTTTTATCCGGAACAAGGTGCTTTCTGTCGACCTTAGCTATCATCAATCCTTGACCTTTCCACGCCTGTTTCATGACACGTGACTGTGCTACCTTCTTCATTACCACAATGATGTAACATCTCATTTCCGTTGTCATATTAGCGACGAGATGCTTCAGATAAGCTGTTTTGATAACAGTGAGTGATCTTAACACTTCTGTGCCGAGCTGGATTTATTTTAAGCTGTGCTGCTCTGTTTCAGTGGAGTAATATACCAGCTGTGTCTGAAGATTAATTTAAAGCCGTGTTGTTCTTTACAGTGGATTAATATTTCAGCTGTCTGGGAATTAATTTAAAGCGGTGCCATCGTGTTTTCTCTCTGCCCCCCTCCCATTTCTGGATGATGTGCAGTGTTTTTTCTTATTCTGTTTTTGTGTGGACACTCATCATTCAATATGATTCTGTTTTCTGTACGTCAGGGATGTATAGTTACGTATGTAAATTAATTTGTAACCTTCGCTGGTAAGTAAAGATAGGTTTAGTAGGACTTATTGAAGTAACTGATAGTATTTAAGGCAGGCATTTACTGTGCTTCTTGTATTGTTTTTTTTTTGTGTGCCTTGTATATTTATAATTTTGTTTTTTTCTTTACAGTCTTCTGTATTATTATTGGACGGAATATTTGTATTTACATTTAGTTTTGCTGTTGAGCTGCCGTGTGCATGGTGATTACATTTCTCTGGGTTGAATATGTATAGTTACATTTGTACGCATGAATGGTTTCTGTTTCCCCGTCTCTCGACACCCCCCCCCTCTACTTCCGCATGTGTGAAAGTCTAAAATATATTTGTGCAGCATTTTACTTTGGTTACTGTTAGTTCAAAAACTTTCTCCCCCCCCCCCCCCGCCCGCTCTTCTATGGGCGTGAATGAGTGATTTTATTTGTCTTTTATTAAAAAAAAAATGTAGTTTAATTTTTACAGTAAGTTATATATTCTCTTGCTCGCATGCACACACACACACACACACACACACACACACACACACACACACACACACACACACACACACACACACACAATCACACACACACACACACTTGACACGAATTACCTCCCCTTACAATCGCTGCAGGCTGCACACTACCACGACTTGTGTAATTTTTCTTTTTCTCGTGACAACAGCTAAAGATATAAACTAACAGAAAAGTGTAAGCTGACAAATAAACGGTCTCTCAGAAAAGGCAATTTATTAAAAGAACAACGGTCAAGATGACGACAAAGTGTTTGATTGGCTAATTTAAAACATATTGGTTTTGCGGTTGGTGTTGGTGCTGTTTTTTGCTTAAAGCTTAGGCAAGTTAACTGAATGACTGATTAGTTCAAGGATGAAGTCGAATTTTAAGAACAATTTCAAGCGACATAATTTAAAGAAGCTCATTATGAATGTCTAGAAACTTAAGTCAATGATTTCAAGCACTCTAAAGTCAATGACTTCAAGCACTCTACGCTCAACTTACCAGGATCAATTTGCACTGTTTGTTCGGTACTAAGAACAGTGAGATTGAAGACGTCACTTTGTGACATCACGCTGGCTATGGTGCGGCTCACTGCTTGCGAATCGCTCGTTTCCCCGTAGAAGTGAAACCTGAGCACGGTGGGCAATGACGAAGAGCTGCCAAAGAGGAGATAACTTCGTCTCAGCAATGAAAAAAATAAAGTTACAATGCAACAAGATTTTAAATGAAAGCGTATTCAGACCAATACACCAATAATGGAAACGTACAACAACAACAACAACAACAAAATGAAAGCGTCCAACTTACACAAAGTGGAGACAGTCTAATCCGCAAGGGATGCATTTGGATTGGGAGTGGGAGAGGAAGCAATTTTACTTTCTCTTCGCTTTTGTCACATGTCACACTAACTTGTATCCCTGCTTCTAAAGGAAAGATATCTTAAATGCGTACATACCCATCGTTCGCCATCTTTGAGTATATTATAAAACAATGACAAATAGGTTGAATTTGTTTCATGAACTGAATTTAACAAATTTAACAAGAGTGTCTTCAGATACAAGTGTTTGTTTTTAACAGATGTATAAACAGATAAAATAATTTTTATTTTTGTTACAAAATGTGTACGTTGTTGATGGTGGACACAGCCAGTTTGGAATATACCTCTCCAACAACTATTGTTTTCTGTTTACTCTTACTACTATTATTAAATTAATATATACTGCTTACTACTACTACTACTAAATTACTACATACTTCTTACTACTACTAAAATATTACATACTGCTTACTACTACTACTACTAAATTACTACATACTACTTACTCTTACTACTACTAAAGGAGACAAAGTGTCTAATCCCACACTTATTTATTGTGTAAACACTTTATAATAATTGTACTGGAGATCGTAATAGGCAAACACCTTAAACGTAAGACACCTCAAAATTAATATAGTAAAAACTCAATGAGTCCACATACACAATGACAATACATTAAACGCAAGACACGTCAAAATTAATATAGTAAAAACTCAATGAGTCCACATACACAATGACAATACATTAAACACTGTATTTCTAAAATAAAATGAGCATAAAATAATTACTTTACAAATAGCATCACAAGTTACGTATATTACAAGAGAGGCGCAACATAAACAACAACAAACAAGCAACAGTAAAACCAACAAATAGAATATACAGTTAGAACAAAAACTACTTAATTCATCTTCCAGACAGATTCAAAATGAGCGAATTCACATAGTAATAGTGGTATAGAATGGTATGGATACATGTTATTAAATTTGATCTTTTACATATTATTTAATGTCCAGTACATAAATAAGCTTTGAAAAATTGATGGCGTCCGCCCTGGACACAGAGAGGTTGAGAACCATTGTTTTAGTGTATGGCTGCAAAACTCTTCGAGTGGCGCCGTTGTTTTTTTTTGAAAAAGAGCTTGCCGTAACTGCAGAAGTATAAGTTAAAATGTAAGGTAATGTCATTTTTTAAATAATTCTGTAAAATTAAATTGTCCCGCTGTAAGTTACAATGTAATGTCATTGTTTATATAATTCTGTAAAATTAAATTGTCCCGCTGTAAGTTAAAATGTAAAGTAATGTCATTGTTTATATAATTCTGTAAAATTAAATTGTCCCGCTGTAAGTTAAAATGTAAAGTAATGTCATTGTTTATATAATTCTGTAAAATTAAATTGCTCCTGCTTGTAAGTTAAAATGTAAAGTAATGTCATTGTTTATATAATTCTGTATAATAAAATTGCTCCTTCTTGTAAGTTTACTGTAGGAGTGACGTGTGTTTTACAACCAGTATCACTTACCTCACAAAGGTATAACGCTATTTGTTAAATGAAAAGAATTAAAACTGACACTTTTACCTCGTGTCATTTGAAGCTTAGGGAATGTCAGTTTCATGCCGTGTCAGTGTGCTCGTGTTAAAGAGGGCACACATAGTTGATATGATCATGCTGTAAAAGCCGACATGACGTCTTCAACACAGTACACAAAGCCGACATGACCGTCTTGACCACAGTACACAAAGCCGACATGACGTCTTGACCACAGTACACAAAGCCGACATGACAATCTTCACCACAGTGCACAAAGCCGACATGACAATCTTCACCACAGTACACAAAGCCGACATGACCGTCTTCAAAACATAGTCGAACTCCACTTTATGGCGGACTGACTAACACTAACTTTATTCAGAGTTACGATGTACATAGCAATGATCATAGGTGGCTGTAGGGATCATTACTGTTAAGTCTAAATCTTCCAACGGCTTACGTCAATTGGGAACGGGGTAATGTGAAGTGCATTCAACGAGTATAATAGAATGTTATCACTGGCAGTTGCGGCAGATGATGTAAAGACGTATTTATATCTACTGATAACATTGCTACTCAGTGATATCGATGTTATCGACAGATGAATTAAGACGTAAGTCTACTGACAACATTTCTACACAGCGATATCACTGGCTAAAATGAATGCATTTCTTAATGTGATAACTTACTTGAAGTCACTGATGTAGAGTCTTTTCACAATCTGTAGCCCAGACTTCTGTAGCAATGACGTCATCTACAGAGAAATCCGGTACAATATTTTAGTTCAGAGAAACAAACACACAAACAAACTAATCAAAACAAACGAAAACAACAGAAGGAAAGCAATATCTTAATAAATTATTCATCCTCGGCAGAAAAACGAAACAAAACCTGAGTATAGATCACAACTGTAAAAGCAAACCGTATTTTTCGAGCTCACACACAGACAAATAAACATGGATGCAGACGATCATTTGATTAACTTCACATGATATCAGGTATTCAAATTAACTTCACACGATATCAGGTATTCAAATTAACTTCACACGATATCAGGTATTCAAATTAACTTCGCATGATATCAGGTATTCAAATTAACTTCACATGATATCAGGTATTCAAATTAACTTCACATGATATCAGGTATTCAAATTAACTTCACACGATATCAGGTATTCAAATTAACTTCACACGATATCAGGTATTCAAATTAACTTCACACGATATCAGGTATTCAAATTAACTTCACACGATATCAGGTATTCAAATTAACTTCACACGATATCAGGTATTCAAATTAACTTCACACGATATCAGGTATTTAAAACAGTCTGAGCGTTGGGATAGGTCGATAATATATCAAGTTCAGATAGCAGTGGCTGAAATACCTATATATATATATATATATCATTCACATCCAGGTGTTGCTGAAATACCTATATATATATATATATATATATATATATATATATATCATTCACATCCAGGTGTTGTTGAAATATGTATTTGATCAATCACATCCAGTTGTTTGTTTCTGCCATAGAGCTGACACTCGTCCTATGATAGTCGCATTCTCGACATTCCGAAGTCTTAAACTATGGATAACGCTCGTTTAAATATCAGCCTACCTGCAAATTTAAGGTCGGCCGCAAAGATATTGTTCTTGTAGTGCAAAAGCGCTCATAAGACCAACAGGAACCGCTCCGCCATCTGCTTCTGAGTCGTCTTGCGAACGGCACCTCTGTTTCTGATCCATTCGGCTCGCGCAAATATATCTCTTTCTGATAAACGTTGACTCGCGAATGTTATAATATTTCTGATTCATTTTGGCTCACGAATGTATGTATGCTTGTAAACCTACTCTTGCATCATAATTATAATTGCACGTATTCTCTCCTTGTGTCACATTTTGTTTGTTTTAGATCACGTATAACATATTCTGTGTTTTTATAATTTAAGTTCTCTGACTGCATTCATACTTTTAAACACAATTTTCCTGTACATTGCGATTGTGAAACGCTTAAACCTTCGAGATTTTTTCAGATTAAGTACTGTATTTATCGTCGTCATCATAATCATCATTTTCATTATCATCGTCATCATCCTTCTTCTTTTATTATAAAAGGAAATGACAAGCTGTATTACTGTCATGGCACAAGAAACGTTAACTTTGAACACAAGAGACAAATCGATAAATGCACGTCACAAAATGATAAATTTATAATACGAAAGACTCACCTCGTGTTTTAGCACTTCTTTTCCCACCGAGTGAGAAATATTCAATACAGGGACGGTTACAGACACGCGGTACAGCTCTGCACATATTGATACGATATTTGTGAGCTACTTCTGAAGACCTTACACGCTGTAATGTTCTGCAATGCTGATATGATATTCAAGAGTTATTTCCTTTTAACAAGGCTTAAAGTTTTAAAATAATTATTCAGTTATGTGTCAGCCACTGTCCCAATACTGAAACAGTTCTGTAATAATTACTTAAATAGTATGTGTCAGCCATTCTCCCAATACTGAGGACACTTCTATAATAATTACTTAAATAGTATGTGTCAGCTACTCTCCCAATACTGAGGACAATTCTATAATAATTACTTAAATAGTATGTGTCAGCCAATCTCCCAGTACTGAGGACAATTCATCCCTCTAATAACTTTTATTCAGCTAAGTGCCAGAATTAAAAACTGTGTGTTCCTTTCCATGGATGCCTAACATTGACCTGTGTTTAACTGAAATTAGTATTTGAAGAGCTATTAAATGATAGGTAAGATATGTTGCACTATTTTTTTAAATCTAATTTTATATATTATCATTCTGTAAGGGTTGTATTGTCATTGTTTTGTTAATCATCTGAGGAAACATCTGTGGGCCTTGCATCGAGCCATTGCCCTCCATTTGAAACCAATGTCTCTCTGTGTCATGTCACCAATTCATTTCCATCATCAGGTTGAATACAAATTAAAAAAATCTTAAAATGACTTGAATTTGAAACAACAATCGCATTAAAAAGTAGGTCGATGAATAGTTTTTTCAAACACACATTTAATCAAATACAGGAATACCACCAAATATCACGTGATATTATCTTTTCCCAACACTACACTCTTTAACAATAAGGACACGTACATTAATGCACCCCCCTTCCCCCCACACCACAACGCTTACCTTGCTCAATGCATGTGACATTGTCAGTGTCCAGTTTAAAGCCATCTTGACATGTGCAGTGCAAACGTCCTTCACTCGTTCTCTCGCACTTGTCGCTGCACCCCATCTTAAAACAATCTGAACACATTCGATTAGAACAAGCTGAAATTTATATTTAAGCTAATATTTAACCACAAGGTCAACTAGTTAACTAAAACAGGTTAGCGAAGCCCGTCTTCATCAGGTCTGTAAACAGGCTGTTTACTTGTGTTCCACCAGATGTCCCCACACCCAGAAAAAAATGGTGGAAGGAATTTAAAGAAATATGATAGGTCGATAGATTCACAATCTCTGTAGTCACCATTGGTGACGTCAGACCTAATAATTTTACTAGAGAAGGCACACCAGCTAATATGAAAAACTTAGAGGTTCTATGATGTGCTTCGTTGTCAAGATTCAATGGAAACATAACTTTAGTTAAAAAAATTAATTTCAGAATTAGCATGACTAATAAATAAGCTCTCATGTTTGTGCTTTTTCTTATATTTTATAAAAAGCCCTGATAATGTTGAAGGTTCGTCAATTGCGTGGTAAAGTGTGATTAATATCATTCTCATTCATTTAATTCCTGTTGAGGCACTGTTTGGCATATATTCTAATTAGTGAAGAAACGGTGACTAAATAAACCAAAATAAATGTGACTAAAAAAATTAATTACAGAAATTCCAAGTCTGTAAGCATTTTGTTATTCTGACAGATAATCAACCTCTTGCCTACTTAGCTCACTCGACTAAGGCAAATGGGCATTTGACCAGGTGGTCATTACTACAACAATAGTACAGATATACTGTGGAAGTCATCAAAGGCACCGACAATGTAGGGGCTGACTATTTCTCCAGAGCATTAGAAATGGAAGTGTAAGGGTCCAGTACATAAGTCTCTGTAAATGCTGCTCTACAGTAGAGAGGAAGGAATAATTTTACTCATATTTCATTTATATGATGCTATCATGAAATGGGAAAGTATGCTGAATACATGTGGAATTTCTTTTTCTTCTTTACGATCACTTCTTTTCCCCACAGGAATTGCGTGGAAACTTTTCATCTTCTTGATGTTCTCAGTTTCTGTAGAGTTCCTGTGGGGCCTTCCTCCTTACTCTGTTCTAGGAGGGTAGTAATGTTAAGAGAAAAAAAATTTTAAAAATGTGGAAGATATATGGAAGTTATGGAATTAGTTTTCCACTTGCCTGTCGTTGTTTACAGTTTACTTGCATGCTGTATTCGTGTGTCAGTTATTGTATGCATTGTTTTTCCTAGGAATTGTGTTAATATCTGGAATTTCTGGTACAATGAAGTTACTGCAAATTGCTACAATTGTTGTTTTGCTTGAGGGAGCTAATACAACAAAGCACCCAGATGAGCCTTGAGAGAATAGCGGCTCATCAGTATTCTACAAAGTGGAAGAGAAACACGTTAAACTGACAGTTCCCTTGTGGCATTAAACTTGTGTCTTTGTGAAGAAAGTGTGCAAAAGATTATTGCGGCTTTGCCTAGACAAGTGTGTGTATGAAGGCTTGCTAGATATAGATTTCAAGATGGATTTATCTTCTCTTTTGGTAATAAATTTTCTACCTATGGAAATATTGTGTGACGGTAAATGTTTGTCCTTAATGTTGTGGAAGAGAGAAAATGTTTACAATCCCGCAAATCTGCCAAGTGAGAGAGACGAGTGGTGTCCTCTGACGAATTATTTAATTTAATTCACTTGTAATTAGTTATAGGTGATTAATTAATTAATAATAATAATAACTATTAACTATGTGGCTTTATCGTCACAGAACTATTAATATTGAAGGTTTAGAATTTATGGATTATATAAACATAGGAACTAGTCCTAAATTTCATATTCAACAATCAGCAAATAATATTTACTATAAAGCTATAAATAAACATTTGCAGGGTTTTCTAAGCCCGGGTTTCAGTCCAGTCCTTTGGGACCGACGTTTACGCTAAGTTCTGCGATCAAAACTTTTTGGATTTAGTCTTAAGTACGATTTGGGGAATTTCATTCAAAGGCCTATGGCATATCAAACGCGACAGAGTGTCGACAGTGTAGTGACAATGTATCGACATATTTACGAGTAAAATATAATAGTAGCCAGACTTTAGAGTTGTCGCTTTCTACAAATCGCAGTTTCAGTCCAATGAGAAGACAACTTTTATTGATATTTTGAGAAAGAGCGATTAAAGAGAAGTGATGAACTAAATTCACTGCAAAATTCACAAATAGAATAGGGTTAGTGTCCAGTCGGCAGAGTTACACAGGCTGCCACCTGGAAGTTCACTGATAAACAAATTTCTTGTTTTCCGTTGTATAACTGTTACATTCTTCTTACATATCTAAATTAATTCTTCATCATTTCGTTTAATGGACAATCATCCTCTATTGTTTGCAGCAGCACTGCTAATGTTAATTAATTATGATAATCATCGTCGGTGACCTTTAACGAGCCAACAGGGTGCATTATTATCCATAAGTGGTATTAGTGTAAAACAAACCATCACAAAGTGAGCGCAGATCGTGTAGGCAAGAGTGGAGAATAAACGATATTTTCTAAATATACCGTTAATTTACAATGCTGTAAGATAGATAGAAAGAATAAGGAACAAGAACGTATCTCAATTTAGAAGGATTTCCACAAACATATCCCACAAATCTTAGCATTGAAAGGGCATATCAAATTTCCCCAGTGACCTGACGACCGATTATGCATGGGTATCTATGATGCCAGAAAGTTGTAGGATGTTATTCACTTCGTTCTTGATTAGCTTCAGACCGTACTTTTTGGACAGATAATACTAAATTATTATACATATATTTTGCAATCTATAAATACAGCTATAAATACAGAAATCAATCTCTTACTCTCGTAATAATTTCATTTACTCACTCGCTCCTGATTTTCACTCTTTACTCTTTCTCTCAGATACCTCACTCATTCACTCGCTCGCTCATTCATTTTTAATTCAGTTCCTGATTTCAAAACTGTTCACTCTTTCTCTCAAACACTTACTTCACTCATTCACTCACTCGTTCATGCACTTACAACTACTTATTTAGAACCATTTACTTATTCCCAGATTTGTATGTTTGTGTGCGTGAATTTTTTACATTTTCCACATGTAGCATTCGTTTGAAATAGATGACTTCTAAACAGTGATATTAAACCACAACTAATTACTGTGCAAATTCCAGCCATGGACCAACTACACATAATTATGTCAGCAGTGTTCACTTGATAAACATCCACCCCAACCGACCGTCTAATTGCAGTAAGGACGTACAGTCTTATGTGAAATGAAAAGCCATGAGTAAGTCTTTAGTCAGCCATGAGTAAGCCTCTAGTCCGCCATGAGTAAGTCTTTAGTCCGCCATGAGTAAGTCTTTAGTCCGTTATGAGGTGTTAGTCTCTAGTCCGCCATGAGTAAGTCTCTAGTGTATCATTTACCAAAGTTGTTTTGTTTCACTTGGCATTTGACCCATAAAAGAATATTTATTTTTCTGAGTTTCACTCAGCTTATCACTTTTTATCATGGCACTGGAAATGCTCTTTTAATGATCTTGTTTCAGCTTTACAGGGTGGATAGATTTCAGTTCTCACGCTTCGAATTTATCTCCATTCTTGACACCGTCGACCATGACATATTTCACCGTCTCCAGCATGTATTTTTGACATCCATGGCACTGCATGACACTGGCTAAATCTTACCTGCCTTAAAGACAACAAATTGCCAGTGACTGGTAATCATTCCATCTTCTACAGCCTTTTGTAAATGTGTGTCTCGTGGGTATGCTCACGGATTAGTTTTATTTATTTTTTTAAAATGATGAATCACAACAACTAATCATTCTCAAAATTTGCCATATTATTATTATTATTATAGTAGTAGTTGTAATAAATGTAATATTAGTAGTAGTTGTAATAAATGTATTATTATTATTAGTTGTTGTAATAGATGTAATATTAGTAGTAGTTGTTGTAATAAATGTAATAGTAGTAGTAGTAGTTGTAATAAATGTAATATTAGTAGTAGTTGTTGTAATAAATGTAATATTAGTAGTAGTAGTTGTAATAAATGTATTATTATTAGTAGTTGTTGTAATAGATGTAATATTAGTAGTAGTTGTAACAAATGTAATATTAGTAGTAGTAGTTGTAATAAATGTAATATTAGTAGTAGTTGTTGTAATAAATGTAATATTAGTAGTAGTTGTAATAAATGTAATAGTAGTAGTAGTTGTAGTAAATGTAATAGTAGTAGTAGTTGTTGTAATAAATGTAATAGTAGTAGTAGTTGTAATAAATGTAATAATAGTAGTAGTTGTAATAAATGTAATAGTAGTAGTAGTAGCAATAAATTTAATAGTTGTAGTAGTTTTAACAAATGTAATAATAGTAGTAGTTGTGACAAATGTAATAGTAGTAGTAATTGTAATAAATGTAATAGTAGTAGTAGTTGTTATAGTAGTAATTGTAGCATAGCAGTAATAGTAGCAGTCGTAGTAGTAGTTGTAGTAGCAGCAGAATTCGTAACACTTTATGTTTAACATTAAAAAATGGTCAGGTAGAAGAAAATAGCTCCTTTTCAACTCAGGACATTAATGATACAATTCTGACAATGATAATAATAAAACTCTTACAACATTCACAATAAAATGCTTTAAAACAAAAAGTGCTTTAGTACACACTCACACGAACTCATTTATAAACATTCGGGGGGGGGGGGAATAAACAGCAATGAAATAGAAGTGCGATAAACATGCCGAAGAAAACATTTTTAAAATTAAAGAAAGATATTATAATAGTGTCTATCCATCGTTTTTTTTATAATTATCCACGATAATGAAACTGAATGTATTGGTGTTGTTGCGAAAAGATTGTGTCTGGTTTACACTATACAAAAACGTCTTGTCCGGTACCGACACTACAAAAAAGTTTGTGCTTAATAATAAGTCGCAGGATACAAAACAGTTTCCCCAGTGATGGACCTTCCAGATATGGATGACGTCATCAAATTCTACTTAGTTTGCCATCAGCCAGTTTGGCAGTTAGCAACCATTACATATCCCTTGTAAATTTTTAAGAATTCACTTCAAGTACAAGCCTTGTCAAAGTTGGTTAAATGTCGTGTGGTGACTTACAAGTCAGAAAGGTGCAGACGGGGTTCGTACCTCTTTCTTGCCAACAGATGAGGTAAGTTTAGTAAGAAAACGTAAGATATTTCCCAAACACTATTTTCCAGCCTAAATGGTGCCATCCTTGGCATGCTAAAATTCTCAAGGAAATTCACCAATGACAAAAATAATTTTCTGCGTCGTTTTGCCTAGCTGTTATTGTTTTTCCATTTACCCACACAAACACACACAAAAAAAAAAAAAAAAAGGAAAAAAGAAAAAAAGAAAGGAAGAAATAGTGTCTACGCTGCTAGGATATGCTCAGCGAGTGGGCGTGGCCGTTTGTGTGTTCACGATGCATACGATAGTTTCATTATTGTATAACTTGAAAAAGCATATAACGCATTCTTGTATGATAAACGGATAACGCATTCCTGTAAGATAAAGGGACATAACGCATTCCTGTATGATAAAGGGGCTTAATGCATTTCTGTATGATAAAGGGACTTAATACATTCCTGTATGATAAAGGGACGTAATGCATTCCTGTATGATAAAGGGACTTAATGCATTCCTGTGTGGTAAAGGGATTAACGCATTCCTGTATGATAAAGGGACATAACGCATTCCTGTATGATAAAGGGACTTAATGCATTCCTGTATGATAAAGGGACATAATGCATTTCTGTGTGATAAAGGGATTAACGCATTCCTGTATGATAAAGGGACGTAATGCATTCCTGCATGATAAAGGGACGTAATGCATTCCTGTATGATAAAGGGACGTAACGCGTTTCTGTACTATCATTTCCTTCAATTACTGCAATGCTTGTGGGGTTTGTGCGAACTGATAACAGCGAAGGTAGCGCCAGATCACGTAGTTCAGTAAACTTAGGTCGAAGGGTTACTTAAGTGAACCAGCCATCAAGTTCGATTACATTCAGAAAGAGAAGACTGTTAAATCGTGGCAAAACTAAAACAAAACTATAGCAATCCATCCACTAAAGTAAATTGAGAATTATTGTCGTAACGCCCCCGACCACCGCCTCGGGAAAGTTGACTGCAATCAGAAGAAACTGAATTCTGATTAAATTTCTAATCGCTACGCGTTGTTGAAAGCGGGAGGGGGTAAAATAGGTTCATGAAATGTGCACGAAAAATCTAAACCTGAAAAGAAAACGCAAAGCTAAAAATAAACCACACTGTTTTCGCTTCATCCATTGTTGTAATAATATACTGAGATACCCCCCACCCTCTCCTTTTTTTCTCCCCATGTCAAACTAATTTCCTTTTCGTTGATTGAAAGACGTCATCTCACCAATGAAACAAGACTTTCGGTAAGAAAATACAAAAGCACTTTATTCTTAATTAACAAGAAATGTTTTAGGGACTTCTCATGAACGTTTCATATTAATCATCTGCAATTAAAGTATCACTTTTGTTAAAAGAATTTAAGTAAAATTAAAACACCTCCAAATAGTAGAAATCTCTCAGTTGCATTAAATTATTTTCAAAAAATATCCGCAGAAGTCTATTATTGTTGTTTGATTTGCAATGTTTTAATATATTATTTACAATGACAGCAAAATGGTTTTGTTGTTACTGCCCCTGTTGGAAATAACTCACGACAAAACATAAACTCTAGTCCTTATGTCCCTTTGCTCGGATAAGTATTATCTGCACGTAAATTTCAATACTCAAGCAAGCATTTACCAACAGCCCACTTCTTTGTTCCAATATCACACCACAGGTGTTAATAATAGCAGCCATTTGCCACCCGTAATCGACTCACGAAATTAAACACACCTAGAGCGGTGTAATTGCATCCAGGCTCTTTAAAAAAAAAATGCAGCAAAATCTGATGAAACTTTCACGCAGTTTGTCGCTTCCATTGCCATATGTTGCTGTGCAGAACTTATAGAATGATGTGAATATTAGTTTAATATAATATAATTTCCGAAAAATTAAAAATAGCAGGTTACTTGATACTTTACACCATTAAGTTTTTGCACAAATACCGACTGATCGGGATGTGAAACAAAACAACAATCTTCAGGCAACACAAAGACACCAACTTTATTTAAGCAATACACATACTTGAAGTGAAAAAACTCAAATTTGCTTGAGCAATAATCAGGCTCTGGAGGAATGGGATTTGAACACAAAACTATCTTGAAGCAACACAAAAGGGATGGGATGTGAAATACACAACTCTCTAAACAACACAAAGACATGAAGAGATTGAGATGTGAAACATAAATCGGTCTGTACGTAATACAAAACGCTATAACATAAATCTGTCTGTACGTAATACAAAAACGCTATAACATAAATCTGTCTGTACGTAATACAAAAACGTTATAAGATTGGGATATAAAACATAAATCTGTCTGTAAGTAACACTGTGAGCCAACGCCACCTAGTGGATAAAGTTAATTACGTAGAAAACCGACACAAAGACACAGTGGACAGAGTTAATTATGCAGAAAACAGACACAAAGACACAGTGGACAGAGTTAATTATGCAGAAAACAGACACAAAGACACAGTGGATAGAGTTAATTATGCAGAAAATAAACACACAGACATAATAGGAGAGTTAATTTGTAGTAAAAAGTCATGAAGGCATACGGAAAAGACTTAATTATGTACAGACAGTCAAGCAGACATATATAGAACAAACTTAATTACGTAGAAAACAGTCAAGCAGACATAAAAGATAATTATGTAGAAAACTGTCACGCAGACATAAAGAACAGATTTAATTATGTAGAGAACAGTCACGCAGACATACGGAATAGATTTACACCATTTAATTAATAGATTTAATTAAGTAGAAAACAGTCACATAAACATAAAGGACAGAGTTAATTGTAGAGAAGTGTCACACAAACTTAAAGGATAGTGATAATTATGTAGAAAAACAGTCACGAAGACATAAAGGACAGAGTTAACTGTAGAGAACAGTCATACAGAAATAAAGGATAGAGTTAATTATGTAGAAAACAGCCAGAGACGTAAATAGCAGAGTTAATTATAAACAGTGACGTAGACATGAAGGACAAGGTTAATTATAGAGAACAGTTATGCAGATTCAGGAGTTCAAACAGTTGTGAATTACATACAATAAAAAGCGAGTTCTTTATCCAAAGCTATATATATGTAAAACCGAGATTTAATTTATTTTATTCTAGAAAAGATTTTCATACACACTAAGATATAAATAAATACATTGCACTAAGATTGAATGAAATACCATTAAGCATCAAATGGCCTTCACCGTCTTTAAAAGTTAAAGTATGAATGATCATTCGATTCTTTCATAATTAAAAGCACAAAGATTAATGACTAATAGATTTTGTCGTAAATGAAAGCAAAAGGGAGATAAACTAACAGACTGCGTTGTAAAAGCAAAGGTGAATGATCGAAAGATCTGGGTGTAATTAAAAGTGCAAACTACCAATAGATTGTGTCGTTATCAAAGCAAAAGGGATGAGAGACCAATAAATTTTGACGTAAAAAAGGGAAAAAGAATGGAGGGCCAATAAATTTAGCAGTAATTAAAAATAAATTCGAATGAGCATAAATTAAAAGAAAAAGGTTTTAAAGGAGGCCGGAAAGGGGATAAGGGATATTAGTCCGTCATCTTAATTAAAAAACAAACTTCCAGTACCGTTATCGACTATAGCTTCCTCTTCTTCACATTTCAGTCCTGTGAAACCTGGCTTGCAGTCACAAATGTTCACCGTAGACCCGTAGATATACCTGGGGTAGGACACAATTCGATTACTATACAAAACACATTACAATTTTAAGAACAATTGCATGTTAACTACAACACCGCAAGACAAATGACAATCCTGTACCTGTATGCTATTAGATTAATAAAAACCACACGTGTATGTTTAGAATATTTGCTTCGTTTCCGGATGCTGTGTGTATATTCTCTCTCTCTCTCTTCACACACACATACACACACACACACACACACACACACACACACACACACACACACACACACACACACACACACACATTTATAAAAAGAGAAAGAGAAAGAGAGGCAGAGAGAGAGAAAAGAGAGATCCTACGTTGTTACAACAATGGTGTATTGCAATAAATGACTCTTAAGCACTCAGCAGACAATTAACTGCATTCCTTGGATGGTTAAGGAAACCTTCAGAGAAATGCTTGGTTGTTCCGAGGAAACATGCAAGCTGCGAGCCAAAGTTGTCTACTAGTTTCGAGAGAGGCAGGTATCAGTTCAGATTAGAAGAACAAGGGTCTTTATTCTTTTATGGCATTCTGATACTGAGAAAGTACCCTGTATTAGTACTTTGAACAAACCTTTACGTCACTTAATTCTGAGAAAGAACCCCGATATTAATACATGAACAGATCTTTACGTCGCTTAATACTGAGAAAGAACCCTGATATTAATACATGAACAAACCTTTACGTCACTTAATACTGAGAAAGAACCCCGATATTAATACATGAACAAACCTTTACGTCACTTAATACTGAGGAAGAACCCCGATATTAATACCTGAACAGACCTTTACGTCACTTAATACTGAGAAAGAACCCCTATATTAATACATGAACAAAGGTCATTAACACTTGAACAAACCTTTGTCATTGTGTCACAGTATTAATACTGAGAAAGAACCCTGGCGTTAATCCTTGAACAAACATGAACACGTAATACTGGGAAAGAACTCTAGTATTAATACTTTAGAAAGCATTATCACTTAATACTGAGAAAGAACCCTGGTGTTAATACTAGAACAAGCTTTTGTATCAATACTGATAAAGAACTCTGGTATTAATAGTTAAACAAGCCTTTATGTCACTTAATAATGAGAAAGAAACTTAATAATGAGAAAGAAACTTAATAATGAGAAAGAAACTTAATAATGAGAAAGAAACTTAATAATGAGAAAGAACCCCGGTTTTAATAAGTGAACAAACCTTTGTAACACTTAATACTGAGAAAGAACCCCTGGTGCTAATATATGAAAAAGCCTTTATGCCACTTAATATTGAAAAAGTACCCGGGTATTAATAATTAATTAAACCTTTATGTAAAGTAATATGTAGAGAGAACCCTGATGATAATTGTTGAAGAAACCTTTGTGTCGATTAATATTTAGAGGGTTCTTCATTCTTGAACGAGTTTTTGTTTTAGTAAAGACTGGAGGAAACCTTGATCTTTGTAATTCCTTAACGAGTTTTTGTTTTAGTAAAGACTGGAGGAAACCTTGATCTTTGTAATTCCTTAACGAGTTTTTGCGTCAGTTAACATTTCTACACAACAGTGTTGGTTAAGGTTAGAGTAAACGTGGGTCATAACTTCAGTGTCATTTAGGGTTAGAGTAAACGTGGGTCTTAATTCTTGCATGCTAACTACAATTTTGAGTGAACCAAAGTCTAAAATGCTTTATCGAGCTCTTGGGTGATTGATTAGAGTCTCACTGAACTTTGTGTCAGTTAAAATCAGAATGGGCCTCACCTGAATTCTTTCACGAGCTGGAGTGTCAGTTAAGATTTGACAGAACTCGACCCGAATTCTTTAAAGAAGTTTGATGTCACTTAATACTGGAATCAACCCGCACCTGAATTCTTTAACGAGTTTTGGTGCCAGCTAATTTTAAAGTAACCCCGGTTCTTAATTCACTTCTTGTGCCAGTTAATTTTTAAAGTGAAGCAAGATCTTGGACGATTAAAAATATTTCAATTAAGAATAGGATAACCCAGGTTTTTATCCTTGAATACATTTTTGTGCCACTTAAAAATAAAATAACTCGGATCTTTGTTCTTTAATGAGCATCTCTTAAAGTGAACTCTAGATCTTGATATTTAATACGATTTTGTGCCAGTTGCAATGAACTTCGCTTTGAATGATGTTGTGTGTGACAGTTGCCATTAGGGTTAGTTTCGAAAGCGACTGATTTCGAGTTTGGCCGTGAAGATGCTTATTCCGTTCTGCTACTAAATGTTTCAGTATTTTGTGATGTGGCGATTTTGTGAAGAGATGATTTTGTGATGTGACTATTTTGTGATGTGGTGATTTTGTGACGTGGCGATTTTGTGATGTGGTGATTTTGTGATGTGGCGATTTTGTGATGTGATGATTTGGTGATGTGGTGATTTTGCGATATGGTGATTTTGTGATGTGGCGATTTTGTGATGTGGCGATTTTGTGATGTGATGATCTGGTAATTGCTTTGAATTAGATTGAATCTGGGTCTATTGCTATAGTATAAGGCGACCTTGATTTCTGAGTGTCAAACCGCTAGCCTATTTGATAGCACTGCAGGATTTATGACGTGATGTTCTATTGCACTAAATACATATCTAAATAACGGATAAATCTTAATATAAAACCCGTGTTTGTTTGCTTTACGAGACATGCTGATAAATTAGTAAAAAGAGGAATGAAAGACCTACACATTGGCGTGGTGTGAGAAATTCCCCACACATACTAAATAAATGAACCTACACAATGGCTTATTCGTGTGATATCTGAAGAAATAGTCACACAACAACCACATTTGTTATGCTTTACATGAAACTATATTCATTTGTAATCCGTCTTGTCATACACAACAGGATGCATTTGCTTGATGTCTTCTGACAAATTCACACCACGAGCAATCTTGTCATATTAACAGGAGAGAGATGTATTTTTGGAAATCGCTCTCCGCTCACAGGATATAACTGTACAAAGAGCACACTTACCGAGAGTGTGCCAAATAAACACAGATGAACATTTCTTTAATTGCTTGTTTTAAATTAATTAATGGATTTATTGAGGCACAAAACAGTGCAAGCGAGGTCTTTTATCACCATCTCTTACCGATCATTTCGCCATATCTTACAGGCCAATTCACCATTTCTCTTACCGATCATTTCGCCATATCTTACAGGCCAATTCACCATTTCTCTTACCGATCATTTCGCCATATCTTACAGGCCAATTCACCATTTCTCTTACCGATCATTTCGCCATATCTTACAGGCCAATTCACCATTTCTCTTACCCATCAATTCACAATATCTTACAGACCAATTCACAATTTCTCTTACCCATCAATTCACAATTTCCTATACATCGTTTCGCAATCTCTTACCCATCATTTACCATTTCTCTTACCCATCATTTCGCCATCTCTTACCCATCATTTCACCATCCCTTACCCATCATTTCACCATATATTACACATCATTTCACCGTCTCTTACCTATCTTTCCAAATCCAACATTCCTCATTGTTAGCCTCAGTGGAATACAAAGGCAAAATTCGTCATGCTCCTTTTTAAAGGAAATATTTTCCCTGTGCATAATTTCATGCGATACCAATATCCAACATTTAGTTTCTTGGAATAATTCTAACAGACAGGTGATCCTCTCCAGGGAGGAACATCTGTAGGTGAAAGGGGCCAATACCAGTAGGGACTATTGCAACTAGTCCATCGACTGGTGAGGGGACAGGATTAGTACCCTTGGCCATCATCGCTTACCTCCCTTCAATTTGTGGTGTTCAGAATATCGCTTTACAGTTGTTGGTTTCTTGGTCATTGCCTACATAACAGTTCTTTATCTGTTTGTTTGGGCTTTTGTAAAAATAATAGCATATAATAATCAATGATATAGTGATCGGTGGAGCTGTCGAGTTTGAAATCAATGATATGGTGATGGGTGGAGCTGTCGAGTTTAAAATCAATGATATGGTGATGGGTGGAGCTGTCGAGTTTAAAATCAATGATATGGTGATGGGTGGAGCTGTCGAGTTTAAAATCAATGATATGGTGATCGGTGGAACTGTCGAGTTTAAAATCCGCGGTTAGTTTCTGTTTACGTAAGTGGGTTGTTACAAATGTCAATGGTAGAGCAGCTATGAAATAATATATTAGAGGTACTTTTGCTAAGTCTGCAGGATCGGAAACACCCTGCGGGCATCGCTGATTCGTTGGCTCCTACTATGCAAATTTGTTGGATGTTACGATGCAAACTTGTCGTTTTAAATGTAAATTTGGCTGTCATTTCTCTAGCTTATTGTACTTGGTATGGTTGACGTGAAGACGTAAATACAACAGCTAGTTATGGGACTGAGAGTGAGTGAATACTACAACAGCTAGTTATGGGACTGAGAGTGAGTGAGTACTACAACAGCTAGTTATGGGACTGAGAGTGAGTGAATACTACAACAGCTAGTTATGGGACTGAGAGTGAGTGAGTACTACAACAGCTAGTTATGGGACTGAGAGTGAGTGAATACTACATCAGCTAGTTATGGGACTGAGAGTGAGTGAATACTACAACAGCTAGTTATGGGACTGAGAGTGAGTGAGTACTACAACAGCTAGTTATGGGACTGAGAGTGAGTGAGTACTACAACAGCTAAGTTATGGGACTGAGAGTGAGTGAGTACTACAACAGCTAGTTATGGGACTGAGAGTGAGTGAATACTACAACAGCTAGTTATGGGACTGAGAGTGAGTGAGTACTACAACAGCTAAGTTATGGGACTGAGAGTGAATGAGTACTACAACAGCTAAGTTATAGGACTGAGAGTGAGTGAGTACTACAACAGCTAAGTTATAGGACTGAGAGTGAGTGAGTACTGCAACAGCTAAGTTATGGGACTGAGAGTGAGTGAGTACTACAACAGCTAGTTATGGGACTGAGAGTGAGTGAGTACTACAACGTTTGCACTCACTTCAACCTTTTTCTTACTAACTTCACCTCCCCCCTCCCCGAATGCACAGCTCGCTGAGGGTACGGTTTGACAACGTTTACTGCATTGCCCAAAAGAACCAATAGCAAATAAATCAGAGCAGCAAAGCATGCCTCGCTGAAGGTGTGACGACATTACTTACTGCATTACCCAGGACGAATAGCAAATAAAACGAAACAATAACGCATACAGGATAAAATACGCACACTCAATCACATACGTGCCCACAATACCAAACGCCTTTAGCTGTCTTTTGGAAATTAATGCACTCTAATATAGTTTAAATAAAATATGGATAGACTTTTTTCACGATTAGAAGCTAGTACAAAAAGTGATGCTAACAAAAGAGACAAAAGTATTAAATAAAACTCCTGTGTGTGCGTGCGTGCGTGTGCATGCGTGTGTATGTGTATATGTGTGTGTGTGTGCGTGTGTTGCTTGAGTGCTGAATGCTCAGAGAGACCAGGATGGGTGGTGGCAGGCAGAAAACAATGGGCCCTCTCTTAAGCTACATTTTGCTGTTGATAGACTCTCAAAGAATAGATAATATTGATAGATTCTCAGAGCGAAGATGATGTTGATGGACTCCCAGGGAGTAGATAATGTTGATAGTGCAACAGGTTATTTGGATTCTGTACCTGTATATGTATACATCTGTGTATATGTGTTGTGTACCTGCATAGGTGTAGGCCTATATATGTGTATGTGTATATATCTGTATATGTGCGCATACATATATGTTTGTGTGTGCATTAGCTATCCGTGCTTTGTGTAATGCAGACAACACTCTCACCATAAGTTGTGTTGGGTGGGTGTGGGGTGGGTGTAGGGTGTAGGGTGAATGAAAAGATCACGGTGAGTGCAAACGGTGTAGTACTCACTCATTCCCACATCCACAATTAGCTGTTTCGTTTATGTCTTTACCTCAAACAACCAAAGTAGGCTGTGGTTAGGAATTTCAAACAAAAATAAATCTACGTGAAATGACAACCAAACGACACTTTAAAATAAAGACAACATATTGCTGCTTGTCGCATGTCCTATTCGAATAAACTCTCATTTCTCATCCAACAAATTTTCATCGTAGGATCCCCCACCCCACCCCTCAAAAAAAAAATGGGCAATGCCCAGAAGGTGTTTCTAATCCTGCACTTAATCCGATCGTCATAGGAGATGTCACAAGGGACCAACTTACATGTTATTTCATAACTGGCAAACAAATGGTAGCCAACACCCAAACAAATAAAAATATAAAGGAGGTAAAACAGACAGACAGACAGAGAACAAGAGACAACAACAGCAACAACCTTGCAAGTCGACGTCAGTGCCGTCTTCGAAGACTGCACAACTCTTTCACCACTTAAAAAAAACCCAACAATATCAACAACAGATCCATCAACAGATATGAGAGCTCAGCGCAAAGAACAGAAGAAGAGAAACAGAAAGCCTCAGCACATCAGACATGACACGAAAAAGCAACAAAAGCATCAACAACAACCACAACATCGACCTCAGCAATAACGCTGAAGAAACCAGCAGTAGCACCAACAACGACAACAATGGCAGCACAGTAAACAGCAGTATCCGCAGTGGGGATATTTTAACCACCCTATTGCGGACAAAATACAGCTGCTGCTTGATGATATGTACTGGCACGGACACCGGGGACAGCGCAACATCAGCGACAACGACGACAACACCACCAGTAAGGAAGATAGGGGGCTGAACAACCTAGGCACACGTACACACTAGGTTAAGACTTAGTGTGCTACTAGCCTGGGCTCTGTAAGACACATCCTCCCATTCCAAATTCAAGAATAACAGCAACAACATCCACCACAACTTTAGCCCACGGAATACCGGGCTAAAGTCCATCTTTGCTGGCCAGACATGCTTTGAAACGGACGAACAAGCAACGACACTATATGTCAACTAGGTCCCCCTCCCCTCCATCACCCCTTATCCCAAGCGCGAAATCAGCGGAAGCAAGAAGCACAGACTCCCCAAAAGAAAAACGGACGATGACATTCAATCGTCTCCCTTTCGCTCGCCTCTTGCCTCCCTGCCAGCTTGCGCAAGGAGCCGAAATACAATGGTTTCAGTTTCAGTTTCAGTTACAAGATTGCTGTGACGGTTTTGTTTACAGTTTGTCACCACTATCGCCAGCTTGCGCAAGGAGCCGAAATACAATGAAGGTTTCAGTTTCAGTTTCAGTTACAAGACTTCTGTGACGGTTTTGTTTACAGTTTGTCACCACTATCCTTCTCTCCGAAGAAAGGAGGGTGGTGGCTAGTCGACGCCACGTAGGACTTGCATTGATGTTGTTGCAAATCCACACACAGAATACCAAGATGGTTATTTGGCTCGAATTTTATTCTGCATGTAGGTTACATATTGCCGACATGTTTGAAAAACCGAACACAAAGCCGCAACCCCCCCTGGACAATCACCCCCCCCAAACATTGACCTAACATTGACTAAACAACCCCCCAAAATACAGTAACCCACCAATAGCCAAATAAAAAGCGCTCGAACACATAAACAAAAACTACCCCAACCACCACCACATATACACAGATGGTTGAAAAAACAAAATAGGAACAGGGGCGGCAGCACACACACCCACAGGCACGCATACATACAAACTAGACCAAAAACACTCAATACTAACAGCAGAACTCATAGCGATCAAACAAGCATTAACATTAGCAAACAACTCCACAAACATGCAGCCACAACTACTCATACCAACAGACTCACTCACATCGTTACAAAACATAGCAAACCCCTTCCAAACAACAAGAACAAAAATCACAAATCAAATAGCAAATCAAATAAAATCACTAGAGAAAAAGGTGTAAAAACAACACTACTCTGGATCCCCAGTCACACCATTACTGGAAATGAAACAGCAAAACAAGGGAGCTAAATACGGAAGCAAACAAGGCAAGAAACTATCCACACCAATACACACATCAGAAATACACACACAAATCAAAAGCATATACAAAAGTAAGAAACCCCCACTCCCCCCCCAACTCACAAACATAAGCCACAATAGAGGAATATACAGATTAAGATAAAATAACACACGATATACACAATAGAGCAATATACAGATTAAGATAAAATAACACACGATATACACAATAGAGCAATATACAGATTGCGATACAATAACACACGATACACACAATAGAGCAATATACAGATTGCGATACAATAACACACGATACACACAATAGAGCAATATACAGATTGCGATACAATAACACACGATACACACAATAGAGCAATATACAGATTGCGATACAATAACACACGATACACACAATAGAGCAATATACAGATTGCGATACAATAACACACGATACACACAATAGAGCAATATACAGATTGCGATACAATAACACACGATACACACAATAGAGCAGTATACAGATTGCGATACAATAACACACGATACACACAATAGAGCAATATACAGATTGCGATACAATAACACACGATACACACAATAGAGCAATATACAGATTGCGATACAATAACACACGATACACACAATAGAGCAATATACAGATTGCGATACAATAACACACGATACACACAATAGAGCAATATACAGATTAAGATACAATAACACAAGATATACACACATAAAACAAACAACGAAACAAAAGCATGCACGTACTGCATAACAGACAACACAATCGAACACTTCCGACTCCAGTGCAATAAATACACTGAGGAAAGAAAAATCATCAGAGAAACAACAGACCTATTAAACTTACCATTCTCCACCCAAGCACTCCTATACCCCAAAGTCACGTGCACCTAGCACTTATCACATACCTCTTAGAGACAAACACACTCCACCTACTATAAAAAAAATATTATAATAATTTTTAAAAAATAATATAATTAATAAAAAAAAGTTAAAAAAAAAAAACATACACAAACACATGGACGACAGTCGTAACAACGAGCAAACATTGAAATACAACACACACACAAACAACGCACGAACACCCCACCCCACCCTCCTTGAATACCAGTGAAAGGAGGAAGGCCCCACAGGAATCCAGTAAAAACTGAAAACATCGCCAAGATGAAAAGTTTTACAGCAATTCCTGCGGGGCGTATAGAAAGCGGAATCATCATCATCATAAAGGCGAGATTCGAGGGGTCACATTTATCTTTATAATATACATATTTCTGATAACTATTAAGGTAGAACCGAAACCCCCTCACAGATGTGTACTCCACCCAGATGATTTGTTAAGAAAAGAAAGGAAAGGGTTTGGAAAAGATCACATATTATTTTCGAAAAACGAATTATACTAAAAACTTTGTGTTACTTTTGTATCAGTGTTTGTCATTTAGAAATCTTTGTCGATCTGCCTGTCTTAATTTATAGATCTTTGTCGATCTGCCTGTCTTAATTTATAGATTTTTGTCGATCTCTTCATCTGTATTTTCAATTGAGTGAGAATTGCACATTTGAGCTCTTCTGCACATCTTTGTTGATTTGATAAAATACAGGTTCGTGTGTCGAGCTATATATTTATAATTTTCCGTTAAAAGCTGTGCGTTATTTTCATTTATAATATGGTTGTCTTTAATCTGTAGAACTTTATCAATCTGCATTAAAGTATGAGAGAAGTTGTGTATTCATGCTATGTTGATTAATGAAGTACGTGTGTGTGCGTTTGTGTATGTGTTGATCTATATATGTCTGTCTGAACAGTTATATCTTCTACGCGTGTGTCAGTATAAACCTATTGACCAACATTTCACTGCCAATCAGTATAAATCTGTTGACCAACATTTCACTGCTAATCAGTATAAACTTGTTGACCAACATTTCACTGCTAATCAGTATAAACCTGTTGACCAACATTTCACTGCTAATCAGTATAAACCTGTTGACCAACATTTCACTGCTAATCAGTATAAATCTGTTGACCAACATTTCACTGCTAATCAGTATAAACCTGTTGACCAACATTTCACTGTTAATCAGTATACTTTCCTGGTAGATCTATCATCTTTGTCAGTTAATCTGTCTCTTGATGACATGCGACTGTGTCGAAATGTGCGTCTGTATTCATCTGTATCGTGGATCTGTAAATTTGCTTCTCCACCGCCTCTCTCTCTCTCTCTCTCTCTCTCTCTCTCTCTCTCTCTCTCTCTCTCTCTTCTACTACTACTATTTACTATTAAAATGGTTGGCGTATTCTCTATCACGTGACTGCTTGAGTGTCTTATCGTCACTAGTTCCAGATATCCCGCCATTAAAAATTCATCTCTCCCTTTCTCTCGCGCTCTCTCTCTCTCCACACGTCCTGTATTTGACTCTGTTTAAACGTACTCTGTGTCAAAGTGTTCCTTTATGTTTTTCCCCGGAATTGAGTCGTCTTTGCGAGAATCTCGTAATTGCTGTTTTCCGGCGGAACTTTGACGTCTACTTCTGCACTTTTATTGTTACACAATTATCTTCCTCCATCCACCATGAACCCCCATTCGTCCTAACTCATTCTTACCGATTTGTGCTAAACTGTGAGAAAATAAACATGCGTGCCAGGAAGTCCGTTTATTGACAACTTCAATAGTAAACCAACAATTGTTGCCTGCAGTCAATGTTTAAATGAAGGGAGTGAACTGCGCGCGAATAGCATTACGCCAAGAATCAGAAAAGGAAAAACATTGGTAATGGGTGGCGCACCGGACGTTTCCAGAAATGGTAAATGTACCACGTACGACCACATTTCGATTCGGAAAGAAGCAGCATACTTAATTCATATGTCCCAGTATTTTTTGTTGTAAAAGGCCCGCAGATGACATTTTTATTTTACCCCCATCGCGGCTCGAGTCAACGAATTCCCATTGCACTGCTCGGCCTTACGGTTACCGAGCAGGCAAAAGGACGAGAGAAAAGGAGAAAGAATGGGAGAGAAAGAGGGAATGACAGGGAGATGGTGATGGAAAGGGAAAGGATTACAAAGGAAGATGAAGAGAAAACGAGAGAGTTAGAGTTAGAGAGTGATAGTGAGATTGTGCGAGGAAGAAAGGAAAAGAGGAAAGCGAGAAATAAACAACGAGAGTGGAAGAGAGAGAAGAGGAGAGGGAGAAGGATCGAGAATTGAAAGGAAAGTGAGAGAATATTGAAAAGAGTGTGAGGGACAGGGAGGAGTGGAGAAAGAGAGAGAGAGAGAAGGGGAAGAAAGGGAAAGTGAGAGGAGGGGAAGAAAGAGGGAAAGAAAGAGGGAAAGAGAGAAAGGAAAGAAAGAGGGAAAGAGAGAGAAGGATAAGAAAGAGGGAAAGAGAGAGAGAAAATGAGAGAAAGGGGAGAAAGAGGGAAAGAGAGAAATGGAAGAAAGAGGGAAAGAGAGAGAGAGAGAAGGAGAAGAAAGAGGGAAAGAGAGAAAGGGAAGAAAGAGGGAAAGAGAAATGGAAGAAAGAGAGAAAGAGAGAGAGAGAAGGAGAAGAAAGAGGGAAAGAGAGAAAGGGAAGAAAGAAGGAAAGAGAGAAAGGGAAGAAAGAGGGAGAGAGAGAAGGAGAAGAAAGAGGGGGAGAGAGAGAGAGAGAAGGGGAGAAAAAGGAGAAGAAAGAGGGAAAGAGAGAGAGAAGGGGAAGAAAGAGGGAAAGAGAGAGAAGAGAAGAAAGAGGGAAAGAGAGAAGGGAAATGGTAATGGGGAGAGAATGAGACAGAGAAGGGTGGAGAGAGAGAGGTAGATGGAGAGATATAGAGCAAATGGGGACTGGTATTTTTTTTTTAAAGCATCAGGCCTTAAGCCGTCAGCTTGTTCCAGCATACGTTACATGCTACACAGATCAATGAGCAGTGGTGTATTATGTAATTAGTACAGGAAAGAACATTTAAATAGCAGAAACCCCAATTTCATTATGTAAGCAGTGTCAAAAAGCGACAGATCATAAAATCTCTTTTCTTTACTCTTGCCCGTTTATATTTGTTCTTGAGGATTTGCATTGTGCATTGCATGTTTTATTAGAGACGTGTTCATTTGTTCTTGGGGATTTGCATTGTGCATTGCATATGTTATTAGAGACGTGTTCATTTGTTCTTGGGGATTTGCATTGTGCATTGCATGCTTTATTAGAGACATGTTATTTTGTTCTTGGGGATTTGCATTGTGCATTGCATGTGTTATTAGAGACGTGTTAATTTGTTTATAAAAAGAACATAAAATTACCGAAGTGAAACCAAAAAGATAAATTTTAAACACCGAAACATTTTAATGATTCGCACTGGAGCAATTTCAGTAATAAAGTTTGGGGTTTTGTTTAATGAACGGAGAGGGGAAAAGTGGGGAGGGCGAGACGAAAATATACAGACAAAAAGAGAAACATAGGTATATAAAAAAGATACAGAGAGAAAGAGAGGCCAAGACATACCAACAGACATACTGAAAGAGATAATCAGAATCATAAAAACGAGACATAAAAAGAAAGAGACACAGACATAGAAACATAAAAACAGACATGCAGAAAGGCAGACTGAGATTAAAAACACATAGAAAGAAAGGTAGACGTACATAAAAACAGAGGCAGAGAAAGCCATTTAAGAATGAATAGACAAAGAATAAGAGAATGAGACAAATAAATAGAATCTATATATCTATCTATCTATCCATCCATCTACCTATCTACCTACCTACCTATCTACCTACCTACCTATCTACCTACCTATCTATCTATCCATCCATCCATCCATCCATCCATCCATCTATCTATCTATCTATCTATCTATCTATCTATCTATCTATCTATCTATCTATCTACCTATCTATCTATCTATCTATCTATCTATCTATCTATCTATCTATCTATCTATCTATCTATCTATCTATCTATCTATCATCTATCTATCTATCTATCTATCTATCAATCCATCCATCCATCTATCTACCTATATATATATATTTTTTAATTGTATAGCGAAAAAAAGTGCACGGGCAGGCGTGTTTATGTGTGTGCGTGAATTATTAAGTTCTTACGTGCACAAATTTAAATAAAATTTCAAATCTCAAAACCACTAAATAACGAAATGAATTCAAAAGACACAAATACCTTTCCCGAAAGATACCTGCAGTAAATGTATTTAAGGCTAAGAAAAATTATCAGTGGTGTGGCTAAGGACAAATAATATTTAATAGTTAGCCGAGAAAAGGTTTTAGGGTTATCAGTGGTGTGGCTAAGGACAAATAAAGATATTTAATAGTTAGCTCAGAACAGGTATTAGGGTTATCAGTGGTGTGGCTAAGGACAAATAAGGATATATACTAGTTAGCCGAGAACAGATATTAGGGTTATCAGTGGTGTGGCTAAGGACAAATAATATTTAATAGTTAGCCGAGAAAAGGTATTAGGATTATCAGTGGTGTGGCTAAGGACAAATAAGGATATATACTAGTTAGCCGAGAACAGATATTAGGGTTATCAGTGGTGTGGCTAAGGACAAATAAGAATATTTAATAGCCCAGAACAGGTACTAGGGTTATCAGTGGTGTAATGGGTGAACAAGGACAAGGAAGACTATTTAAGAGTTAGTAAAGAACAGATATTAAAGATGATACGTGGGCATTAGATTATAGACTGTAGTCTCAATCTGTGAGACATACATTAGCGCGGGACTTGTATTATCAGACGTCTTAAAATTGTGCATGAGCAGAACAAGAAACAAAGGAAGGAAGGAAGGAAAAAAGAAAGAAAGGAAAAACCAATTAATAAAAAGACAGTGATTGTAAGAATGAATGCATATGTGTAACAATGAATGGATCAAAAGAAAAAGTAGACAACATCAGAACATAACCTGCCAGAAGAAACTAAATAATGAAAAAGCAAACGAAAAAGCAAATACACTCACAAACAAACAGGCAGTCTAAAGGCCAGCCATACTAAAACACAAATACACTCACAAACAAACAGGCAATCTAAAAGCCAGCAATCCTAAAACACAAATACCCTCACAAACAAACAGGCTATCTAAAAGCCAGCCATCCTAAAATACAAAGGAATCAAGCGCTTAACCAAATCAAAAAACTCCCTACCTGCATTGTCCCCCATTGAAACACATATTTATGCCTTGATCTGGGTCGCAGTAGGGGCCAAACTGGCACTCCTTCCCGAAGAATCCTGGAAAACAAACGCAGTCATATCTGGAAAAATCCGCAGACGCCAAGCAGTGTCCCAGGAATGAGCACTCCTGTACAGAACAGCGGTCCTGCCGCACAGTGTCCGTGCGGTTCAGCACCTCGTACGTAATGTTGAAGCCGTAGACGTTCTCAAGGAACTCCTCCACGCGGACGTGGATGTTGGCCATCTCATGCACCTGGAAGTTCAGCACCAGGTACGGCTTGTAGGCCACCAGAAGGCGGATGTCGTCTTCGATGTCGATCTGCCCAAGAGAGTTGCGGCCCATATAGAGGCTCTCGCTGGCATAGCGTTCGTACTCTGTGACGTGGAAGGCGCCCTTTAAAAAATACTGGGTGAAGTGGAGCACGATCTTCTTGTTCGGAGGCGCGTGGATGACCCAGCGGCAAGCCAGAGGGACCGGAAAGGGACCTGGGAACATGGGGGAACTGATGGTACCTTGAGCTCCCTCCAGCAACCCCCCGCAGTTCGTGAACATCTCGTTGGCAGTGACAGACAATATGCCGGTGAGGACAGATGTGATGTTGAAGATGATCCAAAGAATACGAGTGGGTGAAGAGAAAGCTTGCATCGTGGCTAGAGGAGGAGAGAGTGGCTTTAGTGGGAACTATTTGTCTCTAGCACTGGATCTTTCAGCTCGATATGACCCTCTGAAATGGCATTATTCTCATGTGGTATGATGTGAGCGTGGCACTAGGAACTACAGACCAGGCCCACGTGCAAGCCTTTGCATCCCATATACTGAATTGTTTTCACTGCGATCAAAACGTCCGATTCTTATATAGATATATTTCGCTTGACAAAGGCGCGCGACACTGGCTACCTAAAAGTAATTACATGTTTCATAAATATTTCACAAGCCGACTTGGCAGACCCCAGTCAGAAATAAAAAAGATGCTGTGGGACATTTAACTGCAGCCCCCATGCGATGCAATCCCACGAAGAAGGCTCCTCTTTTCTCAGTCTCCTACTTAATGTGACGGTGTTTTATTGGTGTGTCTCCGAAGCTTCTTCACGCGCACGTCTAAAAATAGAAATGTCAGATGTAAATTTACTTTTTTTTACCACAAGCTATATTTCGGTTAGCTTTGATTTCAATTTTACTTACGCCATAAAGTTAGTAGTTAATCACACCCATGTAAGCGTGCGAAACAGTAACTATGGGCCTAACGTTACTGTCCGAGGTCATCGTGACTGTCTGAGGTCATCGTGACTGTCTGAGGTCATCGTGACTGTCTGAGGTCATCGTGACTGTCCGAGGTCATCGTGACTGTCTGAGGTCATCGTGACTGACTTTCTGTTCAGGTTATGCATTTCACTGGCCGATGAAGTTCTAAATCGAAGTATTCTGAAAGAAATTAGAAGTTTGTGGTCTGGAGCTAGAAAGAGCGCTGATATATGTTGGTCTAAATGTGTGCAGTACCAACACAGGTTTTAAGCCTTTAGATTTTATCGAAAATTGAGACCACGACTAACTGACTGCTGTGATTGTATTCCGACAACAAACCTATTAATTTGTCTACAAGCGAGAGGATGCAGACAGGACTGGCTAACTGCTGTGATGTATTAGGGTCTCATAATTGTAATATAATTTTCTAATTTAGCATCCTTTAGGGATGAAATACTAAACAGCAACAAATTAAAAATTAAAAATTAAATTTGCAATTAAATAGATTTAAAAAAGTAAACCATGATAGAACAAAGTTACAGTAAGAGTTTATCCCTCTATTTCAAAGAGAAATTTTCTCTGCTTATGCTTTTATTTCACGAGAGATCTTTGTTGATCAGTCATAGAAATAGGCACATCAGAAAGATTTTAGGATGGGACACTTTAGAATGATCGTAAGCAAAAGAACCATTCTTCAGAATTGTTGTGAGCAAAAGAATCACTTTTCAGCATGATGTAACCAAACGAATTTCCATTCAGTATGATGTAGCCAAAAGAAATACCAATCAGTATTACATCAGTATTATCAAAAATTACAATTCACTATGATGTAACAAAAGAAATAACTGTTCAGCATGATGTAACAAAACGAATCTCTATTCAGTATGATGTAACCAACAGAACTACTATTCAGCATGATGTAACAAAAGAGGTAAATATTCAGCATGAAATAACCAAAAGAATCTCTATTCAGCATGACGTAACAAAAGAAGTAAATATTCAGCATGAAATAACCAAAAGAATCTCTATTTAGCATGACGTAACAAAAGAATCTCTATTCAGCATGACGTAACAAAACAAATCTCTATTCAGCATGACGTAACAAAACAAATCTCTATTCAGCATGACGTAACAAAACAAATCTCTATTCAGCATGACGTAACAAAACAAATCTCTATTCAGCATGACGTAACAAAATGAATTAGGCGTCCGGAGTATTCACGTTTAAATATTTAAAACATTATAATTACCAACGGCTACGACGAGACCCCCCAATCCCGACCTGACAGAGATACGAAAGCAAAGATAACGTATAAAAGAAAACAAAGACTCGTGAACTTGGGGATAAAATTGAACAACTTTATAAGAAAAAAGTAATGGTGGCGGAAAGAATTTATAATGAAATTAAATCACAAAGATGCATGTGCAACATTAGTGTTCACTGTTAGGCTTTGTGTTCACAATGTGGCTGAAAAGGAGTTTGAGTATATTTTGTCTCTTTGAACTTGCCAAGCTGCGACCATGATAGGCTGACTGGTGGTGGAGGTTCTCACAACCCGGCCAGTCAGGCATGTGGCGCAGGCAGTGGGCTTTGCATCTGTCTTTGCTCTGTCGAGAAGGCGCGTTGTCGGCCTTAGTGAATAGAGGCAGTCACGTGGTCAGTCTGGCTAAATATCTGGGATATTATTACAACCTGACCAGAAGATGGGCTGGGTTGGATAACATCGCCAGAAGCCTCTCGTACGTGAGGGGAGACGGTATATGCATACAAAGACGTGAGATATAAGGCTTGGAGCTCCGGAGTTTGACAGTAGATTTTAATCGTTAAAGTCTAAAAGATAAAGGAAAGATAGACGGCCGGGTCTCGTCCCATCACAATTACTATTCAGCATAATGTACCCCAAAGAATCAATATTCAGCATGATGTAACCAAAACAATCAATATTCAACATGAGGTAACCAAAACAATCAATATTCAACATGAGGTAACCAAAACAATCAATATTCAACATGAGGTAACCAAAACAATCAATATTCAACATGAGGTAACCAAAACAATCAATATTCAGTATGATATAGCCAAAGGAATCCCTATTAAGCATGATGTAACCAAAACAATCAATATTCAGTATGATATAGCCAAAGGAATCCCTATTAAGCATGATGTAACCAAAACAATCAATATTCAGTATGATATAGCCCAAGGAATCCCTATTAAGCATGATGTAACCAAAACAATCAATATTCAGTATGATATAGCCAAAGGAATCCCTATTAAGCATGATGTAACCAAAACAATCAATATTCAGTATGATAAAGCCCAAGGAATCCCTATTAAGTATGATGTAACCAAAACAATCAATATTCAGCATGATGCTACCGAAAGAATTACTATTCAGTATATGGAGCCAAATTAAGAATGATGTAATAAAAAGAATTTCCATTCAGCATGATATAACCACACACACACAGAGCCAACTCCTTCCATAACTGTACATGTTTTGTAGTGTGTGATTGAACTAGACCATTTTTGTTTACATAGACCAGGCAGAAAATTCCAATCTAGGACTGTACAGAAACTTTGTTTCTATTTGGAGTGGCCTAAGTGCCTGCCTGGCTTTTTCCAGTTCCTACTCAAGGCCACAAACTACCTTTACTAGACTATTCGATTGACTACAGCTCTACTCATTCTAGGCTAATCTGTCATTCACCCGTCAACAGTAGGCAACTTTGCCTGAGAAGACGTGCTCTACAATAGCGGTCCCCAACGAGAGCCATATGGCCCTTTTCGGGGACTACAGCTTATTACTGAGAGTTATGGCCCTTTTCTGGGACTACAGCTTATTACTGAGAGTTATGGCTCTTTTGGGGGACTACAGCTTATTACAGAGAGTTATGGCCCTTTTCGGGGACTACAGCTTATTACTGAGAGTTATGGCCCTTTTCGGGGACTACAGCTTATTACTGAGAGTCATGAATGTAGGAGAGAAAATTGGTGGTGATGGTGGTGGTGGTGGTATAGGGGCATGGATATATTTGTGTGGGCCTCAAAAAGACTACTATAGAATATTACATTTTAAAATGTTAAACATATGAAATTTGGAGCGCACAAAACATTGCATGAATTTTAG
Source organism: Sinotaia quadrata (assembly GCA_028829895.1). Classification (NCBI taxonomy): domain Eukaryota; kingdom Metazoa; phylum Mollusca; class Gastropoda; order Architaenioglossa; family Viviparidae; genus Sinotaia; species Sinotaia quadrata. The sequence goes on along the minus strand of CM054178.1, from coordinate 129,814,176 downwards.
CAGATTGCAGATGTTTTTTTTTCTTCTCTCTCTTTCTATATATATGTTTATACAAAGCTGTACTCCACCCTGATTTGTGTAGTTATGTTGCCCACCTCCATTTAGTTTAGATTTAGAACCTTCGAGAGAAGACAGCCTAACGAAACGACGCAGTTCATGTGGAGAAATATGAACTGCGTCGTTTCGCTAAAGCATAAAACCAGACGCCTAATGTGAGACAATTTTTGAAGATGTTAGCAATTATTTCAAGGAAAACAATATTCCAATAGAAAAAAAAATTATGGTTTGTGCCACTGCCACATCGATGACACGCAGGTACACAGGAGTTGCTGCTCACGGGAAAAGCAGTGCACTGGGTCTCCTACCTACACAACCACTCACAGGAATAAAAATCTAACTGTTCGATAAAATATAACCTATGCTCGTGAGACCTTCAATTGGCAACTGTCCAGCGTGCCCATGCGTTAAGATGGCACTAACTGGCATGAATAGAGGGTTTAAATAAAACTAGAAGCTTATTAAAACTGACGTGAAAATTAAGAAAAAGGAAACGGGGTTTAAAATGAAACTAGAAATTGGTTAATGAAAAAATGGGCTAGAAAGAAGAATTATAAACGAGAGAGTGATTAAAACTGATATGAAAAAGTGGGCTTGAAAGAAGAGTTAAAAAGAAGGAGAGTGATTAAAACTGATAGGAAAAAGTGGGCTTGTTTAAAAGTGTTAAAAAGAAGGAGAGTGATTAAAACTGATAGGAAAAAGTGGGCTTGAAAGAAGAGTTAAAAAGAAGGAGAGTGATTAAAACTGATAGGAAAAAGTGGGCAATAAAAAAGGGTTAGAAGACTAGAAACTGATTAAAACTGACATGAAAGATGGGCTAGAAAAAAAGAGGATTAAAAACTAGAATAAAGTTTTAAAAAGAAGGCTGAAAAATTATTAAAATTTATATGAAAGAATGGGCGAAGAAGGAAGGTTAAAAAGAAAGCTAAAAACTTATGAACATGAAAAAGTAGGCTTAAAAACCAAGCTATAAACAGATTAAATTTGACACAGAGAAACGGGCTAGGAAAGGTTTAATAAGAAGGCTAGAAACTATTTAAAAATAACAAAATGTGGACTAGAAAAAAGGGTTAAAAAGAAACGCTAGAAAAAAGGTTAAAAAAACAGTGAAAAAGCTTGAAACTATTTAAAAATAACAAAATGTGGACTAGAAAAAGGGTTAAAAAGAAACGCTAAGAAAAAAAGAGTTAAAAAACAAAAACTAGAAACTATTTAAAAATGACAAAAAGTGGGGTAGAAAAAGGGTTAAAAAAACAAAGCTAGAAACTATTTAAAAATTAAAAAAATGGAGTAGAAAAAAAGGGTTTATAAAACAAAGCTAGAAACAAATTAATTTTTAAATGGGCATATAAAAAGGATAGGTTAGAAAAAGATACTCTCAATACAACTACAAAAAAATAATTTAAAATAAAATCCAAAACCGAATAACAAGAGTATATAAGAGTGGAGTGTAAAAAGGTTTATAATAAAATTGGAACAAATTTTAAAATGGTCATTAAATGCTGAGCTAGAAAGCAGGTTTTTAAGTAAGACTTCTAAAAGTGCCTACAATAAGCATTAAAATGTGGGCTATAAAACCAGGCTTTTAAGAAAGATTTCTAAACGTGCTTACAATAAGCATTAAAATGTGGGCTATAAAACCAAGTTTTTAAGTAATACTTCTAAACGTGCTTACAATAAGCATTAAAATGTGGGCTATAAAACCAGGTTTAATGTAAGACCAGAAATAATCTAAGATGATAATGTAAACGGAGGCGAGACAAAATAGTTAAAATAAGATTTGAAACAGTATTTAAAACATAATTAAAAGGTAGACTATAAAAAATGTCGTTTAAAATAAAATTAGAAAAAATAAAATAGGCATTAAAATGTGGGTTTAAAACAAGACATTTTTAAATAACACTATTAATAATCTACAATGGGAATGGAAAAGTGGACTAGAAATACGTTGTTGAAAATTGATATTGATATTGATAAGGTAGACTAGATTCATAGCTTAAAAGAAGACAGGGAAATTGTTTGAAATGGCATTAAAATATGAGCTACAAAGCAGGACAAACTAGAAAGTTATGATATTCTTTTTAAAATTGTTGCGCGATATTGAGTGCAACACCATTAATACTTTCAACATTTGTGAGGACTGTGACGTCATCAAAAAGGTTCGGCTTAATAGGAAATAGTCGTTACTTTCACCAACACGTTTAAGTTTATTAATAAGGCTGCATGGAATGCAACAATATACGACATGAAATTGCAGAAACAATGCAGAGCGACATACTTTAGTATTTCACTCAACACTTCTTCCAGCGAAGTTTTAACACTTTTCAGCTTTAAGTTTAAACACACACACACACACACACACACACACACACACACACACACACACACAAACACACACACACACACACACACACACACACACACACACACACACACACACACACACACACACCTCTTTTAAATTGTAATATTTGACAAAGACGCTTTAAAATGTAGGCCTATATCCAAACCTCTCCAGATATAAAAATAAAAATCTCACCGCACTTTGGTTACAAACGTCAGCTTAGGTTGAGTAAATTTTTCTTCTGCAGGAATAAAAACATTTATTTCGCCTCGCGCCATGGACCTATATTTATATATATATAGATAGATAGATAGATAGGTCCATGCCACACGCTAACTTCCACGTATCTGTTTGATTCACAATGACAACAACGAATCCGCTACATGGCTTGGTGGGCGATAACCCCTTGTGCTGGCGGCGCGCGGAGAGGCGGTTTGTATTATAAGTGCAAGTGCATTCTCGGTTTTCCGAGAAACTTTGCAGGTTGTGCTAAAAATTAGCGTTTGAAATGCCAAGACAAGTAGTAAGTTTGTACGGATATACAGTACTCTTCCAGAAAAGCCGAGTAGTCGGCCTTTGTTACGCTGAAACCTACAGGTGAAAGGTATGTCTGCGCGATAATCTCTACTGACAGTTCACTGGCGCTTCAGTCATTATTTTATTTTTGCAGTTTTTGGATTTTCATACAATCCGTTAATGTGTGCTATATATTTTTTATAAAAAATAAAATCTTTTGTATATTGTGCTTATATTTTGCTTTGAGTGGTTTAAAATGTTCCATTTCACTTTCTCTCAATTGCTGGTATTTATATCATTTCAGTACCTGTAACTAGTAATCTGTGTTTATATCGTCTATGTTTAACTGGCTTGTTTTTAATTTGCTCGTGTCTAACTTACTTTAATTACTTGTGTGTGATTCTTTTCTTTAAAGCCTTAGCCAACTTGTTTTTGACTTGCATGTGCTAAACTTATTTACATTTAATTATTTAATTATTTAAACTTAAATATGTACTTATATTTCACTTATTTTAATTACGTGTTCGTAACTTACAGTCATGGATATATATTTAATTTATTTTAATTGTTTGAACCTGATATACCTTAATTTGATATTGTTTAATATACTTACTTTAATTATATCTTTCATTAATTTACCTATGTCTATGTTACTTTAGGTAATTATGTATAACTTACATTAGTTTGCTCACTTTTAACTTACATTAACTTATTTATGTAGATTTTATTTTAATTATGTAATTAATTCTAACTTACCATAATATATTTATGTTAGCGTTCTTTGGTTACTTATTTCTAGCTGGCATTAATTTATTTTTGTGTTTCTTTTAATCAGTTATGTTTAATTTACATCAATTTAATATTGTAATACCTGTCTAATAATTGTGTCTATTTTACATTAATTTGCTTAAGTTTAATTTTTTTTTAATCACGTATATCTATCTGACATTAATTTACTTATGTTTAATAAACTTTTTAATCTATTTATGTTTTACTTATTTTTCAATCACTTTCGTTTAACTTACATTAATTGACTTATGTTAAGCTTCCTATTCATGCTGAATTTGTTTTAGCTGACTAGACGCTGATATATTGCCGATGATGCGGTAATAAAGAAGATATTAAATAAAAAATATTTATATTATCATTCCTGTAGAATAAACATTTTTACAGAGAAAAGAGCAATTGTTGCGAAAAGGCCCCTAAATTATCCAATGACTTGGTCGGCCATAGTGTGTATGAGACTAGGGGCAAATGTAAATTTCTTGCATGCAATAATTGCCTTGCTGATGAACCCATCCGCAACGCTTGCCTCGTACACCTGAAAATCCTTGCCTCCTGTGACAAACAGATCAGAATAAGTGATATACGTTTGGGGGTTTTTTTTGTTTGTTCCTGTTGTTTGTTTTCTCTGCGGGCAAGCCTAATCCTACAGATCTCTTTGTCTCTGATATCAGAAAGATACAGATCCGTGCGTCTGTAACAAACTGATTGATGTCTGTGAGTACCTGGTTTCAAAAAAAGTAGACTTTAAGCTAATGTTTCTTTTACGCTCTTGACGTCACAAATCAAACTGTTATTGAGTGCAGTAGTGCCTACGGGCTAACGTCATAACGATTGCACACATCCCTCTAAAATCGTGATTGAGCAAATCTTGATTTAATATATTGCGTGTTGTCCCCACTTACTGGAATATCGTAACGACTGCACACGTCCCTCAAAAAATTGTGATTCAGCAAATCTGTCTTTAATTATTGCATGTTGCCCCCACTTACTGGAATGTCATAACGACTGCACACGTCCCTCATAAAACTGTGACTGAGCAAATCTTCCTCAAAGGATTCAATTAATCCAGCATTCACTCACTAGAGCAAATGATTCATTAATCTGGCATTCAACTGCTCAAAGGATTCAATTAATTCATTATTCATTCACTAGAGCAAATGATTCATTAATCTGGCATTCAACTGATCACTATAACAAAGGATTCAATTAATCCATTATTCATTCACTAGAGCAAATGATTCATTAATCTGGCATTCAACTGATCACTATAACAAAGGATTCAATTAATCCATTATTCATTCACTAGAGCAAATGATTCATTAATCTGGCATTCAACTGATCACTATAGCAAAGGATTCATTAATCTGGCATTCAACTGATCACTATAGCAAATGATTCATTAATCTGGCATTCAACTGATCACTATAGCAAAGGATTCAATTAGGCTTGCGTCCGAAAACAAACTTGAGGAAACGAATAAGCACCTAGAACCTTTCAGTCTCTGTGCGAGGGAAATAAAATCAAACTGTAGTGAAAAACATCGGCTGATTTTAGTGAACAGTGCCAGCATCCTCCTGCCACTATTTCATTCTCAGCTCACTCACGGGACGACACACGCAGTGCAAAACTACGCCACACTCACAAAAATGGTACAGACTAGACATCAAGTCACAAATTCAACAAAACTCATACCTTGCCAAAACTAACTCTGGTCAAATATAGTGCTGGGTCTGGGTCCGATCCTGACAACATCAAAGCTTATCGGTTCTCTTGGACGGTCCAGCCACTTGCCGTCTCCGGTTCTCTGCCCCGCGCGAACTCCTCACTTCCGGTAAGGAAGACAAAAATTGATTCATGAAAATAACAAGTGTAGTGTGACAAAAGCCTCCCCTGTATTTACAAATATAATGAAAACTGCAAGCCTTCCTTTGTGTCGAAAACAGTCCTACATTAGCACCATTCTCTGCCAGTCACGTGATCTGCGAGCACTGTTCCCGGTCGTCTGGGGAGAATCTACTAATCCATCAACGAAATCGTGAGAGGCAGGCGCTTTTTATAATGGACACACTGCATGCTTGCACCGAGACTGATAAATCTATGTAAAGTGAAGACAGCACTTCACGATGATACTAAATGCCAGCGTACGTGTGTACTTGCTCGTGTGCGTGTACTTTGGTGAATGTGTGTGTGTATATTTCGATCTGTGCATAAAGTACATAAGTATTAGCTTGTGTGTTTGTGTATGCGTAATTATATATTATGACGATACTAAATACTAGCGCTCTTATGTACATGCATAGATATATTCTTTTTTTGTTGTTGTTTTTTTTTTTTTTTGGGGGGGGTATACGTGTGTGCATATGTATGTTTTATTTGTCTGTGTTTGTGTCTGACATATTTACGTACGAGTATGTATACCTTTGTGTGCAAGTGTGGGTATATATATATATGTTTATATATGTGTATATATATATATATGCGTGTATGTTTGCGTGTTTATAAGTATGTATTTGGTGTAGATTAAGTTTGTAAATATATATGTACATTTATTTGCATCGTGCAGGATGTATCACTAAAAATATTTCTTTTCTCGCGTCCATTGCTCGTTTAAAAATTATTCTTTCTTGGCTGAGACATTGCGCGCCTACTGGCATACCTCAACACTGAGATCAACTGCGTACCTCAACATTGGATGAGACATTGCGCACCTACTGGCATACCTCAACACAGATCAACTGCGTACCTCAACATTGGATGAGACATTCCGCACCTACTGGCATACCTCAACACAGATCAACTGCGTACCTCAGCATTGGATGAGACATTGCGCACCTACTGGCATACCTCAACACTGAGATCAACTGCGTACCTCAGCTTTGGATGAGACATTGCGCATCTACTGGCATACCTCAAAACCGAGATCAACTGCGTACCTCAGCATTGACAAACTGCGTTTCTCAACAATGACACCAACTGCATGCCTCAACAATGACACAAACTGCCTGCGTCAAAAATGACACGAATGGCAATGCCTCAACACTGAGATCAACTGCATGCCTCTGCAATGAAATAAACTATACACCTCAGCATGAGTATGTACTGATGATAAAATGAAGAGCCAAGACAAAGTCAAAATTAAAAATGAAGATTGTCATCCATCAAATATTTATTTTACAGTCATTGCCAATAACGAAAATAGGCATCATATGTGCACTGTGAACCATCAGATGATCCCAACGCCAGCGAATTGACATGAGCGTTTGAAATGCACCTTCAGTTTTTTTTGTTTTTTTTCCACATCACAAGTCTCGTGTATCTGTGGATGTTACCGACCGAATACTGAAAGCCCCAGCCTGTTTGGTATATCTGTCTAGAGGCAACCATAAACCGACAGCGAGCTCGTTATGAGTAAGTAGCTGTTAAACCTCGAATTCTTCATAAATTAGTTCCCTCCCCCCACCGCCATAACCTACATCGCACCAGCATCAACATCATAACCAACATCACGTTTACTGCACCTCCACTTCAAAGAATTATCTTCACGAACAAGCAGAAATAAATAAATTAAAAAAATTCCTTATGTGACTCTGCATTGAGAACGCAAAGTGTGGTCTGCTGTTAGGTTCTGAAAGAAATTGATAAGATTTATTTTATTTATTTGGTTGTTAATTAATCATTGATCAGTCATGGCTTGTAACGTGATAGCGGAGGTAATAATATTTTTATACCTGTTTTCTGTTCACTGTGTTCCTGTAACAGTATGTATTAGCCGAATACATGTGTACATCATAATAGATATGACATAATCAACAAGTAATGTCATGTGTTTAACATATTACATACAAGTATTGTATTTCACAATAGTAGAAACAATAGTGTATTCACATAATATATCTTTAAATCAAATTAACAAGTATAATATAACAATAGTAAAGTGCATGAAATATTTCAAAGTCCATTCTCTCTCAATCGGTTAACTTACCACAAGCTAACGACCACTTTTCTGTGACCGGACTCGAGTTAAGTCAAATTCAAAGTGATTAGAAAATAGGACTTTTCAATGGGCAAGCTTCGGTCTCTAACCATTGGCTGGTCTGTTTCTAAACCTTAAACCATTGGATAATAAAATTACTCATCCACATATGTCTGGTTAGATTACATCAGCAGGTTCTAGCATATTCTTTATCTGAGTTGTTACTTTAACTCTAAAACTTACAAAAATATCGTCATGCGCAGTATCCCCAAATCATATCACGTTAACAGTTAACAAACAATATAATAATTAAGTTTAATTAAAAGGGACAAGCAAATTTACAGTACCCCAAAATCATATCACGTTAACATTTAACAAACAATATAATAATTAAGTTTAATTAATAGGGACAAGCAAATTTACTCTACCACAAAATCATATCACGTTAACATTAAACAAACAATATAATAATTAAGTTTAATTAATAGGGGCAAGCAAATTTACTCTACCACAAAGTTCAAATTGACATTTGTAGAAGTCGACACTAGCCGAATGGTTTAGCAGTCCCTTCGCACTATGTGAAGTTATAAATCAAAAGATGTATTGATTTTGTCCGGTGGACTGCGAGCTGTAATGGTTTGGGTTAGTCAATTGTTTTTCCTCTACTATGGAAAACGGCTACAGCGTTTACACATTGCTTATAGCGTTGTCCAAGATTAAACAGGGAAATACAATTAATGGTGGGGGGTTTTTTTGCGTTCATTTTTTTTTTTACTTTTCCTCCTTGCTTCCCCCCTCTCTCTCCTCGTTTTCTCTCCCTTTCTAATTTCTTCTGTTCCCGCTTTTTTACTCTACTCTCTCATGGCGAGTTTTATGTCCCTTTTGAGTCATGGTGTTTGACTAATCTGGGTCATGGGTATTAACTAAATGCAGGACAGTGGCCTTCCGGGTGTGTGTGTGTGCATGCATGCATGTGTGTGTGTGTGTGTGTGTGAGAGAGAGAGAGAGAGAGAGAGAGAGAGAGAGAGAGAAAGTGAGAGAGACAAAGAGAGAGTAGTGATGCCAGGCAGGTCATAGGAGATAATTTATATATATACAGATCTTTGCTAGTGAGAAAATTTCGCATGATCTACAATCAGCTTGCAACACATCCATTGTCTATTTATGCTTTTGAAGGTTTGTGGTTTTGCTTATATTTCTAAATTTTATATCAATGTTTTATATTTAACATTAAGTGTATTCTCCTATTTATTATGCATGCTGCATAGGACATTAGATTATGTGCTACTCTGTGTGCAAGAGTGTTATGTCAGGGAACACAGGCTGACAACCTCTTTTCCTGACAGATTGGCACCTTATCTTCATTACTGAACGTGGGTGAGTGCTGAGCCACAAAATCAACACCAGACTGAAATGGACCATGGGCCAGAAACCACAGTTCAACAGACCCACGAGTACCTCCCACTGTAAAATCCCACTAGGACCCTGAACATCAACACTGGGTGTCATAACGAGGTAAATGGGCTAAACGATCAGAATCTTCAACAGTTCAATAGCTTCTCCATATGCTTCACAGCACAAAGATTCTTTATCAAAGACTCAGATAGATCTGATTACAAGCTCTATATTTCCAACTATCTTTCACACTGTTTATAACTATATGTAACCGACAGAAGTATTTTTATTTCCCTTATATATTGACACTTTGATCACTCGTGTTGCTGTGGCGTCCTTACATATTACTCGTTATTAGTCTGACACGTTCATTTAATATTCCAGGCTGTTTGTATCGGGGGGGGGGGCTCGGAGTTTTATTCTTTTTCTGTCAAACTTCTGTTCTATCCTATCTATCTTCCTTCTTTCCAACACGTGCGACCAGCCGGGTGGTGTGTGTGTGTGTGTGGGGGGGGTGCATTCTGGCCTAGCATATGATAATGGGCAGCCCATGGTGATGGAGAATTAACATTTTGCCCATCCCCCAACAAAACGTCACTCACTCTCTCTCTGTTCCACAGAGAATCAATTTGCAGTGCACCCTGAGAATACTTTTCAAATTTCAAATACAATTTATTTTTCGAAGGAGCAAATATTGCGCCTCTTCTGTTGAAAGGCTCCCAATCACTGCGGGAGCTGCAGGGGCAGTAGTTACGCCATTGCGTGTGTGTAAAAGTGTGTGCGTGTGTGTGTGAATGAGAGTATGTGTGACAGTGTGTATGTATATGTGTGACTGACAGTGTGCACGTGCGCACATTACAGAATGAGGTAGTTACCTCTTACTTTCTTTAGTGCTCACATTACAGAATGAGGTAGTTACCTCTTACTTTCTTTAGTTATTTTCTGCTGACACATTTGGTATAATGAGTTACATAAAATGTCCTTGTTACTTTAAAGTAACAACTTCTAAGGATTTATTGAAATCTATAAACTGTTAATCCTCTTCAAATAAGTGGTTGAATACTTACGGGTATCAAATCAAGTAAATTGCAAAATGCTTTCAGACATCTCATCAAATAAAAGATCAAACGCTTTCGGATATCAAAATATAGGAAAACGGTTTAGATTATTATACAAAGTAAAAGGAGAATGGTTTATAGAATGATATCAAGTAAAAGGAGAATGGTTTATAGAATCATATCAAGTAAAAGGAAAATGGTTTATAGAATCATATCAAGAGGACAACAATTTCGGGTATCCGTATCAAGTAAGAGGAACAATACAGTTTTGCAACAGATCACAACACAATAACAGATAAAAAGATTAGTTCTTTGATGAAGCACTCTTGACAAAATATTCAACTCACAGACACATTAATTAATTAATTAATTAATTCATTCATTTGAATGTCATTGCAAAATCTTCCAGTCACTTATTTTATTTATTTATATACTTGAACTATTGCATCCACAGCAAATGTTTTTTTGAGACAAAACAGACAAATTACAGTAAAAATATTTATGTTGTGTTGAGGTAGCCATCGCTCATCTAATTCCACGTGGAGGATCTTGGCTTATACAGTTCCTAAGTTGTCCTCTTTCTCATCTTACTCATCTCTCACACAAGCCTCACCACATGGGATGAATCCGTCTGCTCCCCACCCAGTCCAGTTTACTTTCTCTTCAGACTAAATAGACAATTGTAAGATGGTATATATCAATAAAAATAAACATTGTTTATTAACCCTTCAATAGTTATTCACAGGCGTGATACAATTTAACAGTTTAGAGTGACAAAGTTACATAAATATTCAGCAGGAAGGGGCGTTGTCAAAATAGTTTTCACTAATGTAGGTTAATTATAGCATTCTATCAAATGTTTTTACTCTTGTCGCAGACAAAAGACAGAGTATGAGAAAACTTAATAAATGATTACAAGCTGGCGGGGTGACGTCACAGATCATGACAATGGCACTTCGGCGGGTTGGGTGTCATTGTTTGGCTTAAATGCCATTAATAAACTCCACAAGTGAAAGCAGACACATCACTCATCACAAAGGAATTTCCCCTTCAAGACATTATAATACTAAAGTCACAAAATATTTGTACTGTCCTTATCTCAGAACTGTTCCTTTTTATACACAAATATTTTCTTCAGTCTTGAAAGGTTTTTCAACAAAACAATCAAAACTCAAAACATAATTATCCTGGAGACGTCTCACTCACGTGAGTAAATTAATTAACACCGTGGATCGCATGCAGACGATATGGAAATAAATTCATACAAGGATATAAAATCCACAGTTACTGGCTCACAAATAATCACTACATTAGAGCACAACTATCTTAAGGTGATACAAGAATAAGTGGATTAGCATCTGCTTGATGACCAAATTACACAGGCCTCAGCTACTGCCTTCTGTCAGTCTAGATGATTACAAAATTCATTTCTTGATCCTTACAAATAGGGATAATACACTAATCATCTATGCTTACGAACGAACAGGGAAGGATACTCTAATCCATTATCCTTACAAATAGGGATACACTTATCCACTATGCTTACGAATGAATAGGGAGGGATATACTAATCCATTATACTTACAAATAGGGATACACTCATCCACAATTACGAGTGGGAATACACTTATCCACTATCATTACAAATAGGAATACATCAATCCACCATCATTGCAACTAGAGATACACCAATTCACTATCATTGTGAATAGGGATTGTGATAAATATTTTCGCCCTTTCCTCTATTTGTCACATTTTTATATATATTTCGTGACTGTAAGCTTTACAACACCAGCAATCCTAACATTTTATAACCAGAACTCAGACCAGAAATCTTAACCAGGATCTCAAACCAGAAATTCTAACCAGAATCACAACCCAAAATGTATAACCAGGATCTCAAACCAGAAATTCTAAACAGGATCTCAAAAGTCACAAGGAGACTGGAGCGTGAAAGCAGAAGCAGAGGCAGGAAGACTTGGAAAAATAACATTTGTAAGGGTACATATTTGAATATAGCTTTAGGGAACCACAGTTAATAGCAAATACACCAAAACTAAGACTACTACTACTAATGATGAGACGACCAAGACAATAACGGCGATGATCTTGGTGAAGGTGGTAAGAATGACGATAAGTTGAAGACGGATAGTAAAGATTGTTTAAAGTACACAGTTGTCAAATGAGCTGGAAAAAGCGATCAACTTTAATTTAAGAGACACTCAACTAAATACCCAATTAGACTTGACTACATACACAACTAGATTTGACTACATGCAAGTAGACTTAACTATATGCACAACTAGACTTAACAACATACAAAAGTAGACTTAACTATAGATTTCACTACATACAAGACTTAGCTACATACACAAGGTTCAACTATACACACAAGTAGACTTAAGTGCACACACAAGTAGACAACTACATATACACGTAGACTTAAATGCATACACAAGTGGATTTAGCTATATTCACAACTAGACTTAACTAAACACACAAGTAGACTTAAGTGCATATACAAGTAGACTTAAGTATATACACAAGTAGACTTAAGTGCATGCACAAATGGATTTAGCTACATTCACAAGTAGACTTAACTATATACACAAGTAGACTTTAAGTACATACACAAGCAGACTGAAGTACATACGCAAGTAGACATAACTATAATCAATACACAAGTAGACTTAAGTGCATGCACAAATGGATTTAGCTACATTCACAAGTAGACTTAACTATATACACAAGTAGACTTAAATGCATACAAAATATAAAACTGTATTACAAAAACGGGAAGATTTAAGATGGAAATATACGAACATCTCTACCTCCTTAATTTATGAAGATCGCTTCCGGCCTGGGCCGATTTCACGCTCAGGATTGGGTGTGGGGACGGCTACACCTCTACAATATGAAAATATGACGTAACTACACAAGTGAGTTATCGGAAACAACCTTCTCTAACTTTGAACGACATAGCTATGTTAAGAAGATCAACATGCATACTTACAATAGCGCCCCAGCTGTGATGTTAAATAACTACGTATGCCACATGGAGTTAATGTAAACAATGGAGAATTGAACTTGAGGCCGAATTAAAATTTCGCGGGCGTTACAAAGATTAGTTTAGAAAAGTTTTGCATTCCCGTTCAAATGGTACGGTTATTTCAAATTTTATTGATAAAAGGTATGGGAGGAACTGAAAAATATTTTAAAATACTTTAATTAACTAATACACCAGTAATGTTTTGTTTTCATTTTGGGAATTAACGCTATGTTTTAAGCTGTTTTTTAATTACAGAATGAGGTTACAATCAACTAAACAGTACAACAGGACAGAGTTTCCAATATCTTGAAGTAAAATTAATTTAAGACTGAATATTTCTACAAATGAGGAAAGTGTTAAACCTTCATGTTTCTGCAGGTTAACGAATCATTAGTCAACTTTACAAACAAAAATCAAACACAAACACACACACACACACACACACATGGGATATATGAAATGTAGAGACTGCTACAAAAGAAAATAGCTGCCAAAATTACGAATTCTCATATATTTATTATATCAGAATTTTTTAAAATACCCGCAGCAGTCTCATTTTTACTAATTAATTATTATTATCTAAACTAACTTCTTATTGTAAACAGGATCTGGTACTACAGCCGGTCAGTGCTTAGCGTATCTGATTTTGCAGAAGATAATTATGAATCGACATAAATTAACAGTAATAACATTAAAGACTTAGTGTTAGAAAAGCTTTAAGCTCTTCATCGGCTTTAGCATCAGTCAGCCGATAACATGAGTACAACCGAGTATCTGCAGCATATCATAAACTGGACACGAGGGCGGACCTATAACACTGGACAGGCGGTGAACACAAGTACTATAAAGAGTGGACTGGTGGCAGTTCTACTTGGCATGAGGCATGGCGTGTCACGCACAGCCCGAAACCCTGTGACACCCTGACATGAGACACGGCGTGTTACGCACAGCCCGAAACCTGATACCTGACATGAGACACGGCGTGTCACGCACAGCCCGAAACCCTGTGACACCCTGACATGAGACACGGCGTGTCAAGCACAGCCCGAAACCTGTGACACCCTGACATGAGGCAACGATGACGACAACATCGGTAAGGAGGACATGGGGTTAAATATCCTGGACGTATGTACACACTAGGTACAGGCTTGGTGTGCTACTAGCCTGGGCTCCGTAAAACCCCACGCACCTCCCCCTAAGAACACTATGGACGACAACAACAACAACAACCGCGACTTTAGCCTACGGACGAATGAGTCATTACACTGCAATGTGACGTCTTCAAAAAGAGCAATTTGGAAATTAAAAAATTCCTACCGCAACCTCGACTTATCCATTAGGTCCACCTCACCCCTTCCTCAGCGTGAAACCAGCCTAGGCCAGAAGCGCTCTCACAAATTTTCATTCATTCACTCTGCGGCCATGCACAATGCAGACCCTAATTACGTAATTGAGTAGGAATGCTTTAATTAAAGAAATCTAAAACGTCCCTCAGTCTGAATATTCCGAATAACAACTAATTCTTATGAAGTTCAAAGGGAACATTAATTTATGCTTACAAACGAATTGAAAACATTTAAGGAAAATTATACTGTGCATAAAAACTATTAAACGTTCTGAAAGGGCACATAGTGCTTTACAATAAATATCAAGAATTTTAAAGCAGATATTATTCTTGGCAATAATTCTAAAAAGCATTTAAAAGGGGTCAGTTTTTTAATATAACAATTCTATAGGCTTTTAATGAGGACATTATTTGCAAGAAAATGGGCAATAACTTTTGTGTCACAAGCCAACCCTAGTTATTGGTTATCATTATTGTTTACTCATCTATAACTAATTATATGTGACGAGAACCTTAATTTATGTTATTAAATTCACCAGAAAGCACTGCTCGTCTCTCTCAATTGGCGGATATGCGGGCGCTGTATACGTTTTCTCTCTTCCACAACATTAAAGACAAACATTTACCGTCACACAATATTTCCTAAGTGGAAACTTCTTACCAAAGGAGAAGACAAATCCGTCTTTTAATCTACATTTTGCAAGCCCCGTCATCCACCCACTATCCCTATAGCATATGGTTTTCAATATATAAAACGGTAAATAAATTTAAGGATAACTTTATTAAATCAACAATCAAACATACGACATATGAATATAATAAAAAGAATGTTGACATTAACATCACTTCAGAACAGTTTGATTAATGCTAGACAATCATTAAGTTTATCCTAGCATAGACATCAGCAGTCGATTAACATATATATAATCAAGTTCAAGGATACCAAACATCACAGAAATGAGTGGAGTTTTAGAGAAATAAAGAAAGTCAATGAACATAAACGTTTTCCAATGATGGCCGCTGTCACTGACATGTATTCACAATCACTGTCTTTCTAATTTAGATGACAGTTCCATATACCCCTTCTAGGCATGTTACATAACTGTTCCAGAATCTTTGATGAGCTCTCCAAACACACCGTGGAGAATCGTCTCGAATTTCCCTTGCACTATGAAGCACATCAGGAGGAATGTTCAAAATAATCTTCAAGAATTCTTGAGACTAAATTCAAGCCACCATTTTCGCCATATTGGATCTTGAATAGAATTCAAGAATTATGAATCAGATTTCAGCAAAACATTTACTGATACATTCAATGACAATGCTGGATTCACACACCAATGTGATTAGGTAGAGTACAGTAATAGCTGTAACCTGAAACAAAAAAAAGTAATGCTTTTCTCTGCAAAAGTCAAATTAAGGCAGCGGGCAAATTTCATCTCTAAACACCTTTTCTCACTTACAGACATTCTCAACTTACAAATCGTGCAACAATTTCGTTAACCCGATACACACACGGCATAAGAAATATAGCATCAATCAGAATTCACAAGTATAATATACAACAATGTAGTCAAATTAGTGAACATAGAAATAATGGTTCAGTTACATAAGCATTCTCTAATTCAAATCATAGATCAATAGCAAACGTACGAAATATTGTAAGTCCATCCTTTCTTTATCAGTCAGTTAACGTACCTTAAGCTAATGATCGCCTTTATGACCAGACTTGAGTTTCATCATATTCAAAGTGATTAGAATAGAGGACTTCTTCAACAAAGTAACTTTCGGTCTATCCCCATTGGATGAAATTATTAAGAACAAGTGTGAGGCTATTAGTCAGAAAAACTACTCATCTAGTTAGAACTGGTTTGGATTGAATCAGAAAATTCTAGCATATTCTCCATCTGAATTGTTTACTTCCAACTCTGACACTTACATAAAGTACCATCATAAAGGAGTACCCAAGGTCGGGTAACTTTGACATTTAACAATTTATACAACAATTAAGCTTAGAAATAGGGATATTCAATTTACTCCACCACAAATATAAAAGCATTTTGAAGGGGTCGCTATTTTGTTTCTAACAATTCTAAAGGTTTTTAAGGGGACATTATATTTTTATAACAATTCTGAAGGTTTTTAATGGGACATTATTCTTCATAAGATGGACAATAACGTAACATTTCCAAAGTGTTTTTAAGGGGACATTATTCTTTAAACAATGGGTTATGATGAGGTCATCCAAGTTGCAATAATAAAAACCATTTTGATGGACACAGTGTGCATCACATAAATTTGTAAAGGATAATGTTTGTTTTTACAACAACTAAACACACAATCGAGATAACTATTATGAATACTAATTCATAATAGTTATCTCGATTGTGTGTTACAATGGCTGAATTCCAATTAATTCTATATTCTGAAAACTTTTTTGGGGGGTGGGGGGTTGCCATTTAGATGAAATGATGTCGAGCAGACGAATAATTATATGTCAGAGGTAAGCCTCATTACTGTTACTCATGTTTAATTCAACGTTGCAAATTGTTGATAAAATATTGAGGAATTTGCATCTACAAGCTTGCGAGAAAGACCTGCTTCTCACATGTCTGTGTAAACTGACATTTCCTTTCACTGCTAGCGATGTGGTATTGCCTTGTTGACTTTGTCTAAAATTACGATTGTGGAGCAGTAACTCTTTTATCTAAAATTACTGTTGTAGAGCAGTGCCTGTTTTGTCTTAAATTACTGTTGTAGAGCAGTGCCTGTTTTGTCTTAAATTACAGTTGTAGAGCAGTGCCTGTTTTGTCTTAAATTACTGTTGTAGAGCAGTGCCTGTTTTGTCTTAAATTACTGTTGTAGAGCAGTGCCTGTTTTGTCTTAAATTACTGTTGTAGAGCAGTGCCTGTTTTGTCTTAAATTACTGTTGTAGAGCAGTGCCTGTTTTGTTTTAAATTACTGTTGTAGAGCAGTGCCTGTTTTGTCTTAAATTACTGTTGTAGAGCAGTATCTGTTTTGTTTAAGACAACGATAATATAAACAAGAACAGATAACTCTCAATGCAATATATATATAAACAACTGAAACACTTGCCTAGCCCCACAGGAATCTACCAAGAACCGAAAACATCGTCAAGATGAAAAGTTCTAACGCAATCCCTGTGGGCGCATTGTTAGCGGAACTACTACTACTACTTGGGTTTGTGAAATGTTTGTTTTGAATATATCTTAATAATGCATTCCATTTAATATTCTTCGATACTCACCCGATTTTTTACATTAGACATTGATACCCGTATATGTTCTCGGAAAAAAGTAAAATATTGTAAAACCCCGCATTAACGCGGCCCCGCTATTAACGCGAGGTTTCGCTGTACCGAAAAAACCTCTTAATTTTAATAACTGCAACACCGTTGTTATATTTTATTCTCTGTTTGCGGCAGGTGGGATAGATATATCTGTTAATTAACAAAATTATTAGATGATATCCTAACGTGTCAGTCACAAGTCTCATCATACCTCAATAAATAGCTAATATTCGATTTCCAAAACTCTCCCACCCCACCCACCCCCTGAATCTCATTTCAATGAAAATGACAATTAGTAATGAAACGCAAAATACTACAGGACTCTTTATGAATTTGATAACATTTGTAGAAGTCATGTAACAGGGCTGGTAGAAAGAATTTATTCTATAATCGTAACGCAAACGTGAGCACAAAGTGGACTAGAGTCCACTGCTCTTTCCGCTTAGAGAACAACCATGACAGGGGTCGGCAAAGTCCGGCCTTTAGGCCAGATACGGCCTAGCTAGTATTCCAGTCTGGCCTAGAACCCCCTTAGTTACTTGAATTGTCGCGTTTTTGTACCCCTTCAATTCAACAATCCAAATATAGTAAGAAAGCTTAAATTATTTTAATTGTACAAGCACTGGCTTAGTTAAAGTTCAACATTAGTGTATGTACTGTAGATGAATGGCCTAATTAATCCACATAGATAATTCTTTTCCACATTTTTTATAACCTTTGCCCTTCCCTACCCCTTGAAGTTGTACACTGTAAACTTTTGACCATTTTTTAAATAAAGAAAGTTGCAGATTTCTTGCTAACTTAATTATCAAGTCGACAAGAATTTTAGATAGACAGTCAGGCTGATTGTCAGACAGATGAATGGATGAATGGATCGATGGATGGATGGATGATAGATAGATAGATAGATAGATAGATAGATAGATAGATAGATAGATAGATAGATAGATAGATAGATAGATAGATAGATAGATAGTTCTGCTCTATACACCATATGAAGACGTATCAGGATCCACAACACTAAAACCAGTTCCCAAGTTCCAATTAATTGCAACTCTCATTCATTCCTCGGCAAGGGATTTAAACTATCTGCATATACATCTACCTGTTTTACTATTTTAATTAGCTGTCAAGCCTGGCATGTTATGAAAGCAGCGCCACCTTTAGGTTATTTTGCGAACGACGTGAATATTCCACAGAACAAAATTCACAGGCACATCAACTTTGACCTTGAATTTCAAACACGATTTTCTATTCATTTTGTATTTATGTAACTTACTGGATAACAAATCATTAGTTTAAGGTGTCTGATAAATACAATACTCACAACAAAGACGCAAGAAAACAATTTAAAGGGTAAATTATTTCGGCACCCAGCCAGTCCAACTGCTGACTGCTTGGGCATACACACAGCAACAGAAGTTACGACGCTGTCCACAGTTCAAGCTGCTTGGGAACAGCTCTTAATTCGTGTCCATGCGATACGGAAATGTGTTCTGGGAGAATGACAAGAGTACTGTTTTAACCATCGTGTCCACAACAACAGTGCAGTGACGTTCGGTCCTTCGTCGCATACATCAAACACACTGATACACAACTCGCGTGACTTGTTTGTCAGTCCTCGGTTAAAGTCAGTTCCCCAAAATAGTCTGTGGCACTAGTCCGTCCTGTTAAAGAGAAGACCTCACCACCTCATAAGGTTACAATAAAACTGTCATAAAAGACTACAAACAGAATTAACCTATTTCTCTTGCACCATTAACCCTACACTATATAGTTTAATAATTTATTTTTCTGCTCAGCGTGTTGTAAGAAAAAAATGCACTTTCACCTTTCACTTTTTTAATATTGCTGAAAAGTAGAACTTGTATAAATCAGACTTCTGCTAGTGCTGAAGGAGCCTAACTTAAACACTTAGTGAAGTTCTCCCCAAAGATATGACCTCAAAAGGCAACTAATGTTTGGTTTTTGTAATTTAGAGAGGGCATGCCACAAAGATATGACTCAAAAGGCACCAAATGTTTTTGGTTTTTTTTTTTTAATTTAGAGAGGGCACGCCACAAAGATATAACCTCAGAAAGTACCTAATGTTTGCCTATTAATTTAGTGAGGTTCTGCCCCAAAGAGATGACCTCGGAAAGAGCCAAATTTTGCCTATTAATATAGTGAGGGCCTGCACCAAAGAGATTACCTCAAAAAGAGCCATATTTTGCCTATTAATTTAGTGAGGTTCTGTCCCAAAGAGAAGTCCTCAGAAGGAGCCTAATATCTGCCTACTAATTTAGTGAATTTCTGCCCCAGAGATAACCTAAGAAAGAACCTAATGTCTGCCCATTAATTTAGTGAGGGCTTGTCCCAAAGAGATGACTTCAGAAAGAGACTAATGTCTGCCCATTAATTTAGTGAAGGCCTGCCCCAAAGAGATTACTTCAGAAAGAACCTAATGTCTGCCCGTTAATTTAGTGAGGGACTACCCCAAAGAGATGACAGAACCTAATGCCACCATCAGGCCAATGGTCAGTCATGATTGACTTGTGTCAGGCCACTGGTCAGCCAAGATGCATTGCTCATCACTTTCACTTGTCACCCTGGAACCATTTAGAGTCCCAGTAAGTCATTTATTAATAACAAGATCTAGTAGTCTGGCTCACTTCTTCAATGAAAACTTTGACTTTTTGAGTTCACGAAGAATGGTGCTGGTATTCTTTAACTATAATGTAACCCGAGGGTATCGTCTAGTCAATGACTAGGGGAGATTTCTACACGTTAATGACACTTCCACTTCTGTATTTAGACAAAGAAGATGTGCATGTTTAGGGGTGGGTACTAAATTTTAATTAAGTTAGACAATAGCATATTTTGGGAAATGTCCCCCTGAACTGAGGGAGAGTGTGTGTGGGCCATAATTCCTATTGTCTAGAAAAATGTTCAAACTGGCAAGGAGTGATAGGATTTCTGAACCAGTAATGCTCAGAGGCAGGTAGAAATATATTAATTAATGGTTAATGTCTCAGAGGTCTGACAATGTTTTCTCCTCTGCAAAATTTATGAAGGCATGTACGGGTGGAATTAAGTAGATTTGGGGTTGGTAGCTAATCTGTTAAACCACCCATCACAGTGTGTTCATCTATATATCATGTAATATACCATAGCCTTTATGTACATTGAATGATATAGGACATTCCACTAGCACTCTACATGAGGATTGGATATACTCTATGTGAACAAAATTATTGATAATTTATTTAATCTGTGAAAGCTACTTATTGATTATATCAAGTGGATTATTTGACTTGAAATTATTTATATATATTCTTATGTATCTTTGCATTCGTTTGTTGTATGCATCCTTACTTGTACTTGACCAAATGTTGTATGCATCCTTACTTGCATTTGACCAAATGTTGTATGCATCCTTACTTGTATTTGACCAAATGTTGTATGCATCCTTACTTGTATTTGAACAAATGTTGTATGCATCCTTACTTGTATTTGAACAAATGTTGTATGCATCCTTACTTGTATTTGAACAAATGTTGTATGCATCCTTACTTGTATTTGAACAAATGTTGTACGCATCCTTACTTGTATTTGACCAAATGTTGAATTGTTTTATGTAGTGTGTAGATAATTTATATTGTTAATAAATTCTATTTCTTTATTTATCAACACTCTCGACCTCTTATGTCTAATTGGTGTAAAGTAATGATGGGTACACAATAATTAATAAGACAGGCGTAGGCCTTTGGACAAGGGTGTCCATACTTGGCGGGTCAGTGCAGATCTACTGTTTATTTATAATACTAAGGTTAGCTCTGGGAAGGGTACAAGAGGCTACTCTTTCAATCCATTGTCCGCAATTGAGAGGTAGTTATCATGGAGAGATGATATTCTCATATTTTAGAAACCCTCTTGTTATTGTTGTAAAATAACCTGTTGCACATATTGACAAAACTTTATGGACAAACAATCACGTTAACAGAAATATCTGGACAAACAATAACTTTAGCAGAAATATCAGGACAATCAATAAATTAAAATATCTAGACAAACAATCACATTAGAAGAAATATCTGAACAAACAATTATATTAACAACAATATCTGACAAACAATTACGTTAGCTGAAATATCTAGACAAACAATAATATTATCCAAAAAAATCAATAAATATAAATATCTAGACAAACAATCCCTTTAGGAGAAACATTTGGACAAACAATCCCTTTAGCAGAAATATCTGGACAAACAATAATTTCAACAGAAATATCTGGACAAACAATCACAGAAATATCATCACATTAGCAGCATCTAGACAGAACAATCACTTTATCAGAATTGCATGGATGGTGGGTTACCTTAACAATCACTTTAGCAGAAACATCTAGACAAACAATCCCTTTAACAGAAATATCTGGACAAACAATAATTTTAACAGAAATATCTGGACAAACAAGCACAGAAATTTCAGAACAATCACTTTAGCATAAATATCTAGACAAACAATCAAGTTTCACTTAGTATATATGCACCGACAAAAGGTGATTTCAGCCTACCGAGCCGAAATGTAAATATTCTCCTGCTACAATAAACTAATAGAGGAATAAAGTATAAAGTATATTCAGCACTTGTGCTGAGCAATAAATATAGTTGCCGTTGAGCCAGTTGCAGGACCTTCTATTTAATACAGCATAATAAATAAAACTGTAAAATAACAATAATAGAAAAAAGTCGTAACAATAAACTCGCCATGAAAACAAATTGCCCGTTAACATGGTTTCATTTCTTTAATCCTCCACTACACCGACGTGACCAGACGTTCCCACAATTTTATTAACTTTGATTTAATTCAGATCAAGCGTGCACCTTCACCAATTACATTCCAGGGAATTTGTATTATTATTATTTTTTTATTTTTACAAAACTTCTTTGTTCATTGTTTTTTGGGGGATCTTCAAGGGCAGCAAAATAATTTGGAGGCAGAAATAAAGCTTACAATAGCTAAAGGATTGGGGTGAGTTTTGTCCACAGTAATAATAGCAGTTTGGAACGAACCCTTGTGCAAAAAATAAGTTGAGAGATATGGTGTGTGCATGAATGAATTCCTGCATATTAGTATTACAAGCGAACGATGAGAAGACAAGGAAAAGTTAAGCTTTGAAGACTCTTTCTTACAGGCAAACCCTACCGACTGTGTCTGCGAAGGATTGGTTGAGAAATTGACATTGCAATTTATGAAATTATTAGAATGAATGAAAATTGTATATTGAAATTAAATTCCAAAATTAACTTCCTTTCAAAGACCGGTAAGCAATTTAATGAAATAGAATGTGTAAACGAGGTGAGAAAAGCTCGAACTCTCGTCATGTCTGTTTGGTGTCCCTAATCTTCATTTCGAATTTCCATGACAATCTTCATTTCGAATTTCCATGACAATCTTCATTTCGAATTTCCATGACAATTTTCAATTCGAATTTCCATGACAATCTTCATTTCGAATTTCCATGACAATCTTCAGGCGTCGAATGTTAAAGGAAGAGTGCAGATTTCGATCTCGGTGAGACGTTTTATTGTTCTATGTATTGTACGTAAATTGTATTGTACGTAAATTGTATTGTACGTAAATTGTATTGTGTAATGATTTCTAGTGTTTTCATTAGGACCTCGCAAGTCTACATAGAAAGGGCCTTTCTGTGTACCTGCAAAACAAACACGTGATGCTATGTCTGTACTTTTGACATGAATTTTTCCTTATTTATAATGAGTTCATTGCGATTGCTTTTCTCCTTTCTTCAAATTGTCCTCGTTAACCAGTAAGATATCTTCGTAACGTTAAACTTTGCGTCTCCAGTGACAAGGTGAATATTCAGTGGCTACCGCCCATCCACATCAACTAAAATTAATGCCGTGTAAACAGGCAAAAGTGGGTTTGCCACCAGCATTAAATTCGGCATAGCGTTAAATGGAGGAAGAGGGTTTATCACCAGCATAAAAGGTTACATTCGGCATAGCGTTATATGGAGGAAGAGGGATTATCACTAACAGGAAAGGTCAATTTCAGCATCGCGAGAACGAAGGATTATCACCAACATCAAAGGTCAAAATTAATACCGCTTTAACACGAGGAAGTGTGTTGTCACTTGTTACCAGCAGCTCGATATTTTGGGAGCTTGATGGCAGCGAGGTAAAGGCACTAGCCTCTGAAGAAGGAGGTCTTTGGTTCTAACGCAAAATCGTCCTCGGCTGGAAGCGCTTCCCATAAGACAGTCATTCAGTCTTCGCTCCTAATGCTGCCTTGTTCACTAGACTTTCTCGATCAGTATTCACCAACTCGCTAGTAGCTGACGAATTAAGGGAGCATGACTGTCGGTCTTTTCGACCGCCTTTGAGATTCAAAATATAGAAAGATTATTTTATTATTATGTAAAATTAACAGTGCGTGAAGACGAGGCAGCGAGCTGGCCAACGAGACATGATAATAAAAAAGCACGCGGGTTACGAGTGGACCACGACTGAAATTTAAAACTCCATCAAAGCCACAAGCAGCGTGGATTAGTCTCGTGACAGTACTTCTATTAACAGACTTAATGACGTCATTATCTCGTGACAGTACTTCTATTAACAGACTCAATGACGTCATTATCTCGTGACAGTACTTCTATTAACTGACTTAATGACGTCATTATCTCGTGACAGTACTTCTATTAACAGACTTAATGACGTCATTATCTCGTTCTATTAACAAACTTAATGACGTCATTATCTCGGACAATTAGCAAACGCCTGTAAAGTGAGGTTGCTGTTAATGTGCTCAGCCAGTGAATTGAAAATAAACATGACAGAAAAACTTTAATTCAGAAATGCGTTGACTCAGTGGGTTATAAATGGTTTAGCTCAGTAGCCTTTTGATCAGTAGGTTAGAACTGCTTTAAATCTATCTATCTATCTATCTATCTATCTATCTATCTATCTATCTATCTATCTATCTATCTATCTATCTATCTAACCCTTAGTCATGTGGATCGTTGGGGAATCACTGATGACCAACAACCAGCTTCCTCCATTCCATACAGTTTTCTTCATCGTACTATATCGCTCAGCTTCAGTCCTGTCCACTCTGAGATGATATCCTCCCATCTTTTCCTCTGTCTTCCTCTCCTTCGCCCTCCTTGCACAGTACCCTGCATGATTGTCTTGGCAAGCTCCCCTCCCCCTCCCGTTGATCGTGTGACATGCCCATACCATTTAATGTTGCGTTTTTCACAATGGCTCTTCATAGGGCCCAATGGCTTGTCTAATTCTGTTTCTCACTTTGTCATTCGTGACATGATCTCTATACGAAATGTCAAACAACCTTCGAAAGCATCTCATTTCAATAGCTTGTATCCTCCTTTCGAGATCCACTGTGAAAGTGAAAATGTTCTGACTACATATTACAGATAATAAAGTGAAAATATACTGACTATATATTACAGATATTAAAGTGAAAATGTTCTGACTATATATTACAGATATTAAAGTGAAAATGTTCTGACTATATATTACAGATATTAAAGTGAAAATGTTCTGACTATATATTACAGATATTAAAGTGAAAATGTATCGACTACTTATTACAGATTTTAAAGTGAGAATGTACTAACTGTATACTGTATTACAGATATTAAAGTGGAAAAGTATTGACTATATTACAGTAATTACATGACACGGCATTTGATTCAAAATGTCACTGGACACGCTGACAGAAAAAAAAAATACAAGCAAACACCATGTACTTCCTGGTGCAAAACTGGCAACTGCATTAATAATTATTGTATAAAATGTTCTTTTCATTATATTTTCTTCTCCAATCTTGCAATATAATAATTATTTCTCGTATTAAAGCAAGCAAGTTCTAAGAACTAGGAAAGAAAAAAAAAAACACTGGCACCAAAAGCAGATATTAGTTTGAACACAATTATAATAAATCGCCAGGGGGGAGGGGGGAGAGGAAGAAGAAAAGGTGAATAAAGAAAGCAGGCGGATGAAAAGTGAAACTGTCCATAAGTAATGAAATATGAAGTTTCGGTAAAATGTTTCCATTTTTAAAAATGATAAAATAAAGTCTTGCACTCGTCAGTCAAATTAAAATAAACCCACCATATAAGTACTACAATACGAAAGGATCCCTATTGGCTTACCTCTCAGTGTTGTCTGTAGAAATGCGTATATGGATTGCCTACCTTTGTGTAACTGCTATTTCACCCTACATCGTACCTTTAAAAATACAATTGTCTCGAGGCGTAAGTTCACTAAATCTGCTTATCCAAGTTGTTGTCTCAGCAACTATTAACAGACAGCTTGCACACGAAACTGCGTTGACTTGTAGTATGCCACTGGGACCATAACTCCCCATAGATGCCCACGCTCAGTCTCAGCAATCCTAGTCACTAAAAATAACCAATCAGAGTGAAGGAAACATGTGCCTTTACTTCAGCAGCCAATTTGTTACAATTTTTGTTATTGGGTACTGTAATACAGTACCATCTGACGGGATATTTTTAACCTGACACTGAACGGGTTAAGACGTACTTCGCACTGATTCGTAATTTTTTTTTTTTAACACAAGTGTTACAGAGGCTTGAATTCGTTATCACTATCTCCAACACCATTCCGTTGTCCACGTGGTATAGTCGGGACCCCAGGGTATAACGAGGGGAACCAAACCGAGATGGAGAACATCTGAAGACAAAAGTTCCAGAAGGTTAAAGAATGCTACCGAAACCAGTTTCTTACGTCTCTGCAATCAACACGGCAAAATGAAACAATTCTTTCTCAGAATTCCTGACTGCCATTCCCTTGAGTTCCATCCTGGTATGGTCAGTTATCTGACAATTTCCAGACGATGGCACTTCGGTGCAAGAGAATTTACATTTCTTGTACCAAACAATTTTTTGTTTTTCGCTTTCATCCAAGCGGAATATTTTTTCTGATGCAAGGGTACAGCTATGCGCTTCATTTAGTTCGACGTTCCTTAGGCGATGTGTTAACGGTCAAGGTCGTTAAAAGCCTATGTGTATTAATTTTATCGCTGTTGTCACTCCACGCACAGTCAGAATCGAACATTTTAGCCAGTTAAGTAATGCATAACTGTTCAAGGGAGCTTATCAACCGGATCATTACAAGGTGAAGATCCTGTGGCGTCTGAGTCGAGTCACAGGTTGCATCGAAACGTTCGTCTAGCTTCCAGCATATTGCCATTGCCATTAAATGAGCTAGATCCAACAGATTGTCAGTGCATTAGATGAGTTAGATCCAACAGGTTGTCACAGCGCATTAAATGAGCTTGATCCAACAGATTGTCAGTGCATTAGATGAGCTAGATCCAACAGATTGTCAGTGCATTAGATGAGCTAGATCCAACAGGTTGTCACAGCGTATTAAATGATCTAGATCCAACAGATTGTCAGTGCATTAGATGAGTTAGATCCAACAGGTTGCCACAGCACTTTAGATGAGCAGAGAATTCACAGAAAACCAATACAGCGTAAATGGTGGCTTGAGTTTGGTCTCGAGAATTCATGAAGATTGTTTTGAACATTCCTTGTGGTGTGCTTGAGTGGCATGCATGAAGATTCCAGAACATTCCTCACAAATGATTGATTCTCCACAGTGAGCTTGGAGAGTGTATCGAAGATTCCAGAACAGTTGTGTAGTGTGCCTAGAAGGGGTATGTTGGACCTTCATCTAATAAGAAGGAAAGTGACTTGTTGCAAATCACGTGATTGTGAATGCATGAAAGTGACAGTGGCAATCATTGAAAAGGTTATGTACATTGATTATAATTATCTCTCAAAAATCCCACTCTCATTTATATGATGAAACTGTATCTATGAACTTGATATTCTATCTATCTATCTACTTTACATCTATCTATCTATCTACTTTACATCTATCTATCTATCTATCTATCTATCTATCTATCTATCTATCTATCTATCTATCTATCTATCTATCTATCTATCTATCTCTATTATGTGTGTGTGAATTTGACTGCTGATGGCTATGCTATGATAAACTCAATAAGTGTCAAATGTTAAATCAAACATAGTTGTGATGTAAATGTCAATACTCTTTTGATTATATTCATATGCCTTATATTTGATTGTTAATATTCTTGCACATATATTAAAACCTTAAGGTGGAATAAAAGTGGATGGATAGGAGCTTGTTAAATATAAATAAAAGCCAGATTTTTTTTTTACTCCTTTGGTAAGAAGTTTCCACCTGCAGAAACATTCAGTGACAGTAAAATGTCTACCAGTTTCACCTATTGATTGAATCTACTGGTTCACTTATTATAAACCACTATGACCAGGAAGACATGGGAACCGTCTTTCCACAGTGTATGTAAGTGTAAGAGGAATACACTACACTCCTTTGATGTATCATGGCAAAGTATGCTGAATACATCGGGGACATTTCTGGTACAGTGAAGTTATTAGAATTACTGTAATCATGTTCTGCTTAAAGAAACTGGCACATGGAAGAGGGCGCTCAAGTTGGTTCAGAAAGAATAATAGTGCATCAATGTTTTCCAGGTGTGTGACTGGAGACACATGTTGACACGGCATTGTGACATTGTTACAAAAGCAAGTAAAAGACCGTTGAAACAGTGCTCAATAAAGATTATGTGGAAAAAAAACTATTATCGATTATCACTATTAATAACTCCATTTCTGTTCTCTGATAAGAACTATCCTGTGATTTGCATTGAATTGTTGAATGGTATTTTAGGAAATAACACAATGTATTAATGTGTTATAAAAATTATTCAAACATGGGATTGTGGAAATATTGATGTCAAGTAATCTTTTCCATTGTATTTGTCATATGAATATTTGATTGTTGATTTAATAAATTTATCGTTAAATTTATTGACCTTCATATGCAGATTGATAACCTTATATTGGAGAAGAAAGTGGGTGGATGGGAGCTTGCTAAATATAAAGAAGGATTTGTCTTCTCTTTTAGTAAGAAGTTTTCCACATGTGGAAAGATTGTGTGACTGTAAACATTTATCTTTAATGTTGTGGGAGAGAGAAAACTTTTACAGCATTCTTATATCCGCCAAGCGAGAGAGACGAGTGGTGTCTGCTGGGGGTATCATTAATAAAATAAATTAAAGATTCTCATCACTTATAATTAGTTATGAAAGATTAATTAATAAAAATAACAATTTTCATTAAATAGGTGGCGTTGGTGTCACCTTTATAATCCGCCATGTGAGAGATATGTTGTTCTTGTGGGAGAATTATTAATAGCTATAAATTAAGATTCTCGATCACCTGTAATTAATTATGTGTTATTAATTAATACGTAATAATCGTAACGAGTGTAGGGTGCACAGAGGTGTCACACTATGTAATAGATAACAGTTGTATATAGCCTAAGCTTAAAACTTTAAACAGTAAATTCTAATTCAAGTTTTATTTTTTTAATAGATCTAGTGATACATGTTTATGTGTGTTTGGTTGTGTATGCATGTTTGTGTGCATATGTGTATGTGTGTTCTTGAGTGTTTGTATGTGTGTGTGTGTGTGTGTGTGTGTATGCTTGTATGTATGTGTGTCTCTGTGTGTATGTGCTTGCATGTGTGTGAAATTTGTGTGTATGTGTTTGTACGTGTCTTGGTTTCGTATGTTTGTAATTATTTCATCCAACACTTTAACAATAATGTTGTGTTTATATTGCTTCTCCAGCAGACATAAAATACAAATCACTCAAGCGTGAAATAGGAAAATGTGTTTTCATCTATCATACTTCAAGCGTCTATGGCTCTATGCCATAGCTTAGTCATCCTTCGCGTGTCAAATTGCACATGTAAAACTCAGTGCACTTCTGGTTGCACGCTTTTCTGCTAGTCCATTATATGCACACTTCTTTTTTTTTTGTTACCTCATATATGTAGGCGTTAAAACTCACAGAGTAAATAAGATTTAAACTATATCTACGTATGACCCAATTCTACGAGTGTAATTCAAAGGAACGCCAAAGAATTACGCTAACAATTTTGATTCAAAGGAAAGCAGGCGAATTGTATTGTGGTACTAGTTCAGACAAAGCATCAATGGGATCAGTGCGGTCAATTACAATAGCCGTAGCAGACCAGCAGCGTTGTATCCTTTCAATGTTGATTTTTTTTATTTTTATTTTTTTTAGAAACTTCAGTCTGACATGCATTGTTCCACAACTCTTTTCTTTTTTAATTCCTAGAGCTGGTAACTGTACAATAAAATGTTCTTTAAAAAATCACCTAACATACATTACCAACAAATATTTAGTGTGATGTGACTGCTTGAAACATGAATTAATTGATGACTTTTTATTTAGTTTCATTTTATGTCAATACGCCAGTTTCTTTCCACTTCTGGAAATTATTTCCCGATCGAGATTAAAAATTTGAACTATATTAGCTGTAATATTAATAGTGTTCTATTGTTCTTGTACTACTCGGCGATTATAAAGTTTAAATATGGTACTAATTGATCAAAACGGTCGGCATATCTTTAAGTTCTAATAAACTATAAATTTGAACGGTGGCATACAATATTAATAAAACTCACCCTACCATACAACTATCTAAAAATGTTTATATTGCATTGAGTGATATAACTGTATGATTGCATTGATGTCTTATTTTATTTTTAGTTTAGTTCCCCAAATTATTGCATGTAGTAAACATTTAAACTAATTTTAGTTTATTTTGTGATTTTTTCATGATATGAAAAGAACGCAAAATTATTTTTTAAATTGAATTTATTTATGTGATACTCATACTTGCTTAGATGTGTAAATGCGTTCTTGTTTAGTGATAACACGTCAGATTCATACACATTTTTCTGTGACTTATCTTCTGTGAATTTTTTTCTTGTGACATTTTTTCCTGTGACTTTCTTTCCTGTGAATTTTTTCCTAGCAAAACTTGTGACTTTTTTCCCGTGACTATTTTTCTGTGACGTTTTTCCCGCCAATCGTGGGAATCGTCTGCTGCGGTGTGTGTAAATGTAGAATGAATACACTGCACTCTTTTGATGTATGGTGGCAAAGTAGGCTGAGTACATCAGGAATTTTCTGGTACAGTGAAGTTACTAGAATTACTCTAATCATCTTGGAGGAACTGACATGGTGAAGAGGGCACTCAGGTTGGTTTCAAGAGTATAATAATGCATCAGTGTTTTCCACGTGTGTGGAGGGAGACATGATGATTCAGACATTGTTGCAAATGCAAGTGAATGATTGTTGAAGCAGAGTTTAATCCAGGTAATGTAAAAAAAAAGTCTGTTATCAATTATCTCTAATAACTCCATTTCTTTTCTCTGATAAGACTATCCTGCAATTTGTATTGACTCTATTGTTGAATTGTATTTTTAAAGATATAGACTGTGTAAACAAAATTATCCAAATGTGTGTTTCATGAAAATATCGATGTTAAATAATCTATTTCATTGTATTTGTCATATGTATATTTGATTGTTGATTTCATAAATTTATTGACCTTCTTATGCATATTGATAACTTTATGTTGGAGAATAAAGTGGGTGGATGGGGGGGGGGCTCACTAAATATAGATTAAAGATGGATTTGTCTTCTCCTTTAGTAAGAAGATTTCCACCTACAGAAAGATTGTATGTGACTTTGAACGTTGAAAGTTGTGGAAGAGAGAAAACGTTTACAGCACCCGTATATCCGCCAAAATGAGAGAGACGAGTAGTGTCTGCGGAGATCATTAATAAAATAAATTAAGATTCTCATCACTTGAAATTAGTTTTCGATAATTAATTCATCAATTATAATCATATCCATGATTATGAGTGGCGTTGGTGTCACCGCGGGTTTTGTTTTATCTTGCATAAGTAGACTTTAAAGAAAATTTTACATATGCATGCTTTTGTGTTATTCCATGTGCACACTCATTCCTCAATATATTGAGGACTTTCTGTCAACCCATATATGTACGCTTTTCTTTTCCCTAAGTGTGCAAAGTTCTCTATTCTTCTTACAGTCTATAACGTGCTCCAGTTGTCGTAACCTATGACTGTGTGCCATGTAGCCTCAGGCTGCGAAATTCACCAGACCGTGAACGACATATAGGATGTCGGTCTGACTTGGGAATTCCTGCCAATACAAACTGCAGATCTTTTCACTTCACTTTTTCAGTACGACCTGAAGTGTGGGTTAATTATATTAAATGAACTGCCCCTGTAATGTTATCTCATATCAGTTTGAAACTGTCAGTTGAAGTAAACAGGTATATTTTTGTTCCTGTTCATTGAAATTCAGTTAGGTAGCAAAGTGGTTAGTGCATTTTAAGTAAAACAGAAGATTGTTCATTTGGTGCCAAATCAGCTCAGTGAGATAAATATATATTTTAATAGACATGAACAACCGAGTGGATTTTTACTAATATTTATGGGTGTATTTGAAATGTATTAAGACAGTGGTTTTCACCGCCTGTCCGCAGAAATTTTCTGCCGGTCCTTGAACTAAACACTGTGATGAATGACGCAGAGATCAGAAATGAAATTCGTCGAGTTAAGAACTCCAGGCTGTTCTCGACACTGTGTGAGAGTATGCACTCGCAACACCAACATCTCTTTCTCCATGCAGAAGTGAGGTTGCTATCGAGAGAAGAGTACTTTCACGCCTTGTTGAACTGAGGAAAGAAGTAAAGCAGTTCACGCGTTTCTGCAGAGTTTGCATTTGGAGTCGAGATTTTCATGATTTTTTTGTTTTGATTTCATGTTTAGTACTTGATCTTGCGCAGCGGTTATGAGTACTTCTTTTTCTGTTTTCAAACCTGCCTCTCTCAGCCACCGTTTTGTTGATATTTCATCAGCTTGTTGCACATATTGACCATGGAGAGGTTTTTGGCTCCATCTATTTGTTAATGCCTGCTTTGCTGTTTTCTTCCATGTCTCTTTGTTTATTTATGGGGGTGACAAATCTTTCCACCCCTTCCTTTATTTGTCACTTATTTCTGTTATACCTTTTCTTACGGGATATTTTATGATTAAATTGTGGAACATTTTATTCATATTACTGATAGTTATGCAGTGAGAGTTTGAAAGTAGACTGGATGCACTGTGCGATAAGCAAAATATACGATGAACAATTGTCACAGTTATCTCCCATAACTAGGCCTAAGGTAACATGTCACGCTAAAAAGCTTATTTTGTTACCTTACAAATCTTTGGCTGGAACTCTACTGAAGTAATTGGGCGTGCCCAATAGGCATTGTTATCGATAACCGCATTAGTTACAGCGGTGAGTAGCGCTGACTAACACCTTCAATTAACAAGTAGATCAGACAATGCATGATGACTGACCAATGGCCTAATACCAGTCAGCTGTAGATGACCAATGGGAGCTAGGAGAATACAGTGGGGGGGGGGGGGCCACATTTTGAAAAATTATCCATTTGACCATCACTGTCAAGAATTCTTATGCAGTGAAGATGTGCTTTCAGTTCGTTCTGAAAGTCACGTGATAACGCCATACCACAGAGTTATAAGTTCTAAAATTGTAATTTTCTTATTTTCTTTCAGCTAAATAAAATGTAATTGTCATGTTTTCTTTCAGATGACTAAAAATGTGTTTTGATTTTCATGTATAATTTGGTATGCTCTCTTATAATTTTAAGATATCTTTATGTTATTTTATTAAGTAGAAATGCCATGTGATTTAATGCTGGTTGATTTATTAATTAATATGTGTAACCACTGTTGTAACTTGTAGAGAGTCTGACGAAAGCAAAATTAGGTCTCTGTAAAATATAGATTTTTTTATTCAGAGACCTTTTCTATTATAACCTTGATCTGTAAAATAATGCCTTATAACGTAGGGGTTTTCCTATTTCAATTTTGGCCTTTTAATACTACTTCAATTAATTCTCCAAGACTGTATTTTGAAAAGTATATAGGCCCTAAGTTGTAAGAGGATGCATAACCTGAATTAATTGTTCTCTCGTGTGCAGTAACTGTAAAATATAGTCTAAGAGTTTTTGAGGAGAGAGACAGTTAGAATTTGTCCAGTCTGCATTTCTTCAGCAGAAACATTGTTGTTTTCCAGCCAATGGTTTTAGTCCCCCAAAATATCTTCCAAAAATATCTCCCTTTAACTGCACTCCTCTAGGTGTAATTCTGAACTTGAGTGCCAGTATGCTAAGACATCCTGCAAGGGAGCCAGTGAGGTATCAGACATCATCCACTGTGGTCGAAAAAACGGACACAAAACTTCGATTTCTGTCATGTTGACATTTCATGAACTACCCTAATTTTTCTTATCATCCCCTGATGTGTGTTATTTATGTTGTCTAAACGTCATTTGATTGAAGTAACATTTTGAAATATTGTTCACTCCAGGGGCCTCTAGGCAAGGCTGTAGATAATTTCAAGAAACAACTTCAAGCAATTACTACGAGAGACATATTTTAGGTCTGAACTATAGATAGATAGATAGATAGACAGACAGACAGACAGATAGATAGATAGATAGATAGATAGATAGATAGATAGATAGATAGATAGATAGATAGACAGACAGACAGATAGATAGATAGATAGATAGATAGATAGAGGGACAGACAGATAGATAGATAGATAGATAGATAGATAGATAGATAGAGGGACAGACAGATAGATAGATAGATAGATACATAGATAGATAGATAGATAGATAGATAGATAGATAGATAGACAGACAGATAGATAGATAAATAGATAGACAGACAGACAGATAGATAGATAGATAGATAGATAGATAGATAGATAGATAGATAGAGGGACAGACAGATAGATAGATAGATAGATAGACAGACAGACAGATAGATAGATAGATAGATAGATAGAGGGACAGACAGATAGATAGATAGATAGATAGATAGATAGATAGATAGATAGATAGATAGAGGGACAGACAGATAGATAGATAGATAGATAGATAGATAGATAGATAGATAGATAGAGGGACAGACAGATAGATAGATAGATAGATACATAGATAGATAGATAGATAGATAGATAGATAGATAGATAGATAGATAGATAGATAGATAGATAGATAGGCAGGCAGACGGACAGAGAGACAGACTCGGTTTTCAAAGGTGTTCAGTCCATAAAAGATAGATATTTTTAAAAATAGCATTCATATATATTTATGTTCAAATTCACTTACCTGGCTTTTATCATCTAATTAATTATTCGTTTGTGCATAGTTTCATTCATAATAAAGCATGCCATCTAGAAAAACTGGAAACTTGAATTTATTATTAGCATTTTTATTCAAATGGGAAAGGGGAAGGGTAGGGGTAGGGGAAAGGGGAGCAATTTTAAAGGGAAACTGTCGCCAGGAAACGAATGTAATAGCTGTTATGAGAAAGGGTCAAAAGTTATGATTATTATTGCGTACTAACTTTGTTATTTTATTATCAAAAACACTAAACTGTCATTATCAAAATTTTGAAAATTATTGGTCCTCTACGCGGATGTATAACCATTATGATCAATGACACGCTGTGAATCATTTCGGACTTTGTTTTATATTGGTGACGGATTTCTAATGTTTTATTATGGTGGCGGATTATGTAATGTTTTATTATGGTGACGGATTATGTAATATTTTATTATGTTGACGGATTTTTAATGTTTTATTATGGTGGCGGATTATGTAATGTTTTATTATGGTGACGGATTATGTAATGTTTTATTATGGTGACGGATTATGTAATGTTTTATTATGGTGACGGATTTCTAATGTTTTATTATGGTGATGGATTAGGTACTACGACTCTTTGATCATACCATTGATGCAAAATGATAGTGTTCATTTCGATGAAATTTTAATTTAGACTGTTTAACAAGTGTTTTTAACGAGAGTATGAACTTTATGGAGTGCACTTTGCGCCTTGGAGGTAGTACAAATCGTTGGAAGTCGCGCGAAAACTGTCAGAATGTTGTTAATATATATAAATATCTGTATAATTATCTGCCTGTTGCTGTTCGAAGGAAAAGCCCCCAAAGCATCGAGTTATTCATGTGTACAAATTCACATTAATGTGCTTCGTTGATAAGTTGCCATTTTCCAAACTCTTGCCTTCAAAAGCTATTTTACCGTGTCAGTAGTTCTATTTTGTAATAATTTATTTATTTTGACAAAGAAATTATATCTCTCTGTCTCTCGTTTCCTAACAAAGTTATTTTTAGTTTGTACTCCAAACCAGACGTGTTCGGTTGGCAGCCACATACGTCTCCAGGTCAAAGGTGAACATCGTACTGACTTGACCCCTTGCTCAAGTTCGACACGTCAACAAAAATTCAACGCAGCTTGAAAAGCGTTTGTAAACGTTGAAAAGAAAGGATTGGACCGTGCAGGAGACATAGAGAGAGACAGATTGCATTCATTGGGAAGATTATTTTTATGATAAAGTGCATTTGTTTCTCCTTCATATAACCTTACCTTAGATTTCATTTTCACACGCACGCACACACACACACACACACACACACACACACACACACACACACACACACACACACACACACACACACACACACACACACACACACACACACACACACACACAGCACCTTTCTCGAAAAGACAAAGTACAGTTATTTGTGGACGTATCTCTATTTGGCCTGCATAATGACATGATGGATCTGTCCTAATACTAGGGCCGTAACTATTGGTGTCAGAAACAAAAAAGGACACGTGGATTTCGCATTTGCCGGTCACTGTAATCCAGGCCACCTGCTCAATATCCCACTCTTACCCTCCGCTTCGAATGACAGATCAATTGATATGTTGCGTGTCTCAGCAGCTCTGGCCAGGGCGAGGCAGGGTGGCAAATCTGGATTAAATGGTCATTGTGACGGAGCAGATAAACATAATGCCGTTCATGTGGTGCATCCACCCTAATGGCAGCCTAGGGACGGCGAACGGCACACTTAATTTAACCGATACACTAATTCCATTTCTAAACAAACATACTTCTACTTGTCTCTTGATGTAGTGAGAGAGAAATGATCTTTAAAATTTTACTAATTTAAAAGAGGCCCATCAGAACGTTATGTTGTATGGCATTGTCATCATGGCCACACCACTTTTCCAATCAGAAAACTGAATGTACTTGGTCATCAATAACATGAATGTAGGTTGTCCATTAAAGAGCTGAATGTAGCTTTTCCATCAAAGAGATCAATGTAGCTTGTCCATCAAAGAGATCAATGTAACTTGTTCAACAAAGAGATCAATGTAGCTTGTCCAACAAAGAGATCAATGTACTTGTCCAACAAAGAGATCAATATAGCTAGCTTGCCCATCAAAGAGATCAATGTACTTGTCCAACAAAGAGATCAATGTACTTGTCCAACAAAGAGATCAATGTAGCTTGTCCAACAAAGAGATCAATGTAGCTTGTCCAACAAAGAGATCAATGTAGCTTGTCCAACAAAGAAATTAATATAACCTGTGGATGAAAGAAATGAATGTAGCTTGTCGATGAAAGGTATGAATAGACCTTAACCATCACTGAAATGAATGTAGCAAGTCTATGAAAGAAATTAATTAGATTGTCCATCAAAGAGCTGTGTGTAGCTTGTCCATCAAAGACATGAATGTAGCTTCTCCATATAAAATACGAATGTAGCTTGACCATCAATGATATGAATGTATCATGTCCATAAAAAATGAATGTAGCTTGTCGATATACATAGGAATGTAGCTTATCCATAAAAAAGCTGAATATAAGATATGGATGTAGATTGTCCATCAAACAAATGAATATTACTTGTACGTGAAATGAATGTAACTTGTCCATAAAAAAATCTTAATGTAGCTTTTCTATCATATAAATATTGCTTGTCCATCAAAGAAATTAATTTAGCTTGTCCAGAGAAAATATGAATGTAGCTAGTCCATATAGAATATTAATGCAGCTTGTCCATATAGAATATTAATGCAGCTTGTCCATATAGAATATTAATGCAGTTTGTCCATATAGAATATTAATGCAGCTTGTCCATATAGAATATAAATGCAGCTTGTCCATATAGAATATTAATGCAGCTTGTCCATATAGAATATTAATGCAGCTTGTCCATATACAATATTAATGCAGATTGTCTATATAGAATATTAATGCAGCTTGTCCATATATAATATTAATGCAGCTTGTCCATGCTATAAATGAATGTATATTGTACATGATATAAATGAATGTAGCTGTGACACGGGAACTCCACTTAGTTATTGAAAATTATTATTATTATTAATTAATCTTTCATAACTAATTTTAAGGGATGAGAATATTAATTTTATTTTATTAATGATCCTCCAACAGACACAATTCCCTCTCACTTGGCGGATATTTTGGCATTGTAAACGTTTTCTCTATTCCACAGCATCAACCAACACTTACAGTCACATAAGGTTTCCGTGAGGGGAAAACATCTTACTAAAGGATAAGACAAATCCATCTTAATATATTTTTAGCGAGCCCCCTCCACTCACTTTTTTCTCCAAAATAAGATTATCAATATCAATATGTGTAAGATGGTCAATAAATTTATTAAAAGAAAAAATCAAATATACATATGGCAATTACAATGAAATAGATAACTAACACAATATTTCATAATTTATAATGTTTGGATAACTATTGTGTACGGTCTCTATCTACATATATATATATAATTACAATTCAACAATAGAGCCAATACAAATAGCAGATTTATCATATCAGATAACAGAAATGGAGTTATTAGAGTTGAATGTGTAAATTTACGTGACCTGGCTTAAGCACTGCTTAACAGTCTTTCACTTGCTTTTGTGACAATGTCACAGTGTCAGCTCCCACAGTCTTTCATTTTCTTTTGCAACAATGTCAAAATGTCTGTGTTCAGCAGTGTTCCCCCACCAATGGAAACTCTGACACGCTGCTTTATTCTCGAATGTTTCCTCCTACATCACCCCTTCATGTAGGATATGATTTCAACAATTCTGGTAACTTTATTGCACCAGGATTCTCCAGAATGTATCCAGCTTATTTACTCTGATACAACAATAGTGCACAGCACACTCCTTAATGCTTACACAACTGCAACACACTGCAAGTTCCCCACATTCCCCAGTCACTCAAGCCACAGTCAGTGAACAAATGAAGGGTAGCTGGGAATTTGAAAGTTGAACTTGAGACACCACACTCAGGACAAACGTCAAAAGAAGGCACTTGTTCACTGTAACATATAATTAAGATTTTGATATAATATATGAATGTTGCTTGTCCATATAAGATATGAATGTAGCTTGTCCATATAAGATATGAATGTAGCTTGTCCATCAAAGAGCCTAATGTAACTTGTACATCAAAGAATTTTTTGGGGCTGATATTTCCCTCTGAGGCTGCAGTAGATTTTTCATTATCAGATGCTCTTGAACTTGGGTAAAATTATTCAAGAATGTTTTCATGGAAATTTTGATGTCAAGTAATTTTTTAAAATTGTATTAGTTATATGTATATGCTAAATTTATTGACCTTACACATATTGATAAGCTTATGTTGGAGAACAAAGATGGTGGATGGAGGCTCGCTAAACATAGACTAAAAGACAGGTTTATCTTTTCCTTTAGTAAGAAGTTTTCCACCTATGGAAATATTGTGTGATGGTAAATGTTTGTCTTTAATGTTGCGGAAGGAAGAAAATGTTTACAGTGCATGCATATCTGCCAAATAAGAGAGACGAGTGGTGTCTGCTGGAGAATTATTAATAACATAAATTAAGATTCGCATCACTTGTAATTAGTTATGGATGATTAATTAAATAATAATAATCACACCATTAACTATGTGGCATAGGTGTCATATATAGGTCTTGTTGTGGGTTGATATTGTTGGTTGTAAAGAGGTTTGGGGTAAGTTTAGAAGTGAGTGTATGGGTGTGTGAGCTGTGTTCAGTTGATGGAGTGTTGAAGTGGATTGATTAGGAGGTTGCGATTTGGTTAGCAAGTTGTTAGGTTGGAGTAGGTTAGTGAATGTGGCTGTTAAGTTGTTGGCTTTTCTTTTAAATTATAAATTATTTAAGTTTATATTTTCCCCCTTTTTTTCACTTAGAGTAAGTGAAGCGTATTAGTCTCCGAAAAAAGAGTGTTAGGGCTGTTTGCATGCGTGTGTGTATGTGTGTGTGTGTGTGTGTGTGTGTGTGTGTGTGTGTGTGTGTGTGTGGTTCTGTTTGTGCATAGTATAAATAGTGAATAGAGTAAAGACTACAAGAGTCTAGCCTCACCCACCATTATGTATCAGGATGGGTACAGAAAGTGTAACATCTGCATCATCAAATTAATCTGATTAGAAATCCATATCGATCTTTATTCAACAAGCGATAAACGAAAAGCAGGAAATTATTTGTTCTCAGAGTCGTTGATACATTCTTAAGCAATACATCTTCTACCCACTGTTAATTCTTTTGTAGGTTTCACTGATGGTAATACTATTATCATCAAAGTTTTGTTTATACTCCATCTCTAGGGAAGTACCTCTGAGTTTACACAATATTCAACAGAGTTGCGTACCATATATCACGTGATTTAATAAACTCACATGATTATCACGTTTCAGAAGAAGAGCCACTCGTTACCTGTTGTAAATATAATGAAATAATAATAATAAATCACCAGAATGTTTCTGAATCATGTGAGTATAATATCAATCCATCCTTAATATCTTGGCTGGACACGAGTTAGATACGGTCTTTTAAGTCGACAATGCGTCCCGTATCAGTTTACGAGATTTTAAAGTATTGATGAAATGTCACTTATTTGATTGGAATGCTTGCTTTTTGTTTCTATACTCAAAATTTTTATACAAACGTGGCTTTTTGTTTCCATGCTCAAATTTTTTATGCAAACGTGGCTTTTTGTTTCCATGCTCAAAATTTTTATGCAAACGTAGTTAATCTTGTTTTGCATTTTACACTCATGAAAATTGCCTTGGAAAACTACATATTTTTATTTTCTTTCTCTCTTTTAACGTTGAGTAGCTGATAGAGATCTGTTAAATCCAGCCAATATGCCTTTTTATTTTCCTTTCATTCTTGACCCTTTCGTTTGTCGTAAATGAAAGAAGTAACTTTTGCTTCTAAGCACCTACATTTTTTAATGCCTCGATCGGGTTCGGGCGAAGGAGGGGAAGCGGGGCAAAGGTCAACTATGCCAGGTAAATGATGATAACAAACTCCAGAATGGAAAAATAAAATAAAATAATAATAATAATAATGGTTATTACTTTCCTCTGCATTCATATAGTTTAATGACTGGGAAGGTCAGTCTTAACATTATGCACACCCATATACATTTTAGGATTCCACACCAGTCTTTTTTCCTTCTTTTCTTAGAGAGTGAATAAAGTAACACCCACAATAACACTAACAGCTCAAAATATAAACAAGATGAAAATTTTAGACACATATTCACGTGTGTGTGTGCACATTCAGTCATTGGGCAGAATGTTCTTTTACGAAGTGGTTTACTAATTCACAAAGTTAGTCCATTATGTCCATTTCATAGTCATGCACACTGTTTTTATTATCAAAATTGTGGGGAAATTCTCATGAAGGCTAGATTTGACAAATTTAGAATTATCAAGCATAATTTTACAGGGCCTACATATTAAAGGAGGCATTCCATGTTTGCTTTGTCAATATGGGGACTCTGATGTTTATCACTAATATCAGTCCAGCTTCAGTAGAAAAAAACAGTTTC
Organism: Sinotaia quadrata; assembly: GCA_028829895.1. Classification (NCBI taxonomy): domain Eukaryota; kingdom Metazoa; phylum Mollusca; class Gastropoda; order Architaenioglossa; family Viviparidae; genus Sinotaia; species Sinotaia quadrata. The sequence goes on along the minus strand of CM054178.1, from coordinate 129,772,548 downwards.
AATGTTTGATAGTACTATAAAGCAACTTTATGTCACAAGAAAAATATGACATGATGAGACATGATTATAAAATAAATACATTTATCAATTAGGATATTAATTATTATGATCAGCAATATTAATTAATTCTTATTTTAGTATCCGTCTTTATTTTCAATCATTTTGTGCTGCCTTGTTTCCAGATTTCAAGCATGTGGGTGCTGATGTTGGCATTTGCTCTTTTAAAAATAAGCACTGCAAGAGGTAAGAGTGGGAACACCAAGTAATATTTTTTCTTTTAAAAATTATTAATATAAACACTTTCTAAGTTTGATTTTGTACTTTGGTAAATGAGGTTTAGTTTTTTTTTTCAAATTCTGTATTGAAAAGTAATATTGCATTGGATTATATTTCCTAAGATATATATTTCATCAGTATGGATTTCTGTAAGAGTTTTATGCTCAGATCTCTAGCAATTGGAATAATTTTGTATTATATTTATAATTAAGTGGGGTTTTTTGAGCAGTGTAAGAAATATAGGTAAAACTATTAGTAACTTCCATTTGGTACAGTTTTATACTATTATTCTCTGTATAGTGAAGCTTACAAATGTAGGTAAGATTATTATTTTTTATAATCACTTAAGTGAAATTTACTGTAAAGACATTTTTACTGACATAGGTCTTATTCTCTAAACACTATTTGACACTTTAACACGAGCCTGTTGGACATCACTAATAAAAGCATCATACAGTTGGTTGAGAAGTTTCTTAATTATGTGTCTTGTTTAATTCTTTCTGTCTCATTCTTTTATTCATGACATGACAAAACAGAGAACTACTAGTCAGTATAGTGACTTGTGAAACTCAAAGAGTAAAGAATTGTTTGGTAGTGTACTACTAGTAGTAGTACTACAATTGGTCCACTAATGGTTTTGATAATCAGTGTGTTTGTAGTACTTTTCCTTATACATGTTTAACTGTTTATCCATTATCTTCAGATGACAAATAAATAAAGAGTTGAATATAAACTACAGTAAAGAATAAAATAAATGCATGCTCTTGTTATTTTGTCCTTTATTTATAAATTATATACATAAATTCTGATTATTATTTTAAAAAAATAATCTTACGACAACAGATTTTGTTTTGTATTGTCTTTGAAACTTGAAATTTCTTTTTCCTTTTCTTTTTTAACATTCTATGAAAGCCTGAATTTACATTTGTTTTTATTTTAGCATGCTTTAAAACCCTGAATGTTTCTGATAGGCACTGAAAACCTGAATTTTCTCTTGTTAACAGAATTTGAAGAACTGAAATTTCTCTTATTGTTAATTTCAACTTTGAAGATCTGAATTTTCTCTTGTTGTAAATTCACTTTGAAAGCCTGAATGGTCTTTTGTTGTTAACAGACTTTGGATGCCTAATTTTCAGTTGTTGTTAGACTTTGAAGGCCTGAATTTTCTCTTATTATCAGATTTTGAAGGCCTTAATTTTCTCTTGTTGTTAACAGATTTTGAAAACCTTTTGTAAACAGACTTTGAAGGCCTGAATTTTTGTTGTTGTTAACAGAATTTGAAAGCCTGAATTTTCTCTTATTGACAGAATTTGTTGGCCAGAATTTTCCCTTGTTATTAAGAGAATTTGTTGGTCCGAATTTTCTCTTATTGTTAACAGAATTTTATGGCCTGAATTTTCTTTTGTTAACAGAATTTGAAGGCCTGAATTTTCTCTTATTATCAGAATTTGAAGGCCTTAATTTTCTCTTGTTAACATAATTTGAAGAACTGAATTTTCTCCTGGTTAACAGATTTTGAAAGCCTGAGTGTATTAAAGAGTAAGACCCCTGACAACATACAAGCTCAGACTGTGGCTGGAATGATTCAGCGTTTTGTGGGAAGTAGAGCAAGTGATTTCAACATTACTGTTGATCACTCCTTGGGTCCTTCCAACAAAGATACATTTGTGGTAAATAGAAAACAGATTAAATAAAATAAATTTTTAAAAGTTTGTTCCTTGATTCAATCTTTTCCCATATAAAAAAATGAAAAGAAATTGTATTAAGATCTAATGAGTGGTGTTATTACCCCCCCCCCCCCTCCACACACACACACACACACTTTGAGGAACAAATGATTGAATGAATGATTTCTTTAGTTTGCTGGATGCTGAATTACATTTACAACCATTGTTTTGTTTTTTTTAAAAATTGATAATTTTCTTAATTTAGATTCAGATTGTTGGGTCACAGCTGCATATCACAGCTTCTTCAGGTGTTGCGGCTGCAATGGGTTTTTATTATTACCTGAAATATTTCTGCCAGAGTCAGATCACTTGGGGTGGTTCAAACATTAATTTACCAAATCCTCTTCCTGTAATTTCTCCAATCACCATAACAACACCGGACAGGTATGCTTGAAATGTTTTGCTTTCCTTTGCATGATGATTGGGTTTTTACCTTATTTATATTAGTGTATACTGAATTACAAAATGCTCTTTTCTTAACTGCAAAATTCATTCATATTATCAAATAGTGTACTGTGAATTTTTGGTCGTAAAGTAAGTTTGGATATTTTAAAAAATAATATAAAATCATAAATGGCTTGTAAATCATTACATTACATGTCAAACTAAATATATTTTTGAAAACTGTTTTTTTTTAATATTATTCATTTAATTTTTTGCTAAATGTTAAGTGAAAACTGACAGGTTATATCAAAATGCACATTAATTAATAGAAGAAAATGGTTGGGAAGTTATTCAGTCCTTAAATACTAGTGGGGTGGAGGTGGCAGAGACAATTATAAGTGTGGCTCAGCAGCTCTGCGCTTGTCTAGGGGGGAATGTACTGTGATATGTTAGCTCACACTAACCACCATCTTGCATATATTTTGTACCAAAATAAAGCACAATTGTCAACAGAATAACAACACAAGATGTAAAGTATAACAAAATATAAAAGTAATATATAATTGAAATATTTTAATTTCTCAATCAGTCATTGAAACACCTCATTACTCTTATTCATTATTTAGAAAGATCTGTAACTGTTTAAAAAGTGATTGTGATATGAATAATAATACTATGACAAAATAAGAAACATGTAAACTCATCATTATTCACACTCCATTTGCTGGTTATTGGTTTTACATCAGCACTAAATCTTTAACAAAGGAAAAATTCAGTGCTATGAATCTAATAAAAAATAATAAAATATCCTTCATAATAAAAAAAAAAGAAAAAAAGAACCACAGATGAATTTGATATTTTGACAATCATTCATTTATCCATCCATTTGTCCACTTGGCCATTGACAGACAATGATTTAAATTTCTAATTTTAATTTCTGAAAGATTCCGATACTACCAGAATGTATGTACAGTCAGCTATTCTCATGTATTCTGGAACTGGGACCAGTGGGAGCGTCATCTGGACTGGATGGCAATAGCTGGCATCAACTTACCCCTTGCATTCACTGGTCAAGAAGCAATATTTCAGCGGGTGTGTTCTGATGTTCTGATTGCCATGTTTGTTGTATTTAATGTGATACATTAATGCAAGCCATGTTCATTATGGTTCTTTATTTGTAGTCCGGTTTCACAAGGCAAAATACCTACAGAGAAACATTTAAGTAGGAGAGAATTTGAGAAAGTTGTTGTTTGAAATCAGAATATGTGGACAAAGATACATTGAAGTTTTAAAGGGAAAAAAATAATGCTTTTAAATTAGAAATTTGTTTGATAAAGACTACCATTGTTTAGTATTTATAAAGAACATCAAAGAAGTTTGAGGAAGGGGAGACAGTTTAAATGGATTATTGTTTTTCCTGAACTTGTACATGCTTTCGTAGGAAATTTTAGGTGGCTTTGAAAGAAAATAAAAAGTTTATGAAGATTTTATTCTACACCATTTCTTATTATATGTTAAAACTAGACTTGAGTGCGTATTAATGTTTTACAATTCAAGTACTGGTTATAATTGTACAGCTATTATGTATGTGATTATAAATTCAATGTATATTTTATATATTTCATAATTTAGAATTTAACAATGATAACTGCTGCATTATAAATAAATAGTGCAATAAAATTCACTTAAATGAAGTACAGATGATTCATATTTCTAAATTAATTCAAAGTAAAAGAGTCATCTCACCTTATTTCATCTTGTTTATTAATAATATACTCTTAATTAATCTGAACTAAATTTTTTAAAATTTTGCATTAACTTTCAGTTTCTGACCTAAATCCATGGAAAAAAGATTTCTCTTTGTAAACTACATGAAAACATATCCCAGCCCTGTCGTTTGCTGAACACCGAATATATTATTCCTTTAAACTCATTTGATGTTATCATTTAATTCTGTCACATTTACATTTTTTACTGGAAATTGAAGCTGGAGAATTTCTACATTGCACCACATTTTATCTTTACTATTTCTTAGTACCTCATAAAGTTGAGTTAAAAAAATTCATTCACATTTGATTATTTCTTTTCTTCACATTTGATTATTTCTTCAAATTATATACTGGCATTAATTAGGTCATACACACAAATAATACCATGTGCATACAAATGCTCACAAATCATATACATTGCTCAAAAATATTACACACATAAAAACAAATTTGAATGAGTTATAGGAATTAAATAATTAAATACTTATTAACATAGTTCTTCTGTTGATAAATTAAATAATTAAATACTTTACTTATTAACATAGTTCTTCTTTTGGTAAATTAAATAATTAAATACTTTATTTATTAACATAGTTCTTCTGTTAGTCATGTCATTATAGCCTTTTCAGGAAAAGTGGATTAACCTTTATGCATTGAAAATATTCAACATTACTTATATTGTTTAAAACCAAGCTTAGATTAATTCTGATTGAATTTTTCTACTGTTCTTTATTTTAATGTGTGATAAAATCTTGATGGTGTCATTTTGATTTAGCTCTACATGAACTTGGGAATCACTTTTGAAGAACTTGAAGAATTCTTTGGTGGGCCAGCATTTTTAGCATGGTATTGTTTCTCAGTTTTCTTTTATTTTTGTCGGTCTGTCTGTCTGTTTCCTTCCTTTGCCTCCTTGATAGTCAGAGAATTAAACATAATTGTAAATGTTGAGTTTTCTGTAGTAGATCTAAAATATTATTTTACAAGACTGCTATTTCAAAGAGTTTTTTCAGTAGATCTAAAGCATTATTTTCCATGATTGCCATTTTACAGTTTCCTCAGTAGGTCTAAAGCATTATTTTACAAGATTGCCATTTTACAGAGTTTTTTTCTCATTGGAATTGTTCTGAACTTGTAGGGCTAGGATGGGCAACATACAGGGTTGGGGCGGTCCACTGCCTCAGACATGGATCACCAACCAGCTTCTACTGCAACATCGCATTCTGCAACGCATGCGTGATTTTGGCATGACTCCTGTCTTACCTGGCTTTGCTGGCCATGTTCCTGCTGCTCTCACTCGGTAATGTGCTTTAAGATAAAGGTTGTGATTATGGATCAAAGTTTTGTAGAATACAGAGAGCAAATAGAATTCAATTTTATAAGTTCCTGCTGCTCTCACTCGGTAATACGCTTTCAACTAAAGATTGTGATTATAGAACAAAGAAGTTCAGTTTTGTTTTTAGACTGAACAGATCTTTTGACTTGCAAATTTTTCACATGGTTAAGATTTACTCATTTAAGAGTATTCACTTTTCATTAACTGAATTAGTAAAGATTGTTAGTTTTTATCGGTTATAGAATTTCAAATTGACAACTTCAGATTTGTTTATTTTTTTTTTTTTTAAGTTCTGAGAAACTGACAGTAATTCAATTTGTCTTGAAATTATAAACTTCACTTTGCATTTAAAGTTTTTTTTTAAAGTGTTTAAGAAACTTATTAGTTTCCATTGCCATTGAAAAAGTAATGATTTGTCTTTTGAAAAAAAAAAGTCTTTTTAATATTCATATATCATGTAATAGTGTTAAATGTTGTGCTATTTTTATCTTCAGAAATTAGAAACAAATACAGTCTACCTTAGATTTTCTTCATTAATAGACTTAGTGTATACTGACAAGAAAAGTTTAAGTTTTGGTATATGTTCAGAGTAAATAAGATATATATATATAACTTAAACAGTTAAATATTATGGATAAATATTAAATATTTCAGTATTTTAAAAATTATTCTTTAAGTATAAGCTTATATAGTGTTGAGTTGAAGAATATGGTCAGTCATGAATGATTCCTTCATCTACAGTATATATCCACATGCCAACGTCAGTCGACTTGGTGGATGGGGTGGTTTCAACATGACTTATTCCCAGTGAGTGTAGTATTTTAATACTGTGCCTGATTATCAGGAAATAATAAATTATTAGTAACTGCATTTGTATGAGTATAAAATATCGCTTATTTTATTGTCAGTTTTGCAAAGAAGTTTTAATTTTTCATAGGAATGTATGTATTTATTATATTATTGTTATTAAAAAAAGAAAATCTGCATTTTGCATGAGTTTGTACAATATTAATTATATTTTTGTCTAATTTGATTGGCATTCCATATCATTGTAATAATATATATGTACAGTATTCATTTTCCTGTAGGCGAAAAAAGTTTCATATTATGAGTTATGTGTTTTGTTATTTTTTTTTACTCATCTTTCATATTATATTTTATAAGTCTGATTTCCAGCATCTTGTCTTCATGTCTCCTCTTCTCTTCTTCAACCATACCTCACTGCCCTCTTTTCCCACAGTATTTGTATGCTGCATATTGTTTCATTTATTTCATTTGTATCTTTTTTCACCTAAGTTTCCAGTAATATTTTAATTTACATTTAGCACGTATTTACTGGACTTCAGTGATCCACTATTTACAACTCTTGGAGCCAAATTTATCCAACTGGTAAGTTTGACAAGATTTATGTGTGAGTGTGTGTGTGTGTGTGTGTGTGTGTGTGTGTGTGTGTGTGCGCGCGCGTGTGTTACTAACTATCATGATACAGATTTTAACTATCAAACTGTTTTGCTAATGCAAAATTATATACTGTGAAATACATATTTTATTCAGTAACTCAATTTATTACTTGCCAAAATTGTTTTTTGTTTTTATTACTTGTTGTTTCTGTTGCTTTTAATTGTTATTTAAGTTACTAAGAAAATAGATTGACTGTTGATTATTTGTTTAAACATATGAACAAATGATCTGATTAATCTCCCCTAGCAAACACAAGACACAAATGTGTGCATATCATGAATATTTAACATAAGACAAATTCATTCAAATTAACTCTATTCTGTACCATGTACTGAAAATTGATCATTGGTGATCAATGGAAATAGCCTTTATTAAGCGGTTTCATGAAACTTAAAAAACTTGTAATGATATTATTCTCACTTTATTTTATTTTATTTATTCATAGCTGAATGATTTGGTATATGACATAATGTATTCTTTGTTGATAAAGTGTTGCAATTTATCAGTTTCCATGATGCATGCATTATTGCTTTTTGTTATTATGAAAATATACATTATACACACAACATATTTACTAATTAGAATTTTGTAATAAAATTCATACCTGTTGTGCACAAATGATTATAATTGAAATATAAAACAGATTTGTTTGATTATTCCACAATATGTAGTTTTTTTCCTTCTTTGTGATTGGTATGGGTACCCATTTTTTAATCTTTAGTTTGAAAATCTATAACCTATTTGAAAATCATATAAATTTGGAACAATATTCAAAACTATTTATAATGTTCATCTAAAGCTTCCCCACTCAGTGCTGAACACAATATATAAATGAGAAATAAATTATTTATTTATTTTAAACATATGTGTGTTCTCAGAAAAGATGTAGAAGTCCTGTAACTTTTAAGAGTTAATCTCCTCTAGCAAATACAAGGTACTAAATGCTCAAGTGATGGATTGGTAGGGAAATTAAACATAAACTCGTTAACATTTATGTCTTGTGTAAGGTTTTATTCACAGGTTTTTATTCACAGATTCATAGTCATTTATAAGTCTTGTTTTTAGTATGAAAGATCATTTAGTTTAATTATTAATATGTTGTTTATTAGTATTGTAGGGTTTTAACTCAGATTCATAATAAATTATATGCCTTGTTTTTATAGGGGAGATCATTTAATTTATTTGAATTAACACATTGTTAAAATGCCGTTTAAGCAGAATAAAGATCTCTTTGGGCTTTAACTAACAGATTCTTAATAACTGATATCTCCTATTTGCTAGGAGAGATCACTCATATTAATTAGTAATGCATTATTCTGAACAAATTAAGGACCTCTTGCAGCAAACACTTTTTCATTTCAGATGGATAGCGAGTTTGGTGTAGATCATATCTACAATGCAGATACTTTCAATGAAATGGACCCCAAAACAAAGTAAGATTTCTGAACCAACAGTTTAATATTTAAATAGATATAGTGTGACAGTTAAATAGAGGGGAATAAAAGACTAAAGTTTCTATCTCACCAGACTTAAAGCCAATATTTCATCTTATAAATTGTTGCAAAAAACTAATCACAGACAATTTAAAGACAAAATGTTGAATTTATTTTGTATGACCTTCTGATGCATATTGATATTGATAATCTTATGTTGGAGAAGAAAGTGGATGAACGGGGGCTCGCTAAATATAGATTAAAAGTCTGATTTGTCTTCTCCTTTAATAAGAAGTTTTCCCCTCACAGAAACCTTATGTGACTGTAAATGTTGGTTGATGTGGAATAGAGAAAACGTTTACAATGCCAAAATATCCACCAAGTGAGAGATGAGTGATGTCTGTCGGAGGATCATAAATAAAATAAAATTAATATTCTTCATTAACTAAGTGCCATGCATGTGTCACACTGATAAAAATGTTTTAATTATAATTTCTAGTTACAGCATCAGAACTATTTTATTTATTGAGGAGGTTGCTGGATGGTTTTACTACTGTTGAGGGCTATTGTAATCACAACTTAATCATTTGCTTGTCCCTTGGTAATGGGCACAGTGTAATTCTGCCCAGACATTGTTAAGAGTAATATTTTCATAAGCTCACACAAAAATGTTGCTATCCACAACCTACTTAGTGGAATCCCCTGCAAATCATTATTTATAAACAAAATACTCATTTGAAAATATGACACTCTAGTATCTGTAATTGTTGCCAACGTTTTTTTTTTTTTTTTTTATAGCAGCCATAGTAGGCAAGTTGTGTTTGGGAGAATAAATACTGACACTAGATGAGAAAACATAAAATGCCTCATGGAATAATTATGATTATCTGTAGATCATTGTATTATATCACCTGCCAGCTTGGGATTACTTGTGCCTGAAGGAAATATAACGTTTGTAAATTCAGCAAGCATTAGGTTCTGATAACCTAGCTTGACGAAAACTAATTGTACAGTTTCCATGAATTGTGTGTTGCCAGTGACACAGGATACATCAGCTCTGCAGGATTTGCAGTCTTCAATGCCATGCAGCAGGGGGATCCAGATGCCATTTGGTTTGTTCATATATTTTATTCCATGCTTTTAGGCTACAGAGAGTGGCATATTTATAGTTTATGGACAAGCAAGCTGCAAAATTGACAAGAAGTTATAGTCATTGTGTCTTGATAAATTAGGACCATCTTAGTCCCTGGCCTGTAAGTTGATTGTTTTCTAACTGCAAATGGCAGTTTTAAATTCTAAATAAAGTAAGGGATTAATTTAGCAATGTTGCCCATTACTACTAAAAAGATTATGAGTAAATCACACACTATATATTTTTTCAAACTAAGAAATAAGAAAGTTTGGATATAAATGCATTTTAAAACAGTGTTGAAATGTTTCTTTTATATTATTTATTTGAGGAATCATGACATTAGGCCTAAAGTGCACAGAAAATAGTCCTGAGTTAATGTTATTGTATTGAAACTCAAAACACTATGCTCATAATTCTTGCAACAGAAAGAAGCTGAACCACATTATATAGACATACTTGAAGAATTTGGTCATCAAAGATTTTAATATTATTTTTATTTTATCATAATACTGATAATTAATGCTCTGATGTGCTTGGTTTAAAAAGATTCGAAAATGTAACACTTAAACAGAAATATTGTAACAGTAGTTTTTCTTTGATAACATTTGTAGGAAATAAATTTTGTTAGATTATCAGAGTACCATTAAAACTTTATCAGATTTTGTTAGATTAAATATCAGAGTACCATTAAAACTTTTCATGACCTGATGTTAGTTATTTAATGCCTTTTCTGTCATTCAACCTGTTGGACCTTTTGGTTGGATGATAAAAAAAATTTCTAAACAAGGGTTCACAATCTTTCTCACTTTGTAGAGAGTAATTTAAAAGGGAAGTAAGTTGAGTTAGGGCTATGGGATTCTTGTGGCACTACATGTATTTCCAATTTTGAAGTCACTGACTTCTTATCTCCCCTTTATGGTTGGTGATGTGCTTGTTGGTTTGTTCTTTCCTATGAAAATGTATTTTGTGGTGTTAAGGTCGCTTATTGAGTGCCGAATTATTAAAAATATGCTCTTGTCTGTTTAATTATTGACATAATGATTTTATTGTGCTTACTTATTGAAGCTGTATCAGTTTTAATTGCTCATTAATGAATTGTTTGATTTATAAATGTGAGGTCTTTACTTGTATATTTTTTTATAATTTATTTGTACAGACATTATTTTCCACTTTTAAATTAACAGACATTATTTTCACTATTACTTTATAGACATTATTTTCCACTTTTAAATTTACAGACATTATTTTCACTATTACTTTATAGACATTATTTTCCACTTTTACTTTACAGACATTATTTTCCACTTTTACTTTTGAGTCATTGTCTGAGCTGACTTAAACATCGAATATTTGTGTGAAAATTTTTTTGAGTGGACTTAGAATATTTGAGTTATTATATTTTAACTGAGTTGAATAACACTGAATATTTGTGTCGGTATATTTTAACTATGAGTTGACTTACACTGAATATTTGTGTCGGTATATATTAACTATGAGTTGACTTATACTGAATATTTGTGTCAGTATATCTTTACAATGAGTTGAAATGCACTGAATATTTATGAAAATCATAAATTTGAGGTGACTTGTAGTGAGTATTTGTGTGTTTAAGCTTACCTATACTAAATAGTTGTCAAAATCTTAACTTTTTTCTTGCACTGTCAACCTCCATTGTTTGTCTTCTTTGATTAAAACTTTTCATATTTTGTGCATCATGTGTCTGTTTTGTTTTTCAAATATATTGTTTGTGTTTCTTTTTTAATATAAAATTGTTTACTTTTGATACTTTGGATAGGCTGATGCAGGGTTGGCTGTTTGAGAATGATGGTTTCTGGAAGCCACCACAAATCAAAGCTCTCTTGCACTCAGTGCCACTGGTAAATTTATGATTTTGATCACAACAGTCTAAATAATTATCTGTGGATAAATTAATTATAGTAATTATGAAGGAAGATTGTAAACTGTAACTTTTATTTGAGAAAGATCATAAAAATAAACTTGTTGTTCCATCTTATTATTTATTGTAAGATAAGGAATAATTTTTTTTGTGTGCATTTGAAAGAGAATGTAAATGTGCACCATTAGTAATGAGATCATTACAGTGATTATTATCAGGAGAATTCTTTTTACTTCATCCATTGTTTTATTGTGAAATGTGGTCTGTGTTATGTTGCATTTATATGTAAGTCCTAACTGAGGGAACTCTGTAATGTTTCAAAGAATAGATCCTATACCAGAACATTAAGACCGAAATTCAGATACAGATGAAAAAATTTTAGTGCAAGTTTGGAAATAATATAAAGCACAGTTCCAAGATCTGGGATGACCAGTTTCAGATACTAATAGTGCACGGATGACTAAATTCAAATACTAATAGTGCAATAGATATCTCTGAATTTAGTCATACTTACACTTGTATCTGAATTTTAGTATGCATCTCAAATATAATCACTCTCATACTTGTACCAAGTTGTCTTTTAATTCCCAGACTTATCGTAATGTTAATTACCCTCATATTTGTGTCAGGTTGATGTAATTCCCAAACTTACATTGTAATGCTAAAAATCACCCTCATACTTATATCAAATTGACACCATCCCTGGACTTGTATCTGAATTCTGTCATCACCATATTTGTGTCTGAATTTTATTTACTCTCATGTTTGTTTCAGAATTTACCTGTCTTTTGGTTAACCACATATTTGTATCAGAAATTTACTTAACTACTTAACTCTGACTTCATATTGGAAATTTAGTCACTTCATCTGACTTTTATTGGGAAACTTACAATTCCATTTTTAATTTTGTTATGTTGCTCTTTTCCTTCCTTTTTATTTGTTTAGTAAGATTTTATCATTTTGTTTTTACAACTAAGCTTTGTCCATCTTGAGAAAACCAGCCTGATTGATTCAGAACTATAAGTTGAAATAAACTAATGGTAGTTTGAAATATTTCAGGAGAGAATGATTGTCTTGTATCGCATTTCTGGGCTGAATTACACAAATAAACTAATGGTGGTTTATTTGAAATATTTCATGATGAGAATGATTTTCTTGTATCTCATTGCTGAACTGAATCACACAAATAAACTAATGGTGGTTTTAAATATTTCAGGGTCGAATGATTATCTTGGATCTCATTTCTGAGCTGAATCCAGTGTATGTTTGGACAGAGTCATTCTATGGTCAGCCATTTATTTGGTGTATGCTGCACAACTTTGGAGGAACAATGGAACTCTATGGAGCTCTAGACAATGTCAATGTGGTGTGCAGTATTATCTAGTGTGCTAATTAAATCAATATAATGTGCAGTTATTAAATCTGTAAGGTACATGGGTACAGGTGAATTCTGGGTTACAGCAATTTTGAGTTATGGCACCTCTCCAATACAAATGAGTCCATAAGGTTCTTTATTCTTTATATAGCTACTTATCCATTTTGCACTTACAACCTGAGGCAAGTCTTTCATACCAGAGTGGAACTTATAATAAGTTTGGTATGTACTTAAGTCATGTGGCATGCAGTTAAAAGAAAAGATGGTATAGATTTTAACCTATGTATGTCACTCAAATCAGTTTAGCTTGTGTTAATTGCTCTTGAAGGGTAATGATGAGTTAAAGACACCAGAAAACCATTTAATTCCAATGCCAGTTTCATGCTTTTTTATGCTTCACCCCCATTTACCTGAATGCACCAGCATGTATAAACAATAAATACTTGAATAATTAAAATACAAAAACAGAGTAGCACTTGAAGTCAGATGCAGATCTTTTTGAAAGATTTTAAATTATACTTTTTCTTGTCTCATTTATTCTGAGCCTGTCAATTGTAACTAATATTTTTCATGCAGGGTCCACCAAAAGGCAGGGCATTCCCAAACTCTACAATGATTGGAACTGGTTTGACACCAGAAGGAATATTCCAGAATGAGGTGGTTTATGAGTTTATGAATGAGCATGCATGGAGGACAGCACCACATGATATTGATGTGTGGTAGGTTGAGTGTTTAAGGCAACAGTGAAAAATATAATTTCAGGTCATTTAGGTAATTTTGGATTTTTTGCAATTTAGACAGTTTAATGTGTCTATTTTCAGAATCATTCATCATTTTGCTATAAAAATGTCGTTTTAACGCTTTTATTTCACTAATCATCATGCTTTTAGGGCATTTTTGATTCCAATACTGTGTGAAATTGCTGATTTTCAAGCTCAAGAAAAGTGCCTTTCTTTGGCACTAACTGCCATGATTTATATAATCCTCATTATCTCCCCTTCCTTTGCTCATGTAGTATATTTTTAGCATTTGTCACCCCAAGCTATGTCCCATATATAGAAAGCCTGACCCTTCAACTCTGATATAGTGTATCTGATTGAACAAAACATGTCATATTTCTACAGTTGCTCTGTAATGGTATTTGTTTACATTTTCTTTAATTTGGTCATCTAGGCTGAAGAAATGGTTCGCGTACAAAAATCTATGCTTCAATCAATTTCTAAAAGCAAGCAATCAAGAAAAAAGCAGCTAGCAATTGAAAGGAATAATAAGAAAAATGAAAATAATATCGTTGCTGAAGAGACCAAGGTGGACTCCATACGAATGACATTCAAAACTCACATACTACTTACTAGTTCACCTTTCAATTTCTACTTCTAGTGATAGTTTTCTAGGGGGAAAAACCAGGGCACAATTCAAAAGTGAGTTGTATGTTTGTCTACTTTCTAAGAAAGGATAAGGGAGTGCCAGGTGTTTGCTAAGTTGAAAATCATATTTACGATTGGTTTAGAATTACTTAAATAGATGTTTGTTTTCTTTGTTTTTCTCACTTAGCTGCTTTCACATTTGTGGCAGAGTAAATTTGCCTATCCCTATTTCTATACTTAGTTGTTATATAAATTGTTAAATTGTCGAAGTGACCCGACCTAGGATACTCCTTATGGCAGTATATTTGTAAGTGTCAGAGTTGGAGTAAACAACTCTAGTTTAAAATATGCTAAAAATTGTTGATGCAGTGCAAACCATTTCCAACTGGATGAGTAAATTTTATTATCCAATGGTTAATATTTCTGGGAATGAGACCAACTTATCTGCTGTAGAGAATTCTATTGTCTGATCACTTGAATTTGGAGTGGTAAGAAGTTCAGTCACGAAAGGCAGCCATTTACTTACGGGGATAAGCAGCCTTTCCTTGTTTTATCTGAAGCTCCAGGTTTACTGATTATAAAGCACTATAACCCTGGTAGATTTGAGAATTATCCACCGCAGTGTGTAAGTGAAAGGAATACACTACACTCCATTGGTGTATGGTGGCAAGGTATGCTGATTACATTGAGCAATATCTGGTACAAGGAAGTTACTGGAAATTTGCCTCAATTGTTGTTCTTCTTGAGGGAGCTAATAGCGAAGGAGCACTTGGCTTAGCCATGAGAGAATCAGCGAATAAGTGTTCTACATTGTGAGAAGGGAATCACGTGGAATTGACAGTAGTAATGTGAACAGTAAGCTTGTGGCTTTTTACAAAAAGCGTGCAAAGGACTATTGAGACAATGCCTAAAAAAGTTCATATACAAACTATTATTTCTATATAATAACCCCATTTCTGTACTCTGATAAGAACTATCCTGTGATTTGAATTGACACTAAATTGTTGAATTGTGTTTTATGATATAAGACTGTATAGATATTAAAATTATTCAAAAATGGTTTCATGGAAATATTGATGTCAAGTAATCTTTTTCATTATATTTGTTATATGTATATTTGATTGTTGATTTAATAGATTTATTGTGTTAAATTTATAGACCTTCTTACAGATATTGATTATCTTATGTTGGAGAAGAAAGTGGGTAGATAACTAAATATAGATTAAAGATGGATTTATCTTCTCCTTTAGTAAGAAGTTTTCCATCTACAGAAATATTGTGTGATGGTAAATGTTTGTTTTTAATGTTGTGGAAGAGAAAAAATGTTTACAATGCCTGCAAATCTGCCAAGTGAGAGAGACAAGTGGTGTCTTCTGGAGAATTATTAATAACATGAAATTCTCATCACTTGTAATTAGTTATGGATGACTAACTACTACTACTAATAATAATAAGGTGGGTTCGCATCACAATATATTATTTTAGGAATAAGATTTCTCAAAACTAACTGTCGTATGTGAATTAAACTTTGCACACTTATTAATTATAGTGTTATTTGCATTGTGATTGGAGGAAATTTTGATTTGTTAATTAGTTTTTAAGTTGACCTGAAAGTTGTTTATTATAGTGTTATTTGCATTGTGATTGGAGGAAATTTAGATTTGTGAATTAGTTTTTATGTTGACCTGAAAGTTGGGAACTAGTATTAAAAATTATGTAATTTTGCAAAAATGTAGATACAGACTATATGAACACTTAAATGAAGAAAAAACATGAAATTTTTAATTTGGAAACTCTTGAGACTATTTCTCAAAAACCAAACATTGCAACTGTTTATCTTGGTATCCATAGCAATGAATAGCTGTAATACAAAATTGATGGTTATTTAACATTCATAGAACCAAGACAGATAAATTAGTACAACAGAAACTTCTAAAAATCTTGCAGAAAATCTTTTTACACTGGCATACATTACCTTAAAAATAATAGACATTGATACCTGGGAGATTGCCTTTTTTTTATTTTTAAAACAATAGATATTGATAACTGTAAGGTTGGCTTTTTAGAACAATAAATATTAATACTGTACTTGGGATGACTTGGGAGGTTGGCTTTTGAGAATAATAGATATTGATATCTGGGAGATTGGCTTTTTATAATACATATGGATATTTGGCAAGCTGGCTTTTGAACAATAGATGTTGATACTTGGGAGATTGGCTTTTTATAATACATATGGATATTTGTAGGTTGGCTTTTGAGAGCAATAGATGTTGATACTTGGGAGATTGGCTTTTTATAATATTTATGGATATTTGGCAGGTTGGCTGAGAACAATAGGCATTGATACTTGGTAGGTTATTCTTTTTTCTTTTAAACAATAGGCATTAATACCAGGAGATTAAAGTAATCAGACATTAAACAATGACTGCTGTTAGTTTAGCTTTTCTGAAATGGGTGATGTGATTTGTAAAAAAGTATACATTGTATTTAAATGTGCCAGCTATTTAATAGTATCATTTTGTATATTTTGTTTGAGAAGCACTTCATGAGCTGACAATTTATGATTTGTAAAAAAGTATGTGCCAGCTATTTAATAGTACCATTTTGTATATTTTGTTTGACAAGCACTTCATGAACTGACATTTTGTTTTTCAGGTTATCTGAGTATACAAGACAGAGGTACGGGTTTTCAAGTACCAATGTTGACAAAGCTTGGCACCTGTTAAAAGTAAGTAGTGATGATTTGCTAAGGAATGGAGAACTGAGTTAACAAAAGATCAGTACAAGGGAAGATATATAATAAGAAAATATTAGAAGAACCAATAATGATAAATTATAACCAACAGAGAAAGGGGTAAATAATGGATACAGTTTTGAAAATTTGATTTGATTCATTCCTAATGAGTCATATACTGGATGTCAAGCCCTTATATGGTGGTTTCCATTATGGAAATACATTTCATACCCAAAGAGTACCAAGTTGACAGACAGAAACTAAATCACTAATTTGTTTGTTTATAAACGTTTATTAATTTTTAAAAAGCATCACAAATAAAACATGGTAATATATATCAAACAGTGTTGCTGTCCATTATAAACATGAGCTTAAACATAAATGAAACCATATATTTAGACCAACCTAAAGCTATAAATTTTTTCAAGACCTTAATCTTCACAATACGTCTGTGATGACCATCTGTTTCGACCAACTCAATACTATAAATATTTTCAAGACCGTAATCTTAATCTTCACAATACGTCTTTGATGACCTGTGTATAAAAACCATTTGTTTCGACCAACTCGATACTATAAATGTTTTCAAGACCGTAATCTTAATCTTTACAATACCTCTGTGATGACTTGTGTTTAGTAAGCATTTGTTTAAACCATCTTTTGCTGTAATTACTTTCTTATATTACCAAAAATGATCTGGCTAAGCGATGTAAGCACTTTACTAAAGGTTGAAAGTTTAGCTTTAGAGTTGACATGCAACTTGAATTAACAAATTATTAGTCCCCAGCTGTCAGAGGTTTTAAGTACTTTATTAGTCAAAACAGTTTGTGGAAAATACAGAGAAATAAGAATTGAATTGTTTAAATATGAAATATTTATCACCAGTGGAAAAGAGACCATATTGCCCCATTTACTTTAACATGCAACCAAAGTGATAAGAATGTTTTTGTTTCCTTGATTAGTCAAGTGTTTACAACTGCTCATACAACTGGCATCATGACAACGATTGGGTACTCATCACGCAGCGTCCTGGTTTGGGATATTCTGTGACCAGTGATGTAAGTCCTAAACTCCACATTGTAAATTTTTTCTTTTACTTTTTTTGTTTGTCAATGCCTTCCTAAAGTCGAGTGTGTACAACTGCACCAACTTACACCATGACAATGACCGAGTCCTCATAACACGGCGGCCATACCTGGGCTACGATGTTCGGAGTGATGTAAGTCATCATCAATACTTTTAGTATCGAGACACGAATGCATTAGATTATGCTTCAGTGGGCATGTCTAACCCCCTTGTCTTGACCACTTAAAACCAGGCACGAGTAGATCTATTTATGACATTGATAATGGCTTGCTTTTTAGATTGCAGTAGACATTCTTAACTTTCTTTGGTTAAATATTTGTGATGTCTTTATATTTATTTGACTTTTGTTTGTCTTTTTAATCAAAAATAACTTTTAACCAACCTTTCTTCTCGTATAACCATGAAGAATGTGTGCATATATTGCCTATTTTAAGTCAGTCTTTGCATAGAAAGAGCTTTGCCTAGAAACAGTTTACTGTCCAGTATAGAAATTAATATTTTAGTAGACAGCAAACAAGTACACTGCAAATTTCACTTTCTGTGGCCAGGGATTGTCTTAGAACGACAATACTAGGGTAGTCCTTTCTCTCATCATTTAAACATTGGAATGTAGAATAATTTTTAATGGAAATTGTTTAAATCCTTCAGGCTACTTATCTATCCAGCCACATGTTTGACTAACAGAATTCCAATTGCAAATTTACCTTGCACTGCTAAGGGCGATTTTTATGGGATTTAAAAACAAATAGTATTTTTTTTCCTCACATCACTGTGTCTTGCTTCTTTCATCCATTTAAGAACAAATAATTATTTGAACACTGGACTTTGGAGAGAATTTGTTTAGGCATGGAATACTGCTTGTCCATAACAAGTGCATGAATGTTGGGTTATGACCTTCATGGTAGAGAACCTTTCCTGCTACTTTGTTTATTTTGTCACTTTGCATCATTTTATCCTGTGATTTTAGTAAGAAATTATGTGCATTTAGTTAAATAATAAATGATTATATATTTATATAGCTTGATAATGTCAATATAGGAGGGGTTTTGTCAGAATAAAAGTTTGTCACAACTATGGGAAACATTTTACATTGCTAACAGATACTGATATAAATTGTAGTTTTTAATTTTGTTAATTATTAGTGATCCTACCATTTTTGGGTATACTTTTATTGTAATATCTGGACTAGGTGTACAATTATTAAAATTGTTAATGTTTTTTTTTATTGTTAAATATAGTCATATCTGCTTACTTAAAATTATGTTTCAATGTTTTTCCCATTTTCTTAATATATTGTTTAAATTCTGAAATTAGATACAAAGATATTTTTTGTGCATCTTTATTGTATGAAAAAACATTAAACTTTTATAAAAAATCAAATCTGATATTTTCTTTTACTTTCTCTGTAAGTCTGAAAGAAAGTTTTACAAACTAGAAATGCTTTAACACTCTTTTACTTTCTTTGGAGATTAATATATCATGAAAGAGTTAATGCTGTCTTGTGTAGTGCCACTGGATCCATGCACTCGATATTAATGCTAGGTTTTGGCATTCAGGCATTATTTTGTAATTTATGCAATGTCATGGGATAAGTAGATATCTCATTATTATTATTTTTTAGTTTCACAAAAATAATGTAGTACGATGCAATGTCATAGCATTACTGCAGTGACACAAAAGATTAATGTAGCATCAAAGGATTTAATTAATTGCCACTGAATTAATATAGTATTTGGGGGATTAATAGATATTTTAGGACTAATACAGTGTCTTGAAATTAATGTATTAGTAGATTAATGTAGAATCATAGGACTGATATAGGTGGTAATTCAGGATTAATATAGTGATTATCATGGGGTTTAGGTAGTGTCACAAGACTGATATAAGTGCCCTGGGATTAATGGAGAATTTTGGAATTAATATAGTGTTGGGACTGATGTATTTTTGGATCTTGGATTATGATAGTCTCAATATAATGGCAATCCACTGATAGGAACAAGGCCAAATGACCTATTAATTTAAAATTTTTCAATTTCAACTTTAATTTCAACTACATTTCTAAGTAGCAAAACGAACTGACCAATAGCACCCAATGTAGCAACCAACCAATGGCAGCAATTGTTGCAAAACGAACTGACCAATAGCAGCCCATGTAGCAACCAACCAATGGCAACACACATAGCAAAACGAACTGACCAATAGCAGCCCATGTAGCAACCGACCAATGGCAACACACATAGCAAAACGAACTGACCAATAGCAGCCCACGTAGCAAACGACCAATGGCAGCACACCCAGAAAATCGAACCAACCAATAGCAGCCCACGTAGCAACTGACCAATGGCAGCACATGTAGCAAAACGAACTGACCAATAGCAGCCCACGTAGCAATGAACCAATGGCAACACTGGTAGCAAAATGAACTGACCAATAGCAGCCCACGTAGCAACGAACCAATGGCAACACTGGTAGCAAAACGAACTGACCAATAGCAGCCCACGTAGCAACTGACTAATGGCAACACACATAACAAATTGAACTGACCAATAGCAGCCAACTTAACAACCGACCAAAGGCAACACATGTAGCAAAACGAACTGACCAATAGCAGCCCACGTAGCAACCGACCAATGGCAACACACATAACAAATTGAACTGACCAATAGCAACCAACTTAACAACCGACCAATGGCAACACATGTAGCAAAACGAACTGACCAATAGCAGCCCACTTAACAACCGACCAATGGCAGCAATTGTGGCAAAATGAACTGACCAATAGCAGCCGATGTAGCAACTGACCAATGGCAGCAATTGTTGCAAAACGAACTGACCAATAGCAGCCCATGTAGCAACCAACCAATGGCAGCAATTGTTGCAAAGCAAACTGACCAATAGCAGCCCATGTAGCAACCAACCAATGGAAACACACATAGCAAAACGAACTGACCAATAGCAGCCCACATAGCAACCGACCAATGGCAACACACATAACAAAATGAACTGACCAATAGCAGCTTACGTAGCAACCAACCAATGGCAAAACAGGTAGCAAAATGAACTGACCAATTGCAGCCCACTTAACAACCCACCAATGGCAGCAATTTGTTGCAAAATGAACCGACCAATAGCAACCCATGTAGCAACCAACCAATGGCAACACAGGTATCAAAATGAACTGACTAATACCAGCCCACGTAGCAACCAACCAATGGCAACACAGGTATCAAAATGAACTGACTAATAGCAGCCCTCTTAACAACCGGCCAATGGCATCAATTGTTGCAAAATGAACCGACCAAAAGCAGCCCACGTAACAACCGACCAATGGCAACACAGGTAGCAAAACAAACCGACCAATAGCAGCCCATATAACAACCAACCAATGGCAACACAGGTAGCAAAATGAACTGACCAATGCAGCCCACTTTAATTAGCAAGAATCTTGAACTAGTGTATAACTAACTGTTAGGTTTTGGAAATTAATGTAAAATTTGTCTTGAGTTCATGGGTCAATAAGTAGATACTCATATTATGCAGACTTTTACTTCAAACCAATTATTTATTGTTTAACACTATCAGGATCTACAATTTCTGTTATTTCATATATAATGATCACTTCTATCATTATGTTATTTTATGTTCATTGCACTTTTTAATAATAATAATGTCCACTCCCTATTCTTTCAAAAAAAAAGTCTTTATAAACTTTAAGAAAATCATTCTGATGTTCATTGCAATTTAAAATGTTATTTAATGTTTTTTACCTTTCTTTTTTCCTGATTTAATCATCTTTTCCAGTAGTCTTATCATAATCACAGCATGACTGCATTAATCCCATAAGATGGCATGAATCCCTATTACATATATATTAATTCCTTTATTTCCATTATGCTACATTGTTTCCAAGGCACTTACATTAATCCTATTACACTAACTTAGTCCCCTGAAAAAATTACATTTAATTCAGTGTACTTAGATTAATTGTAAGACACTTCATTGAAAAACTCTAGGTTAATCCCCTTTAGTCAGGTCTTGGGTTTGCAAAACATAAACAATTCAAACTGTATAGTGAATGAGAGCACAAGTTAATGATATTCCTATGCCTCAGCATTGTTGACAACTGGCATATATATCTTCTTTTTATGAACTAGTTTGCCTTGTTCATGAATACTAGTGATAGTAATGAATGTTGTATTTATTTTTCTTTTGGCAGAAATTTCATATAAAACTGTAACTCATTGTGATTGGTAAGTTTGTGAGTTCAAATGCTTGGCACTTTAGCTTGTGTGATGTTAGTATTCCTATAACATATTTATTACTCTACACATTTTCTTATCTACTTTTCTAATTTTAATACTCTCTTTTAATTTTTAATTATTATTTATAACATGAAGGTGTGGTATGATCCTGAAATGCTGTTTTCTGCTTGGGACTTTTTCTTGGCAGCATCCAGAGAGGCTCAGCCCAATGAACTTTTCTTGTAGGTGTATTTCATTAATTGTATGTTAATGTTATAACCCAATCATTTGTTCTTTTAGGTGAATTTCATTAATTGTATGTTAGTGTTTTAGCCCAGTAAACTGTTCTTGTAGGTGTATTTCATTAATTATATGTTACTTTTGTTACTGTCTTAGCTCAATCATTTGTTCTTTTAGGTGAATTTCATTAATTATATGTTAGTGTTTTAGCGCAATCATTTGTTCTTTAGGTGAATTTCATTAATTATATTTAGTGTTTTAGCCCAATCATTTGTTCTTTTAGGTGAATTTCATTAATGATATGTTAGTGTTTTAGCCCACTCATTTGTTCTTTAGGTGAATTTCATTAATTATGTTAGTGTTTTGTAGTCTGTTCCATTAGGTGTGTTCAGTGATCTGTTCCATTAGGTGTATTTTATTAATTGCATATTAGTGTTTAAAGCCCAGTGAACTATTTCTTTAAGTGTATTGCATTAATTGTATGTTTGTTTTAGCCTATTCATCTGCTCCTGTAGGTGAATTTCAATGTTGTATGTTAGTATTTTAGTCCAGTTAACTGTTCTTTTAGGTGTATTTTATTATTTGTATATTTAGTGTTTTAGACTAATCAACTGTTCTTATAGGTAAATTTCACTAACATTAAAGTTTTAGAGTTTAGCAAAATTTGTTCTAGAAAATAAATCTAATAAGTTGAATATTAGTGTTTTTTTATTGAATTGAATTTATTAAATTTTATTGGGTCCCCCCCCCCCCCAGTGAATTTAATGATAGTATTTAACACAATGTTTTTATGAAGTAATTTAATTAATTATTTTTTTAAGCCCAATATATGAAATTAATGAAATTAAACACAGTGCCTTTAGTCCATTGAGCTGGGTTTTTTCTAGGTGAATTAATTGATTAAATATTATTGTTGTAACAGAATTAGCTTTTCAATTTGTATGTGTATCCAGTTAAATTAATATAATGTCTTGCTCACCTGGCTTCCAAATGATCAGAGATGAATTCAGTGTAATGAACTTAGCTGTAGATCTCTTCAGGGACAATGCATTCATCGACACTGAAAAGCTAGTTGTACGATTTTACCAGCAGTGCATATTAAACTGGTGGGGTGGGAGGATGTCATCCAGCTCATTGCTGTTTTGATGTTCTTGACTGATTACATATCATAACTGTCATCAGGTGATTTGTGATTTCCATTAGGTTATTGAGCCTCCATTGTAATGATGTTCATTGGCTTTTGGTAATCTGTTCAGATATAACTCATCCTGCATGCAGCACTATTAATGATGGGGTGGGAAGGGGCATTTGGAATATCAACAGTGATGGATACAACATGATGTTGACAATCATGTCAAGATTCATCAAAGATTTGCAGCTTTTACAGTTTTGAGACTTTATTTCTTGGTTGCACAGTCACAGCCAGGCACACTGTATCTTTTGACAATCTCTCTCTCTCTCTCTCTCTCCAAATATGTGCTTGGTCCAGTCTCTCAGTCATTTCTCCCCCCTCCCCCCCTTCACTCTAGTCTTCTCATGATGATAGTGGTGGTGGTAATGTTAATATCTTTTTTTTTGCCAGAGTCTATTTGACCCTTTCATCTTCAGCATTCTTATCCTTGGAATTTTCTGATAAGATTCACACACACATGCACGCACGAAAGCAGGTCGTGCTTTTATGAATATTTGGTTTATTTGCATTTGTATTTCTGTGGTATAAAGGAGTGTGTGGAGGTCAGTGCCCCACCCCACCCCACGATATAACATATATATTTCAATATTATTTTTAAGTTGCAGTATCAGTCACCATTCATACAGATTTGTGGTTTGTAATTTTTCTAAGCGGTATTAGAGGGTTATTTTTGGTATTAATTTCAAGTTTGGTTGTCTTTTCAAAAGGTATGATTTGGTAGATGTGACGCGAAACAGCCTACAGATAATCTCAATGTCCTACTACACAGAAATACTTAAGGCTTTCAATGCCAGTGATCTGGAAGGTCTTTGGTAAGTTTTCTTTCTCATACTTACATTTTTTGTACATTTTTGTTGTTGTTTTCAGATTTATATAAGTATGCTGTGTGGAAGAAAATTAGTCTGTTTATATTAGATCAATTCATTAGACCAGTTTCTCTTATCTTTGTTTGTTATTATTGCTTCAGTGGATTTGATGTTTTATAGTTTTATATTATTGTTATGAGTATTTTTATGTTAATTATTAAGTATCCGAGAGAGCCTAGTTTTAGAGAGGAATTATTATGAACAGTTGAAAAGTGAGTCATGCTGAACACATCTACTGTGTAAACAGCACATTTAAACCAGTATTTACTTACATTACACTTTATTTCCACATGTTTAGTGTGTATAGTTAAACATGCATATTTAAACAAAATATTTTTACCTGCATTTTATTATATATTTTTACTCATTTCCTGTTTTTACCTATAGGACTGCTGGCGGAAAAATTGTAGATCTTCTGATAGATATGGAAACACTTCTGGCTTCAGACCGCCACTTTCTTCTTGGCAACTGGGTTGAAGATGCCAAAGCCTGGGGTACAGACATCAAGGAAAAAATGCTGCTGGAGTATAATGCTCGCAACCAAATCACTCTATGGGGCCCTGATGGGGAGGTGAGTTCGTGTAATATTATCAATAAAGTGGTACTAAGTGGATAATGATTATTGCACATTTTGTATGTGTGTGGTGTTGTGTGTGCATATATGCAGTGTGAACAGTCACAATTCTTATAAGCCCTAGCATTAGCTCCGTCCAAATAGTGAACAGTCACAATCCTTGTAATGTGTACATAGCATTCTCTTATATCAGACACATTACTTTTACTCTTTCACTTTTTAAAAATAATTTTAGATTAATTTACTTTCTTTCATTCTATTATTTCAGACACTTCTTTGACTCTTTCTCACAACTCTTCATCAACACATTTCTTTGACTTTTCACATATCTTTTTCTTGAACATTTTTAGTCATTTTCTCTATACTTTATAGTTATGACACATTTCTTTGACACTTTCCCATATTTTATTTCTGATACTCTTTCCTGAATCTTTCTTTGACACTTTCCCACATTTTGTTTCTGTTACTCTTTTTCCTGAATCTTTCTTTGACATTTTCCCACATTTTATTTCTGTTACTCTTTTTCCTGAATCTTTCTTTGACACTTTCCCATATTTTATTTCTGTTACTCTTTTTTCCTGACTCATTCTTTTCATGTGTAAAATAAAACATTGGTAAGCATGAAGGATATTAACCTTTCCTTGCGTAGGTATGTTACAAGAAAAAGGTAAGTTATCTCATTTTAATTTGAGTGTTTTGTTTGTTTAATAAAAATGATAAGGGCAATAAAAATATTTATTGTTTGTAATTAGAATGGATGAATGGATGAGGCTAGTATGCAAAGGTGATAAAGTTGTTGTTTGTTATTTTAATTTCAGATTGTTGACTATGCATCCAAACAGTGGTCAGGTGTTTTCAAAGAGTAAGTATTACAAATCTGTTTGGAGAGAAAATGCAAATTTAAATATTGTTTGAGGTGTAATATAGTATTCAAATGCACACAAACACACACACACACACACACACACACACACACACACACACACACACACACACACACACACACACACACACACACACACACACACACACACACACACACACACACACACACACAACATGCATACACACACAATGCTAAAGTCAAAGGGAATCTAGGTCACACATTGAAATAAGATGAATCATTAGTGTATATCAGAGCTCTGATTAAGTGAAGCAGATTTAAAGTTATCTTGGCAGCGGATGCTTTAATATTCTATGAGATTTTTAATGCTAGTAAATCCTACAGCACTTAAGGTGAAGATGACCCATTTTGTTTAGAAGGTATGATGCCCAACAAATGTGAAGTAATATCTGCACTGGTGTTCTGTATTAAGATATATTGTAAGTGCCGATAAAAAATTTTAAATGTCTTAAATGGGTTTCCAGTCCAGACCAAGTTTGTACTTGGTGACATTGTTTGTCAATTTGTTTTTATGTATTGAAATGTCAGACAAGGTCAACAAAGAGATCCTTTATTCTTTCTGCATGTTGAAATGACAATTTTATACAGCAAAGAGATCCTTTATTCTTTCTGCATGTTGAAATGACAATTTTATACAGCAAAGAGATCCTTTATTCTTTCTGCATGTTGAAATTCAATTTTATACAGCAAAGAGATCCTTTATTCTTTCTGCATGTTAATTTTTCACTCCAAAATAAAGATAATTTACAAGTTGGTGTATTATAAATTTTGTCTGGTGGCTTGTCTTTCTGGACCAAGTGTTTGAACAGAGTTTCTTGTCACATAGCCCTTAAGAGGTAATAAAATATGTGCTTAAACTAATGTTTAAGTAATAAAATATTTGTTTAAAATAATGTTTAAGTCAGTCATTTTAAACCCATGATCTAGATATAGAAAAATAGAATAATCATTAACATAACTGTCAGTCTGTGTTAAAAAAATGAAGCCTCTTGGAGATTTTGCTTTTTCAGCATTGCTGTGAGTTTGGTGATTATTTCTTCATGACTTCATTTTAACACTAAAGACTAATGGCAGCTCTTAAAAACTATTTGTTTTCTCTCGTGGATTTTGATTTTGAATGTATAACTTATTATGTAGATTGTGTTGCCATAGAGATATATAAGAGTGCACACTTGCAAGTGATATTAATTCTTGCAAAATAATTGGATTTTGTTTTTGAGCTTTTTAAAAAAAAATTGAGAATATAAACAAAAATTAAAATTCTTTAACAGTTGAGTGAAAATGTTTTGGTTGAATTTATTTTCAGTTTTTATGTCCCTCGCTGGGAACTTTTTGTAGAATTCCTTGGCCAGCTAATTATAACTGTGAGTTAAATAATTTTTTGTTCTGTTAATATTTTAAAAATATTTTGTTTATAAATTAATTATTCACTTAGCAAATTAATTTAGTACACATTTGTATATTTGTCTCCGGCATGTTGCTAAATGAATTTTAATCAACTTTCCTGACTGCTGCTTGTTGCTGTAGGCTCCCAATTTGACAGCTCCAGATGCAGTCAGAATTAAAAAATATTAATAAAAATCATGTAGAGTATTCAGATCTTAAGATCACTATAATTTTTTAAATTTAATTTTGTAAAACTATGTACATTAAGAATAATATGAGAGCTATTTTATTTTTATCCCTCATTTTAATGCTAGTTTTACTTAATAATTTATATTTATAACCAGTTTTATTTTGAAAGAAATCTTTTGAAATAACTTCTTATTTCATGTACAATTAAAATTTGAAATAGTTCTTATTTTAAACACATCTTTTGAATAATTAAACTTTGAAATTTCAAAGAAAATATCAGGACATAACTTTTTGATCATGAGACACAAAAGTAATTTATTACAACTTGCTTATTTGTCCATAGAAAAAACCCTGGGATGGCTACTTATTTTTGAAACAAGTACTACAAATAGTTGAGGAACCATTTACCTTTGCTTTGGATTTGTACCCTACTACTCCTACAGGTAAGCCACGGTTAAGGTTACAGGAAAACAAGAGTATTTTGTTTTTCCATAGTCTTGCTAAGTGCTGTACATTAGGAAGTTTGATAAATGTCACAATCACCAAAACTTTCCATGTATTCATGCAGTGCCTGTAGTAACCATTTGTTATTTTATTGGGTGCCTTGCCATGGTTGAGGGTTTAATTTTTCTGTGTAATGAAATATCATGATAATATATTTACAATTGTTTTTAATATTCTAAATTATATTCATGTTTTCTTTTATATTGCTAGTTATTGTTGTGTTGTAAAATATGATTATTTTTATATTTCAACAAAAGCTAGGCATTCATATCATCACTTGACCATAGAAAAATCACTACTTCTAAGTTACAAATTTAAATTTTAACAGGTATAAGCTAAATCAAGATAAATATGTACATTATTAATTATTGTTTTCGTAGTATTATTGAAGTAAACAAACATTTGTTAATTTGTGTATATCTACTCTTTGCTGGGTAATAGCATTATTTTTTTTTTTGTCATAGTGGACTCTCATAAATGTTGTACAGAAATGTAAATCCTACCTGGTTAATACAATGAAAAAATAAAAAATAACTAAATTTTGAGCTAGGGACAGATCCATAAATAATCTTTCCTTCTCTAATCTTTATGTGCTGATGGTTATTATTGCAAAAACAGCAAACTTGTGCACTCTGTCGTAAAAACACTACAGACCCTCTAGGCCTTTTTGCCTCAATGCAGAACAAAAATGAAGAAGAGAGTAATGACTTCTCATCTTGATTTATTATGTATGTTACATAAACAAGCAACTAGAGTCACACAAAATTTTAATGGTTTACTGTAACATAGACATAGCAACTAGAGTCACAAATATTTTAATGGGTTACTGTAACATAGCGACTAGATCACGCAAGTTTTAATGGGTTACTGTAACATAGATACTAATTAGAGTTACACATATTTTAATGGATTACTGTAACAGTGACTAGAGTCACAGGATTTTAATGTTATGGTAACATAGTGACCAGAGTCACACAGTGTAATGGATTACTGTAACACAGACATATATCCATTAGTGTTATGCAAGATTTCAATGTTACTGTTAGTATTTCATTATAAAGTTAATTGTTGAACTGTCGTGATTTTATCAAATATTCTTCAAAGTCCCAGACATGATAAATTATACTTCGGGCTCATACAGTTGTTGGAAGAAGAGTCAAAAAGTGTTGAAGAGCACTCTTAAAGCAGCCAGTCCACTGATAAAGTGTATCTTTATGATGCAACTTAAATTACTTGTCCAACAGCTGAAACAAAATGTTGTTCTCAATAATGTAGTTTTGTAAGGGATTCTATAGACAGTTCACAATGCTGTTTTTTTTATATTAACAACCAGAACTCTGAGCATTTAATAGGAAGCAAATCTAGCATATTAAAGCAAATCTCACTGTCAGGGTATTTTGTACAGGCCCTCAATTGATATAACTCAATAAAAATGTATATGATTATTGCTGACTGTTACTATGTAAGGAAATATATTAATTTCTCTGAACTGAAATAGTTTCATAAATGATTTGATTGTTCACACAATTTATTTTAATTCGGATACAAGTTTAATTAATCAAAGAGGGATCTGATGTGTGGACAGTAGTCTTGAGGAAGGTTTTGTAGGTCATAAGAATCCATTGTTCAGTGGCATTCTGGAAGTTAACATCCTATTTGCAGTGTTTTATAAGGGTATTTTTACATGAAGTTTTGTATGTTGATTTTTCTTTCTGATTTTGCAGGAGATTCTGTATTTATTGCACAACAACTTCATGACAAATATAGACAAGATTCCAGAGGCCCATTTTTTCATCATCTTGCAAAAGCTGCTGCTTCTTCTAAGAAAACAAATTCAAAGTTAACATTTTCAACAATAGAGAGATACCACAGTCATTCATGGGCATCGCATGAAAGCAGATATGCTGCTTAATAAAGGATGCAGCATGTTTAATTTTTCAGACCCAGGGACTTACTTATTTGTAGTTATTATTATTTATTATTAAACACTTATTATTTATTACTGATTTATGATAATTTTTTAGGTGCACTTAAAGCGTTCAGTATGCTCTATATATAGTGAACCAGACATTTTATTCATGGAGTGGTCTTGGGTGTGTTTTCTTTTATTCATTTTACTTACCATTTTGAAAGTGATCAAATAAATTGAAAATGAAAATAGTGATTTATATTCATATATTGTGACCTCAAATTAATATTGTGGTCTTATTAATTATGAAAAGGTGCTATCAACTTTAATCCCAATTTCACCATCTAATCTAGCTATCATTTTGCTTGTCATTGCACTTTAAACAAGAGTATAAATGAGTTTCTATATTCAGGTAAAGGTGTAAAAAGGATGCACATAAGTTCTTCCTAAAATGCTTTCATTTCTTCCTAAACATTGTAATTTCTTCCTCAAATCTGTCCCTTCTTTCTCAGATGTTGTCAGCTCTTTCTCAAATGCTGTCAGTTCTTTCTCAAAAGCTCAGCTCTTTCTCAAATACTGTCATTTCTTCCTCAAATGTTGCCAAGGTCTTTCTTAAATGATGTCTGTTTTAATAGGAGGCTGCAATACTTGTCAGCATTGTTTGTCCCAAGTCAACAATCTTTCAGGACCTGAGTGTTTACAACACACTGTAAAAACTGTTTCCATTTTAAGGCAAGACTAGTTAGAACAATGCTGAAAAAACTGCTCTCATTATATATCGGTTTAAAACTGGCTTCCATTATATGGCAAAATTGGTTTAAACAATACTGAAAAAACTGCTCAGATTATATGGCAAAATTGGTCTAAACCTGCTCCCATTATATAGCAAAACTGATCTAAACAATGCTATAAAACTGTCCCCATTATTTGACAAAACTGATATGTTTGCTGTAAATAAGTGCCCCCATTTTATGGCAAAATTGAGTAAACAATACATTAAAACTGCTTCCTTCAAAAACTGGCCTAAACAATTCCATAAAATCTACTTCGTTCATATGGCAAGACCAGCCTAAACATTTCTGTAAATACAGCTCCCTTCATATGACAAAACTGGTCTAAACATTTCTGTAAATACAGCTCCCTTCATATGACAAAACTGGTCTAAACAATTCTGTACATACAGCTCCATTCATATGGCAAAACTGGCCTAAACAATTCTGTACATACAGCTCCCTTCATATGGCAAAACTGGCCTAAACAATTCCATAAAAACTACTTCCTTCATATGGCAAGCCTGGCCTAATTAACAATGCTATTAAAACAACTCCTATTATATGGCAAGATTGGTCTATATAATGTTGAAAATTGAAATGCTGCTAGCAATAGTCGTGAATTAGCCCCTAGTCTCAAACATTTGTTATGTCTCTAACAATTTGTCTCATTATTACATCACTAGTGCTTAGACTCTTTGTCCACTACTGCTATTTTGGTAAAAGTATATTAAAGTCAAAACATGTCAAACACTAGTTTAATAAAATTAGTGAAACTTTACTGCAAATTCTAAATGAAAGTTTAATTTTGGGGCCCTTCTGACAAGTTGATTTTTAATTTGACAGTATAGGTTGCAACTTGATTGCTGGTTTGTTGTGAACAGATTCAAAGAGACAGGTAACAGATTATTGGTAAATTTGATTGTTGGTTTGTTTTAAATAGTTTTAAGGAGATGGGTAATAGATCATTGGTTATCTTGATTATCTCAGACAGTTTAAAGAGAAATGTAAACTTGATCACATAGGTGCCACTGAGAGTGTTATGCTGCTTCAGTGTCTGTAAATTATCTTTTGTAATGTGTGACCAATTTAGTCTGAAATAATATTTTCACAAAAATCTTTTGATTATATAAAGTGCATATAAAAATAACTGGAATTGCATTACATAGCTAACATTATGCTTTTCATTTGATACTTCAGTGCTTGAATTGTATGTAAAGTTTTTGTTCATTTTAAGGAAATAATGGTGATAGCTCTGTGCAACATTTTTAAAAAAAATAATTTTACAAGGAAGGTACCATTTTTATAAAGGTATTTTGTTTGCTCAGGTATTGTCATGGTTATATAAATCATATATATACATTTCTTATTTGATAATTTCTGGTGCAGCCATATTATTGACTGTATTGTTTTCATCATTTAGCATTTGAACATTTTGTTTAATATTTGGTTTTAAGTTATGTTCAGAGGCAAAATGGACAGAATTGGTTTTAGACAAGTGGTCAGAACATTCACCTTGGGTTCAGTGCCTTCTTAGGTCACTGAGTCAGTTGACAAAACACAATTTAGACTAACTGACAACCACTTTCTAAAGCTGAATCATTGTCTCTGATGTAAGTGTCAGTATTTTTAACCAAGAACAAAAATCTAGTTGTTTGCAAAATGTGATTTTGTATAATTCTGAGCATGATTTGACGAAAACTGGACTGAGTGAAAATTTAAGTGACCACAAAGATAAAAATAAAACATTTGCAGAATATATTTCTGCTGAACAGGCCTCGTCCAAACCTTACTATTGTTGTTTTATCTTGGCTTTGAACCCATAAGGCCAGCTCAGTGTTTGTCAAATTCTTTAAATTACAGAAACTGTGCATGAGTGTGAACTTCCAAAATGTATGAAGAGAAATATGATTGGAAAGATAAATGATTAATATATTCCTATCAGTATTCTTTAATACAGTTTATTTGGTAGTGAAAGTACTTAAATTTGTTTTTTGAAAGTAATAATCAGTTATAATTTATTGAATTAAGCATATAAACTTGTACTTTTTGTTTATTCCATTGAGTATTTCTTATTTGTTTCTATATTACTGTAGTTTCTAAATGCCTAAATAATAAAGCACATGAATCATTAATTCTTTCTTTTCCTATTTTTTGTTACTGTTTATTAATTTACAGTTTATTCCTTTTGTTTTAGTAATGCTACTTTTTTTTCATTATGTGGATTTACTTTCAAGGGTTTAAAACACATGGTTTTGAACATCTGCATTCAATACATACTGCATTCAATCTTTATAAACATTTTTATGTATTAAAAAGATTAGATTTGATGCAAAGCTAATTTTAAAGAGTGAAATGGCAGTGTGTTGAGATTAAAACTAAACATCCTGATACAGTTAACTTTAAGGAGAGTTAATGTGAAATTCATGTAGATTAAAAAGAAGCATCCTGATATAGTTTAAGGCGAGGGTGTGACAGGATGTGTAAAATAAAAAGTGAACATCTTGCATGTTTATCTCTTCTGATACTGCAAAAGACAAAATATAATCAGATGCCTTTATTTTGATTGATGGATTCAATTCTTTCAAATGTTACCCTCCTTGTACTGTTTCAGGCAATTAGTTTTCAAATGGAAAAAGATTCTGTTTCAGCTGTAGATTGAAGAAAGAAAACACTACTCATTATTTCCAGAATCATTGTTCTTATGTCTAATCTGGCAGTAAATTAGAAATAAAACATCGTTAAGATCTGACTAAGTGGCAGAAAATAAAACAAAATAGAAAAGGTATCGTCAAGATTAGACTGAATGGCAGTAAACAGAAAAATAGAAGGCATTTTCAAAATTTAACTAAATGACAATAAACCAAAACAAAGAATTAAGAATGAATCACGCAGATCTAAGTGGCCATAAATAATAAAAGGTACACACAAATTTGAATAACATCAGTAAACTATAATCAAAAAGAAGAAAAGATTTCACTAACTTAGCAATACCCGGAAAGGCAACGCAATAAGAAAGATTTGGCATGGAACAAAAAAGTAATGATACCTATGGAACTTTTCTTTTTCATCGTTTCATTTCTCACATTCTCGATACATCATCCAGACTAATAAATGTTATATCCTAAAGAAAGAAAATTGAATTGAATTTTTATTTTTACTGACATTCTTATTATTTTTTAAAATCAGGATTGTTATCTAGTTTTAAAATAGTGGACACTATTATTTTCACAATTATAATATTTTATAATTTAATACTGAGATTAAAAATGATAAGAAAACATTTAGAATTGGGCGATGTAAAGATTATGTGTGAGCTATTCATTTCAATTGATTTGCATTAAGAAATGAGTTTGTAACACATGATCTATATTCTAGATTAGCTGTTATGACAAATGTGGACAAGTAGGTCTGCACAGGCATGCACACACAACACACATATATAAAACAAAAGATGGATGGACAGATAGTCAAAGATATAGCTGGTTGGTTTTAATGTCATAAAACTGGCAAAAGAGTTAGTAGTATGGTTATATGTGTGTCACCTCTATGGTCAATCTACCAAAATACAGGTAGATTTCTGGTCAATTCATTTGTGTGCAGTTGAGCTGAGCTTCTATTGGTTAGTTTAGTGAGTAGAAACTCAGATATTTTTCTAGCCCTTATCGGTCAGCCGTTTAGAATTAGGTTTGCGTGTAGTCTATTTTTAGAGGAGGGTGGGTGTGGGCTACATAAGTCATTATTGGGCACCATGAAATAAATCTTAGAAATTAATGTAGATTTCTTAAAATAAAGAAAAAAGAACAGAAATTGGAAATGTGGCTTGTCTATCAAAGAAATGGATTGCCTATCAGTGTCCAAGAACTGAATGATTTCTCTACCAAAGAAGTGAATATGATTTGTCTATTAAAAAAATAATTGTGATTTGTCCTTCAAAAAAGCGAATGTCGCTTTTCTATCCAAGAGCTGAATATAACCTCGTTGTTCAATGTACACGTCAGTCAATACCTCTGCACACAAATAACTGTCTTTGCAAAGTGTCTGCTTGTTGACTCATCAGACTCAAAGATACATCAGTATTTTATTTCCTTTTTCCTCTCTTATATTTGCATTCAAATTACAGGCAAATAAACATAATCCTCATTAACCATTATACTTATACTGTTATAGTACGTAACATTTTTATTTTGCTGATCTTTTTCTTTTGTCTTCTAAGCCTAGAGACATAGAAATAGCAATTTAGTTACTTTAGTTCCGTTGAATCTAGTGCCAAATCTGGGTGCAGTAAAGCACGGAAAACTAAAATTAAAAAACAAACTACTTTATCTCTTCTTTAAATGGCAAAAATGTGCACAAATCCACCCACCGTCGCATTACTAAAATGAATGGCCATATTTATCCGTAAATTTGATTTGAGAGGTGAGTATTATTATTCAACGTCTTTGAATGGAAAAAGAGCGCATAAACCCACCCACCGTTTTATTACTATAAATTATATAATGGATGGCCAAAGTTTATCTTTTGATCCATGGCTCACCATTCTGTCAGTTACTGCCTGTCCGGCTAGAACCAATATACACATTATCATAAGCAAGAGCGGTAATAACATTAAAACAGAAAGTTTTATAGAGTTGTGTACCATATATCACGCGATTTCTTGAAGATGTCATATGATTGTCATGCTTTTAAACCACAGAAATATACGCATAGATAAAAGAGTGACCATGTTATCAAGTAATTAGTAACTGGTGTACAATTTGTACACCAAAAAAATAAATCATCAGAATGTTGCTGAATCATGTGAGTATAACATCGATTCATCTATAATGTGAAGGTGGAATTAGATGCAAACTTTTCAGTCGGCTCTTAAAGCAGTGGTTCTCAACCCTGGGGGTGCGATACATTGTGATAAAAAGTATAATTTAATATAGAGTTGCGGCAAGCCACAACAAGCAACACAGAAAAATCAATAATTTATAAAGGAAAATTTTATATAAATATATATTATACGTGTATGTTGTCATACATTATTTTCAAAATTCAAACCATTATTAAATAGGTGTAGGTATCAATGTCTCCGTACTACGTACATGACTTTTTATAAAAAGAAAAGAGAAAAGTTAGGATTATGATTAGGCCTAGGGTTTTGTAGAGAAAAGTCCGAGTTATGTTGTTTTTTTTTTGGTTTTTTTTTTGTTTTTGTTTTTTTTAAAAAAGAGAAAGGTTAGGGTTGGCTGTGAAATAGAAAACGAAAGTAAATCCATACGTTAAGTCTGGTTTTATTTAGAGTTATCTTTTCATTAATATTTCTTTGTTTCTGCTAATGTTTGTGCTAATAACTTCAATATTAGGGTAAAAATAGCATCCATTAACACTTTTCATGTACAATATAGCTGTTATCCTCTTATGTAACATATACAGACGTCCCATTATCCACTTCGACAGTGATGAAAGCGCAATTATGATCGTTCATAATAAATAAAAAAATGGACTTTTTGTTTGTGTATGGATTCTGAGAATTTAAGGGATACCGGCAGCTGAAGAACCATTGCACTAGAGTCTGGATTTGATAGTGATTGATGGAATGACCATTATTCGATTGGAAACTATTTTGTTTTCTACCTGTTTAAAATTGCAGTGCTAACATGCTCTTTATTTTTGTTTTCACCCCACCTTTTTTCTCATGTCCACCCTCTTCATTCCCAAATTGGTACTGGAATATTAAACTCAACGAAGGACCATCCTGTATGAATTGGAACTGAATGCTAGTGCTAAGTCAGTTCTAAATAGATTTTCTTAGAATGGAGCCAAGATTAAGTAGTCCTATCTGAAATATTTTTTTCTAAGCGTCCATTTAAATGAAAGAATAATTGAAAGGAGTGATATTAATGCTCTTCCTCCCAATTTTAATGCATCTCTCTCTATTTGCCAATCTTTTGTACTTAGCAGAAGTCCTTACCTCCTAAATAAATCCTAATGCCCCAGAATATTAATATCCTTACAAACACACACACACACCCTTCCAGTTTTATTTCTCTGTCTTTGTTTTTTGTTTACTGTAACAAAATATCAGTAAAGAGAGATATTAGACTCTACCTTTTATGCTCCCTCATTTTTTCTTCTGTTAAAATGTCCTACTATTTACCCAGTTAGCATGTTCCCACCTTTTACCTTACTCCACCTTTACCTTAAATCAACCTTACCCTTACTCCATCTTTACTCCACCTTTACCTTAATCAACCTTAACCTTACTCCATCTTTACTTTACTCCACCTTTACCCTCAACTTTTCCACACCTCATACTTTATTTTGCCCCAGTTTGCTCTATAATTAAAAGACAAGCCTGTTTATTTAAACAACTATGCATAATACATGTATCTATATAATATCTGCTAAAGAAAATTAACTTAAAATGAACACAATCAACAAGGTGAAACAACACTTGGTAAATACATATTTTTATAATCATAACTAATAACCAATAATATAATCATTGAAAGGATTTTATAAACCTTATAAGCAAAATCATGATGTAATCGTGGTGGGTAGATAAGCTAATGAAGAGTTATAGGAAAGGAGTAGAGTGGTCAAATCAGCTCTAGTTTAACTGTTACTTGTTGATTTTGTCCATCAGTATCAGTGTTAAAATGTTTAAAGTTATTACATAGTTAAATCTTATATAATTTTAAACTCATAATAATGTGTTATGTTAAATATTAGGTGGGGCATTCTAATTTTGTATATTTTTTTTGTCAGCAACTGAGCAAGTGGACTTGATGTTTATGGACTTAGTGTTTTGATGTTTATCATTCTCGCCTCCATGAAAGTAGCTCTAATGTTTGATTGTGCTTTAAGAACAAGGCACAAGGCAACTTTAACATGATGAAACATCGTAATAAAATAAGCACATTTATCTCTTTGGGGTGGTATGGTGAGCAATGCTAATTAATTCTTATAATATTCCTTCTTTCCATTTTCATTTTGTCCCTTTCTTTGCTGTCATTTTTCCAGATGTCAAGCATGTGGGTGCTAATAATGGTGCTGACTCTTTCAGAAATGGTCACTGCTAGAGGTAAGAGTTAGGATACTGTCAGTGATAACAGTAATAATGAAACTTATTAATATAAATACTTTATATATTTGCATATGCTTTGGCAATACCATTATGTTATTTCAATTTTTGGTTAAAAATATTAACTGCTTTGATTATGTCATGCTATATATGTTATCTACATAAACTTCTTACAGTTTCATGCCGAGCTGTCTTTCAAAATGCATAATTTTATATTATAAATAAATGTTTCCTTGCAGTTTAAGTAATATATGTAAAACTCTTAATTTTGAAGTTTTATAATCTGACTTTCTGAGCATTTAAACTTGCAAATGTTTTGAACAGTATTAATTATCCTGTTGTTACTATAATCACTTAAGTAAAATTTACTTTATTAGATATTTTGCTGAATTATTTTCATGACATTATCAGATACTTTTCATAAGCCTGTTGAATTTCATTACAACCCACATAGTTGATTGAGAAGTGTCATTTATAAACAAAAAGTATATGTCATTTAAATTAATCACTAAATTTATATCCGTGGTATCATGAGAAGTGATTGCCATTTATATTACTAGAAGTTAAGTGTATGTTAGTTGTGTTACTATAATTGTTTCAGTTGTATTACTAAAATGGTTGTCATCTGTATTACTATAATTGTTTCAGTTGTAACTTGTATTAGTTGTCATCTGTATTACTATAAGTGTTTCACTGTAATTGTATTTTTGTTGTTTTCTTAAAGTGAATCAGTTTCTCTTGCTGTTTAAGTGATTTTGAAAACCTGAATTTTCTCTTCTTGTTAACTGACTAAAATCCTGAATTTTTGTTGTTAGTTAAAATCTGAATTTTCTCCAGTTGTTAACTGACTTTGAAAGCCAGAATTTTTCTTTGTTAACAGATTTTGAAAGCCTGAATCGTTTAAAGAGTAAAACCCCTGACAATGTACAAGCTCAGACTGTGGCTGGAATGCTTCAGCGTTTGGTGGGAAACAGAGCAAGTGATTTCAACATCACCATTAATCACTCCTTGGGTCCTTCCAACAAAGATACATTTGTGGTAAATAGAAAATGTTTTAAATGAATTAAATTTGTAAAAGTTTATTCCTTGACTCATTATTTTCCCTTGAGAAAATAGAAATTGTATTATGATTGATTGAGTGGTGTTTGTTTATCATGTGTTTTTGTTGTGTGTTTCTTTGGAAAATTAATGAATGATTTTATTAGTTTGTTACTTTGCCAACACTGAATTACAACCATTTGCTTTGTTTTTTTAAATTTATAATTTTCTTAATTTAGATTCAGACTGTTGGGTCAAAGCTGCAGATCACAGCTTCTTCAGGTGTTGCAGCAGCAATGGGTTTTTATTATTACCTGAAATATTTCTGCCAGAGTCAGATCACTTGGGGTGGTTCAAATATTAATCTGCCAAATCCTCTTCCTGTAATTTTTTCACCAATCACCATAACAACACCAGACAGGTAAGCTTAGAATGTTTGTTTTGTTTTGTTTCTCTTGGCGTGGAGAGTTGGTTAATTTATCATCTTACAACAGTTATGTTAATTTGTTGCATAACATAAATGCTCTTTTCTTTACTGCAATATTCATTGATGTTATCAAATAGTGTGCAATGATGGTTAAAAGTCATAAAGTGAGTTTGGATATATTTAACACAATTTTCAAGAAAGTAATAATACAGATAAACATGAGATCTAGTGCAAATAAACTAATATATTGAACAAATAAAAGATTTTATACTCAGTTATTCAAGCACCTCATCATTCAGAAAGATCTGTAACACTTGCAAATATAAGTGAAATGAATGACAATACTATGACAACATGAGGAAAATGTAATTGAAATATAAATACATCATTTAGGAAGAGTGTCATTGTTCTTCCAACAGTTGCACATCATTCATACACCTATTTCAAATAAAACATTCACAGATGCTTATTTATATGTTG
Organism: Sinotaia quadrata; assembly: GCA_028829895.1. Taxonomy (NCBI): domain Eukaryota; kingdom Metazoa; phylum Mollusca; class Gastropoda; order Architaenioglossa; family Viviparidae; genus Sinotaia; species Sinotaia quadrata. Next base: position 129,732,779 of record CM054178.1, on the reverse strand, counting down.
GTGATGAAAATACAATACTCTAAACATAATCAGCAGAATATGTGTCCCGCTGAGAATATTGAAGATGACACTCATATGTGTGATTGCTGAAATTCCTATTTAAGTTAATAACAGTTTGAATTTCTTGTTCTTGTCAAATCATTTGTAGTCAAATTGCAATGGGTATAAAAAAAAAACTGCTTATCAAATTCTCAGAAACTGTATTAGTATTCTCTAGTACTTGGCTTTAGACTTGTTTTTTTTGTGGTAGAAATTTCAGTAGCAACATTTCCTTGGAGCACTGGCCCTTATAAATATTCTCGAATCTGCATCTTATTTAAATTAGTCAATCACTTGTAAATTTCTTGGGTTTTTAAAGGACAGAAAAAATAGCCAGTGATTTTAAGCTTACAATTGTTCCATAACAAATTAAAAAACCTTATATCACAGCCATTAACTTTACTACTTTGGTTCATTGACCAGTTAGAAATTGTCAGTCTACTGGCTTAAAACTGGGTTGGATTCAGTGACCAACGAATTGTGCCCTTCTGTCTGTTAGAAAGTTTAAACTTGTAAAGTGTAATCATTTTATTAATCAGAATAAATGTAACTGGTTCTTAGATCATGGGTTGGAATTAACGCTGATTAATGATTTTTTTGAAGTGTCAAAGTCTTCAAGGTCATGCAGGCATTCACATTTGTGATCATTGTTCACATTGAAAATGGGTCATTAGATTAACATCATTAACCTAATCCGCTCCCTTAAAGGATAAAATACTGAAGATGTTTATGATATTTTGCCATCCATCATCCCATCCCATCCCATCCATCCATCTATCCACATTAACATTGTAGTAAATTTTTAATTTTAATTTCTGAAAGATTCCGATACTACCAGAATGTCTGCACAGTCAGCTATTCTCATGCATTCTGGAACTGGGACCAGTGGGAGCGTCATCTGGACTGGATGGCAATAGCTGGCATCAACTTACCTCTTGCATTCACTGGTCAAGAAGCAATATTTCAGCGGGTATGTTCTGATTATGCAAGTCTTGTTCTTTGTGGTTCTATTTGCAGTCTGGTTTCAAATGGCAAAATACTTACAAAGTAACATTTAAATAGTGATGGAATTTGAGTAGGATGTTTCTTGGAATCAAATGTCCATGGATAAAGAGACATATTGATGTTTTGAAGGAAAACATATCATAGTTCATAGTTTGTTTTTATAATTAGAATTTGGGTTGATAATAACAAAGTACTAATGTTTAGCTAGCTCTTTAGAAATAACATCAAAGAGCTTGAAATGATGACAAAAACTGTTTAGATTGCATCATTGTTCTTTATGAACTGGTTGTGATTTTTAGGGTTTGTTTGCTGTAAAGTTTAGATAACTTTTGAAGGAGAAAAAACAAAAGAGTTGATTAAGTTTACCCTAATTATTCTTTTTTATTTACATACAATTTGTTCTCTTTAATGTTAACACTGTTCTCCTTATGTTAACACTAGACTATTATTTTATAATGCTAATGCTAATTATATCTGCATGACTAGTTTTATGTCATTTTAATGCATATATATTTGTCATAATTTATATTTAGCCCTTATTATTTATTGTATAAATAACTTTTAGTGCAATAAAAAGCAGTTAATTGAAACACAGGTAATTCAGATTTCTAATTAAGTGAAAGTAAATGGGACATTTTGGCTTATTTCTTCTGTTTTTATCAATAGCAAACTTTTGCTGAATCTAATTTAAAATTTTAGTGAATTTATTGGTTTTGTGTCAGATTTCTATGATTAACTGCAAAGACAAATCACCCCACTATGCTTGTTGAACAGTGAAGACACTATCTATCTATCTATCTGTCTGTCTCTCTGTCCGTCCACCCATCCGTCCGTCTGTCCCTTAGTCTTGACAACCTTTGGGGCACCACTGGTGACCTGACAACCAGTTTCCTCCATTCCCTTCTCTGCTAATCTTACTGTAATAGTGTATAGTGTAAGACATTGTAATATCTTGTAAATTCAGACATACTTTTAAAACTGCAGAAATATTACAGTGCATTATGCTTTTTCCTGTACAACACATAACTACATGTAGTACATACTGTTAATTCAAACTATTTCTTTGGGTCTAAAAAGCATGAGTTTAGCAAATTCTTTTTAAAGTTGATTTTTTTCTATAATATTTTTAGGTACAAATATACTTGACATTTTTTGATTTAATCACAATCATGCACACAAGTCAATCACACATTTTCTCAAATCATATGTGCATGCACAAAACTCATACACATATACACAAATCAAACACACATACACACAAATCAAACAAACATATTTACATAAACACATGCTCACAAATCCAACCCACATATACACAAATCAAACACATGTCCATAAACACATGCTCACAAATCCAACCCACATGTACACAAATCAAGTACACTTGCACAAATCACACACATGCACACAAAAATATAAAATACAAACATGCTCACAAACCAGTCATACATATATAGTCATATCTATATTCTCATAAATCATACACACATGTACACAAGTCATACATGCATGTGCACAAACCAAACACATACATATCAGATACGCACGCACATAAATCAAACACACATATACACAAATCAAACACATACACACAGATTGGCACTGAATGCAGTTCTGCTGCTACTGTGTTAGATATGAGGCTCTAATCTGATTTTGGGAATAAAATTATTATTTTGCACTGGAAATTATTTAGTTGGCTTTTTTTTTGTGTGTATTAATTTAAACCAAACTTAAATGGTTGTAATAATTTTACTTGAACTTATCAAATGCACTGAGATCTTATTGTACAATTTTACATTCTGATTCAGAATACCAAAATATTAATGGTTCAGTTTCTTCATTTTGATTTAGCTCTACATGAACTTGGGAATCACCTTTGAAGAACTTCAAGAATTTTTTGGTGGTCCAGCATTTTTAGCATGGTACTGTTCATCATTATTTCTTTCATTATTTCTTTCTTTGTTATTCATTTTAATCAGTAAATTTCAGGTTTGTTGGTTTTCCAAATTGAATGATGTATTTCATTTTCTGTTTTGCTTTTGACTTTGGCCTCAAGAGAACCAATAGACAATTGTCATTTTTGGTTAAATTCTGTATTTTCTTATACTATTTAGACATAAAATTATCAGATGTAAACATACTTTTATATTTTTTATTAGCAGAAATTGTAACTTTCACATAAAATTCAGTCCCATTTTAAATGTAAGGAATTTCCTATGTAGCGTACACTTCTAATAACCATATAAATAAGCTTTTATGACATTGATTTCTTTTCCTGTTTGTCAAACTTAATATGATTATATTGAAATTTTGGGTCAGAATCTCCATTTGCAAATGGGCAGCACAAAACAGATTCCAGTGTAAACCCAAAGATAAATACTGAAGATTTGTCAGCATCTTTGCACAGCTGTTCCAGCTGACAGTTCATTAATTATACTTATATATTTATTTGTACTTGAGTGGTATCTTATACATTGCTTCCTTTAAAGTTAATTTTTTAAAAATCAAGACGTTTTTGGAATAGTTCTGAACCCAAAGAAATGCCAATGTATCGTCCATATGGAGACTGAAAAGTAGTCAACAGACTTGATTCCTCATCATGATGCAAATGCCAATAAGCATTTGTCAGGTCCAACTTGGAGAACACTTTGCAAATGGCATTTGCCAATTTTGGCAATTTGTGGGTTGTTCAATGGTATACTGATGCCTCTCTTGCTTATTTGATCGAGTTCAGCTTTGACTTCTATAGCCAGAGGCATGTGTCATTAGAAGTAATAGTCATCACTGTAGGGTCAACTTGCAGATGGACAACTCCAGGGAGGTCACCTTTTTGATCATCAAACACTTCAGAGAATGTCTGAAAGATATCATCAGTAGGCGAGAATGTGTGCTGAAGTAACATAGGTACTTCAGATGAAGTACATGTTTAGGGTTGTTCTTTTCATGGAACAAAACCTGAGAGATCTGAAAAAGTGTCATTCAAGCTGCTCATATACAAATATGTTGTTGATGAAACAGTGCAGCATGATATGGTGAAGGGAAAAAAAGAGTTAATTGAATTTGTTAAAGTTTTTCATCGTGCAAGCAAATATGTCCAGTCAGGAAATGATAAAAATGTCTGTGTACAGTGATCTGGATAAACCGCTTTCATTTTTTAAATTTAGTTCAACCATCAGAGGGCCAAGAGAATCCTGGCTTTGATTGCTGTTTGTGGAGTGAAAATGAAATATTCTTTGCTAACTTATTTCAGTTGGATAGGGCACATATAATTTCATAGAAAATTTATTTTTTATGGTTTTGAATAGATAATTCTTTTACAAAATTTCAGTTAGCATGGTTTATTTAATTCTTTTCAGATAATCAAGAGTTTTTTATAATTATGTAGATGTCTGCTGGATGAATTACTTCATTTTTGTTGTAAAATTACAATATTTATGTTGATTTAACTTGTCTGCCAGATGTTTGAAGATTTTGCAACCTTTTTTCTAAGTAGTCTTCACTTTTATTTTTTAATTTTTTTAACACCAGTAGCATTATTTTCTCAGAACCATCAAATAGAGAGCAATGAACAAAGATACACTACTGTATCATTTTCTTCTCAGAGTCATAAATTATGATTCAAGGGAGGAAAAAATGAAAACGTTATGCTAAACAACCTTAATATGTTTATCTTACTTTTAAATATAATTGCATCTGCTGACCCTAATAGTGAATTATTTTGACATGGTGTGCCTGCACTTGCTAGGCAAAGGGTTAAACATATAATTGAATAGAAAGTTTATTTCATTATGTCCATAGCATTACAGTCAACAATAATTTTTCTTTCCCCTTGGGATTGTTCAGGGCTAGGATGGGCAACATACAGGGTTGGGGTGGTCCACTGCCTCAGATGTGGATCACCAACCAGCTTCTACTGCAACATCGCATTCTGCAACGCATGCGTGATTTTGGCATGACGCCTGTCTTACCTGGTTTTGCTGGCCATGTTCCTGCTGCTCTCACTCGGTAATGCTCTTTCAGCTAAAGGTTGTGATTATGAAACAAAGAAGTTCAGTTTTGTTTTTAGACCGAACAGATCTTTTGACTTGCAAACTTTTCACATGGTTAAGATTTACTCATTTTAGAGTATTCAATTTTCATTAATTAGTAAAGATTGTTAGTTTTTATCAGTTAAAGAACAATTATTATTATAGTTGATTATGAAACAAATACAGAGAGTAAATAGAAATTCACATTTTATAAGTTCAGAAATGTCTTCTGGCTTGCAAATTCTTGATATGGTAGCGATTAGGTTATTAAAAAAATTACTTGCTTTTCATTAAGTGAAGTAGTAAAAATGTTTCAGAAATTTGATTTGACAACTTCAAATTTTAAATATATAACATTCTGAGAATCTGACAGTAATTCTATCTTTTTTTTTAAACTGTAAAGTTTCATCTATTATTTTTAACAAATTTTGTTTAAAAAAATGTTAAATGGGTTGTTTTCCAATGAATAAATTACAATGAATATCTTGTGAAAGAAGATTAATGTGAAGACAAAATTTAAAAGATTTACATTTTTTTTAAAAAAGGAAATAATAAAAGCTTAATTTTCTGAAAAGATTTAGCAGCTATTGCATTTCTGTCCATGTATTACTTTGTTGTGTGCTTTTTATTTTTTCTATTTCAAAAGATAAATAAATTCACCTGTAGAAATATTTTTTTTGCTGTGAAGATTTTGTGAGTGAAGATGGCAATGGGGTTGGGGGAGGGCTTATAAATTTATCATTGTCTTTTTCACATCTGTAAAAATCTTTGTGTCTCCCCCCCACAAAGATGAGATCAATCAGACTAAATACACTTCAACAACCTAGACTAGAGTGTTAAATGTTGTAGTACTTTTTTTAATTGTCAAAATTAGAAACAAATAGAATCTAGTTAAGATTTTCTTCATCAATTTGGGTTTTACTGCCAAGAAGGTCTAAGTTTTTGTTTATGTAAGATAATATAAATAGCTTGTAGAAATATTTTGGTCAAATGTGAAAGATTTTCAATTTGTCTTTGCATTTTCTTTGAACTAAACTACTGCTGTGTAGAGTTGAAGAATATGGTCGGTAATAAATGATTACTTTATCTGTAGTGTATATCCACATGCTAACGTGTCTCGGCTTGGTGGATGGAGTTATTTCAACATGACTTATTCCTAGTAAGTGTAAAATTTAAATAATGTGTTTGAGTTCTGTGCAAATAATGAACTAACAGTATATATAATGGCACTTGTATGAATGTAAAATATTGCTTGTATTGTTGTCAGTTTTGAATGCAGTATTAATATTTTCAGAGTACTGTGTATTTACTATTGTGTTCAAGCTATTTATAAAAGAACTTCCTCATTTTGTGTGAGTGTGCATAATATAATTTATATTGTATATTTTTATGGTAATTCTGTACATTCTATTCTGTGTTATTTTTATGATACGTATGAATGCAATATGCATGTTTCTTTCGTGCAAAAAATTTAGACTTTGTGAGTAATGTTATTTTCCCTTACATATCTTATGTAATATTTTTGGTAAGTCTGTTTGTCTGCATCAGATCTTTATTCTCTCTTTCTCTCTTTCCTTCCTGATCTTCCCTCCTAACCCCTCTTCCACAATTTTTGCATATTGCATATTGCTTGTAATTGATTTAATTTGTATTTTTTTAACTTGGAGTTTATGATAAGATTTTAATTTACTTGAAATTTTATTTAAAGCACTTATCTACTGGACTTCAGTGATCCACTGTTTACAACTCTTGGAGCCAAATTTATCCAGTTGGTGAGTTTGATGTGGATATGCTGTGTGTGTGTGTGTGTGTGTGTGTGTGTGTGTGTGTGTGTGTGTGTGTGTGTGTGTGTGTGTGTGTGTGTGTGTGTGCGTGCATGTGTGCGTGCTTGTGTGTGTGATATATACACACAGACAATCTATCTATCTAGTGGAATTGGAACCACTTTGCTGATGCAAATTAAGTTCTGTGAATTATATCAAGTATTATTAACTAGCTAGTTTATTATTACTAGATGAAATTGGTCTTCATTATTTATTTTTTAAACAACCTATCTGATTAAACTCCCCTTGCATGTACAAGGTTTAAAGTGTTTGAGTCTGTATTTAAATTCCCTACAGATCCAACACTTGATCATTTAATATAATACAAACTTACAGAAAATGGTTGGAAAACAAATTTTCCTTGTTTCAGAACTGAGGTTTATCTAGTCCATCTTTGACTCAGAAACCTGGAGGAGTCTGTGTTGTTGCTTGCACTTTGGTAGGATGTGTTTGTGTAATGTTAAATATTCAAGTGTTGGATCTGAAAGGTTTAAATACACAGATTCATAATCACTCATTTATAATTTTTATTAGGGAAGATCATAATTGTTAATGTTGCTATTTGTTAAGCAGATTAAAAGACCTCTTAGGGCTTTAACTAACAGATTCATAATAACTTTTGTCTCCTTTCAGCTAGGAGAGATCATTTATATTAATTGTTAATGTGTTGTGTTGACGACATTGAGGACCTCTTGCAACAAACACTTTTTCATTTCAGATGGATAGCGAGTTTGGTGTAGATCATATCTACAATGCAGATACTTTCAATGAAATGAACCCAAAAACAAAGTAAGATTTCTGGGCCAACATTTTAATATTTAATGTGAAATGATAAACAGAGAAGTTTAGTAAAAGATGGTCCAAGGGTTTCAGCAGATATATAGCCAAAATAGCATCATACATATTGTTACATAAATTAATCACAGAGAATCTAAAGACAAAATGAGTTTATTTTGTACAGAGACAAAGTTTGCACTAAGTGGAATCACCTATTTAGAATTTGTAAATAGGATATCCGGATGAATATATGTTCCTCTAGAAATTGAAATTGTTGCCTAGGTGTTATAGCAGCCCTAGTGAGTAATTTGTGTTTGGGAGAATAATGCTGACATTAGATGAGAAAATGTAAAATGTCTTGTTGAATAAGTATGGTTCAGCTCCAGATAATCTTATTATATTACCTGCTGCCTAGAAATAGTTTGTGCCCGAGGGAGAATGTAGCAAACAGTTTTTCTGCTAAAACAATAAGCAATGGGCTCTAATGAGACTCCACATGATGAAAATATTCCTGGCAAATATGTATCTGCAAATCAGTCAACAGTGAAAATTACCTTAAAATTAATTATACACAAGGCTATTGTCGTCTATTTGCAGCTTTACTATGATTCAGCAGTGCAAGCAAGTTGTACAATTTTCATAAATTGTGTGTGTGTGTGTGTATTGCCAGTGACACAGGATACATCAGTTCTGCAGGATTTGCAGTCTTCAATGCCATGCAGCAAGGGGATCCAGATGCCATTTGGTTTGTTCATATCTTTTATTCATTGTTTATTTAAGCTGAGGACAGGTGGCTTAAGATATTTATAGTTGACTTTAGGTGTGTGGGTCAACAAAATGGTGATTTTGACAAGGTCTGTTCTGCTCTTGTTGTCTTTGTAAATCTTTTCTCTGTGTGTGAAAATAGAACTTTGAACTAAACTACACTGAGTATTGTAGTTGTGTCGAAATCTTATAACTTTATTTCTACATTGTCAGCCTGTATTGTTTATCTTCTTTGATTTTTTTCAAGTTTTCATTTCTATAGAATTATCTTTAATATTTGTCTTATGTTTTTCACATGTATTGTTTGTGTCTTTGTTGTTATAAAATTGTCTGCTTTTGATATTTTTTATGTATTATTTGTGTTTCCTTGTTATTATACCAAAAAAGCCATCTTTTGATATTCATTGTATGTCTTAACATGCATTGTTTTTGTTTCTTTTTATTATAAAATTGCTTACTTTCATATGTTTTACATTTTGCACATATATTATTTGTGTGTTTTTGTTATAAAATTGCCTGTTGTTGATGTTTGGGTAGGTTGATGCAGGGGTGGCTGTTTCTGAGTTCTGGTTTCTGGAAACCTCCACAAATCAAAGCTCTCTTGCACTCTGTGCCATTGGTAAATATCTAATGATATATAGTAAAGAAATCTAAATATTTTTCATTCGATAATTAATTACACTCTTTATAAACTGTAACTTGTAATTGAGAGAGGTCATGAGAAATTAACTTAGTACCCCAATGTTTTACTTATTGTGAGATGCGTAGTATTTATATATTGCATTGCAAAGAAAACATAAATATAAACTGTTCTTAATTAGATCGTTTACACCTATTAAGATCATTGCATCAACAGTTTCTTCTTACATTTCATGACTTCCGATAGAAAAGTGACCTGTTTTCTGATATATTCAAGTGCTTACCTTGGGAATTCTGTGCTGTTTAAAGGTTATATCGACCTGTGTTAGTGTATAAGATCCTAGAGACTGCAGTATTTTCTGCATTGTTTAGAACAGCACAGTTTGTTGTTTGTTTATGGTTTTTGTTGTTCCTCTGTGCACTTGATTCCATGTTTCCAGCTAAAGTCAGAACTTTAAACTCAATATATTTTACAGGAATACAGGATTTCAGTATTTTAATGTTTAGTGTCACAAAAATCTGGCTTCGTCCTTGACAGTATTATTTTTTAAAATTTATTTTTGTTGTGCATCGTTCGCCAGTGTTTTGATAACCATCAATAATGTATTTTACACATTAGTCTCATGTCAATCATAATTAAAACTGAATTCTTTTTTGCACTTATTATGAGAATATAACTAAGACACCTATTATATATTCCTTTGTATTTACTGCTGGTTTGAAGTTAAGTAGTAGCTTTTATTAATTACACTATTTTATTAAATATGTGTATATTGTATTACTATAGGTCATATTATCCATTTTTGTACAAGTTTCGAAACATACTCACCGACAGAAGGCAGTTCAGTGACTCCTGTTGAAATATAAAATATATAATTATAAATGTTTAATTTATACTCCTGTTGGAATATAAAATATAAAATTATAAATGTTTAATTTATACTTCTGTTGGAATATAAAATATATATGTTGGTGAGTGTTGGTCTATAGAATCCCCCCCTCCCCCCCACCCCGATTTGTTTGTGAATATTGATAATGGCATTCTAGTGTCACTCAAATGTATATATTGAAATTTTAGCTCCATTTTGACCTGAATGAGAATTTTAATCACCCTCATATTTTTATCTGAATTTTGTTACTTCAGGCTTGTCTTGGAATTACTTTACACTTCTTCTGACTTTGACATTTACATTTATTCATTTAAAAAAAAAATTAATTTGTTTCTTTTTTCCCCCCCTTTTACTCTTGTTTGTTGTTGTTTTGTTTGTTGAGTAAGATTTTATTATTTTTATTTTAACAGCTTAGCCTTGTCATCATGAGATAACCTATGAGATTGATTCAGCATTAATGTCCAGGGGAGAATGACGGTCTTGCATCTCATTTCTGAGCTGAATCACACACATAAGCTAATGATGGTTTGTTTGAAATATTTCAGGGGAGAATGATTGTCTTGGATCTCTTTGCTGAGATGGATCCAGTATATGTTTGGACAGAGTCGTTCTATGGTCAGCCATTTATTTGGTGTATGCTTCACAACTTTGGAGGAACAATGGAACTCTATGGAACTCTAGACAACATCAATGTGGTGTGTACTTGTAACCAGTCATTGCATCAATACGGTGTGCAACTAAGTCATTCTGGTACATAATTATATCAGTGTGGTGTACAATATATAAATATTGTACCTAATTATATCAGTGTGATGTACAATATATCACTACTGTACCTAATTATAGTGGTGTACAATATATCAATACTGTACCTAATTATAGTGGTGTACAATATATCAATACTGTACCTAATTATAGTGGTGTACAATATATCAATACTGTACCTAATTATATCATAGTGGTGTACAATATATCAATACTATACCTGATTATAGTGGTGTACAATATATCAATATTGTACCTAATTATATCATAGTGGTGTACAATATATTAATACTGTACATAATTATATCATAGTGGTGTACATAATTATGTCATAGTGGTGTACAATATATCAGTACTGTACATATCAATACCACACATAATTACATCACTGTAGTATACAGTATATGTCTGTGCATAATTATTTCAAATTAGTACTTCTTTATATCAGCATGAAAGCCAGTCATATCAGTGCAGTACTTCATTATGTCAGCACAAAAGCCAGCCATGTCAGAATAGTACTTGCAATTGAAAGATGGTGTAGTCCTTAACCTATGTATCATTCAGATAATTTTAGTTTTTACTAATTGTTCTAGAAGTGACTAGTTAATATGTCAGAAAGCTTTACTATCAATGCTATTTCCTTGCTTGATTTTTGCTTCACCCCTCCAAACTATGTTATTACATCTATTCATTTATCTTAATGCACCAGCAAGTATAAACAATAAATACTTGAATAATTAAAATATGAAAACAGAGTAGCACTTGAAGTCATTTTAAAGACAGACTGCAAATCTTTTTGAAAGATTTTAAATTATACTTTTTCTTGTCTCATTTATTCTGAGCCTGTCAATTGTAAGTAATATTTCTTTAATTTTTTATGCAGGGTCCACCAAAAGGCAGGGCATTCCCAAACTCTACAATGATTGGAACTGGTTTGACACCAGAAGGAATATTCCAGAATGAGGTGGTTTATGAGTTTATGAATGAGAATGCCTGGAGGACAGCACCACGAGATATTGATACCTGGTAGGTTGGCTTTTTAAAACAATAGACATTGATACCTGGTATATTTGCTTATGAGATTAACAGTTTTAATACCTGGTCGGTAGACATTTGAGAATAGATGTTGATACCAGGTAGGTTGACTTTTGAAAACTACAGACTTTGATACTTTGTAGTTGGCTTAGAACAATAGATATTGTTGCCTGTGAGGTTAGCTTTTTAGAACAATAGATATTGAAACCTGTAATTGGCTTAGAACAATAGATATTGATTCCTGGTTGGTTGGCTTTTTTTAGAAAAAAATATACTGATACCTGTTTGGTTGGCTTTTTAGAAGAATATACATCAAACTTGGTAGGTTGACTTAAACAATAGGCATTGATATTTGATAAGTTATATTTTTAAACAATAAGCATTAGTACCTGTTAGGTAATATTTTTAAGGACATTTAGTCAATGTCTGCTGTTAGCTTGGCATTCCTGAAACAGTTTGGTTGGTGAAAACCTGTAAGAAGAAATATTATTTTTAAATGTGTTGGCTTTCTGAACTGACATTGTGTTTTTCAGGTTATCAGAATATACAAGACAAAGGTATGGATTTTCAAGTACCAATGTTGACAAAGCTTGGCAGCTGTTAAAAGTAAGTAATGATAATTTGACAGGAAACTGAATGGAGATAATAGAAACATTAGTACAACAGGGGAGGATATTTAACAGAGATAATATTACAAGAACCAATTAAAGATATATAATAACCAATATTTTAAATGTTTGTTACTTACAAAATGTCCCATTCTCAGCTGTTCTTTATTTACATATATTAATATTTTTTTACTCTTACAGGAAAGCTATACTCTCCCTTAGTTCTCTGTGAGTTTGCAGGAAATTGTGTACACAAATCTTACACCATATTAAAAAGGTTTCTTTAAAGACATTGCATAATACTTCAATCACAAGAATATTTTATATGCTTTTATGTGGGTAAAACCATTTTAGCTTTACATAGTTATCCAAAGTTTGTAGTGGTCTAGTGCAGTAGACATCCCATCTGAAAGCATGTGCTTTCATTCTGCAGTAGACTTATGATGTACATAAATTTGTATATCTATGCATAATATCAAAGAGAAGTTGCATATGGAGACAAAATTGTGACAAGAAAATATTCAAGAAACTAACTGCATGCTCATGGAGAAAATAATTGCCATCCTGTCATGAATAGATTAATGTCTTTGTTGTCCATCATTATATTGTGGTAAAGTAGTTTTAAGAACATTGTTTTAGCTGGCCTTTACAAGTGTTTGCCAAAACAATGGACTGGTTGTTTTTGGTGTCTCTTACTTAATGCATTTTGTTGGATGTAAAAATTATCTCTCTTGCTAAAAATGACAAATCTCCTATTTCCTTTACTGTCATATTTTCTTTTTCTTAATGAATTTTCAGGAGAAAAATATAGAATGTTGCATTTATATCTTGTACTAGTGAGTGCTTACAGTTTATCTATTAATATTTTTTTAATTTGATCTATTTTTTCATCTCTATATTTGTAATTGATTGCATTAATGCAATTATAAATAATTTACTGAGAATGTTGTTTGAGTTCTTACATATTTTTGATTCCTAGTCAAGTGCTTATAACTGCACCAATGGCCACTGGGATTTTGATACACCTCTTATTACTCATCGGCCGAGTACAAGCTATGACGTATCACACTCTGTAAGTTTTTTTTTTTCATGTTGCAACATGTTTCTTACAGTTTTTTAAGAACTTCCAGCCCCAAAGATTTTTAACTTTCCTGCTGTTTTCTGTTTTACTTTTTGTGGGTGAAATATATTTGCTCTTTTTTGCTGCTCTTTGTGCTTTGAAGCATTTTTTTATCTGTCTGTCTGCATTTTTCTCATTTTCACATATTTTCATGTCTATATCATGCCAAAGCTTCCTACAAGAAGATTAATAATAAAAATGTTTAATTCTCTTATATTTTTACTTTCTCTTTTTTTAATTCACTTGACTGTATTATAAGTTTTTTTTCTATCATACAGCAACATTTAAAGGTTTTCAAAAAATATTCATATTTTACCTGTTTATATTTTTGTAGATTATTTTTTTACTAAAGTTAATTATTTTAACAGTCATCATTTATTGCATGAGCTTCTTTTTCAATTTAAAGTTTTGGGAAAGTTATTTTAACTTCAGATACTTAATTGCATGAATCTACATGCATTACACTAATCATGTGACTACATTAATTACAGAAACCCAACAGCAGTATATTAATCCCCAAACACAATATTAGCACCATGATGCTACATTAATCATGTCTCATAAATAAATAAATATAAATAATGTTAATCATGTCTCATGATTTATAGCACAAAAATTAGTTAGAATCAATGACAATAGTAAATATTACTAGTAAGTGATATTTGCAAAAATTCCTTTTCTTAACATTTAGTGATTTAGCATACTCAGTAAGATATGTGTCAATTGTAGTACTCAGAATTTAAAATGTGCACACTTGATGTAAATTATTTTTAAAAATACATATATAAACAAACATCATAAGTAAAAGAGTGTTAAAGCAATTCTCTTCTATAAAACTTTCTTGGAGATTTTCAAAGAATATAAACAAACATCATAAGTAAAAGAGTGTTAAAGCACTTCTCTTCTATAAAACTTTCTTGGAGATTTTCAAAGAATATAAACAAACATCATAAGTAAAAGAGTGTTAAAGCAATTCTCTTCTGTAAAACTTTCTTGGAGATTTTCAAAGAATATAAACAAACATCATAAGTAAAAGAGTGTTAAAGCAATTCTCTTCTGTAAAACTTTCTTGGAGATTTTCAAAGAATAAAAACAAAATGCACAAATGTGGTTTGTATTAGCACATTTATGTTGATAAAATATTTTTTCATCAAATTTTATATTTATAAGAAGTTTCTGGACATTTTACACAATAAAGACAAAATATCTCTACATCTAAACTCAAAATCAATTTTTGTGTTTAAACTTAAAACAGTATGACATAAGTACAATATAATTTAGACATGTAGAAACAGTTGTCCTATTTAATTTCTTACCAAATTTTATCTTATTGTGATTGTCCTATTTAATTTCTTACCAAATTTTATCTTATTGTGATTGTCCTATTTAATTTCTTACCTAATTTTATCTTATTGTGATTGTCCTATTTAATTTCTTATCTAATTTTATCTTATTGTGATTGATAAGATTGAGCTTATAAGACTGGCACTATAGCTTATGTGATGTTAGTGTACATGCATAATATTAATTCACTTATTTTCTTGTTTACTTTTTTATTTTTTAAAATGAAAATTATTATTTGTAACATGAAGGTGTGGTATGATCCTGAAAAGCTGTTTTCTGCTTGGGACTTTTTTGTGGCAGCATCTACAGAGGCTCAGCCCAATGAACTTTTCTTGTAGGTGTATTTCATTAATTGTATGTTAGTGTTTTAGCCCAGTCATCTGTTCCTGTTGGTGTATTTCATTCTTTGTATCTCATTGTTTTATCTCGGTGAACTATTCCTGTAGGTGTATTTCATTAATTGTATGTTTATAGTGTTTTAGTGCTGTGAACCATTTCTATAGGTGGATTTCATTAACTGTTTATTAGCGCTTTAGCCCAATGAACTGTTCATTTAGTTGATTTTCATTATTATTTTAGCAGAATTAGCTTTTCAGTTTCTAGATCTCACCAGTTAAATTAACGTAATGCTTTAGCTGGCTGCAGAATTATTGGGAGAAACTAGTATGCTAAATTTTACTGTAGTTCAACGCATGCATATGTTCATGAATTATATTTAACCACTAATGTTGTAACGCCTCAAACTGCTTATGTTAATGCATGAAATATTTAACCACTAATATAATACATTGAACTGCTTATGTTAATGAACAAAATATTAATGAACCACAGTTTAAACACTTCCAACTGTTTATGTTGATGAATGAAATATTTAACCACTGTTTTAACACTTCAAACTTTTTATGTTGATGAACGAAATATTTTAACCACTAATGTTCTAACACATCAAAGTGCTTATTTTGATGAATGAAATATTTAACCACTGATTCTAAACTTCAATCTGTTTTTGTTAATAAATGAAATATTTAACCACTAATGTTCTGCTTCAGACTGCTTATGTTAATGAATGAAATATTTAACCACTAATGTTATAAAACAACATATTGTTTGTGTTAATGAATATAGGTTTTTTACTTTATTTTAACATTTTCTATTTTATTTTTAGGTTTCTGAAATCAGTTTGACTACTGGTTATAATATAGTGAATTATTTGTGCAATTATACCAATAGGGTTATATAATTTAATATTTTATTTGTGTAGTAAATTGACCACTAATCTATGAGGTAGTGAATTAATTGTATAATTAGTTGACCAGTTTAAGTATAGAATATTACATCTAATTAAGCTCTTGTTATTGAAATAATTTATATGTTACATCAAAACACAGTTTATGAGAAGTTACATGAAGCCTTTGTCTTTATGTTTCAAGATCATTTATTGTCTCACTTTCATTCATAATTCAAACACATCTGTGAATTCTTAAAGAAATGTAATTGTTCCAAGCTTGTTTGTCTTTTTGAAAGATATGATCTGGTAGATGTGACACGAAACAGCCTACAGTTAATCTCATTGTCCTACTACACAAAAATACTTAAGGCATTCAATTCCAGCGACCTGGCAGGTCTTCAGTAAGTTTTCTTTCTCACATTTACATTCGTGTATAGTGTTTGGTGTTTTCCTGTCATATTTATATAATCTGTGTTAAAGAACAGGAGCCTTCTTGTTTCAGATAAATATTTTACATGACAGAAGTTTATATATATATAGTTAAATTACTTAGATGCTTTCCTCATAGCTGGCGTTTATTATTATTACAACTCACTCATTTCTAACCAAGCCCAGTTTTAGAGAGATGTTTTTGTGGACAGATGACAAGAGAGTCTGTATACTGCATAGTGAAGCTGCACATTTCAAGTTAGATAAATATATATTTACACCAGTGTGGTACAGCTGCAGTCCCATGGGCCAAATGTGGCCCACATAAATTTGTTTTGGGGCCTTTCCTCTTACAAAAAAAATATTTCTTTAATTATATGGTATAATTAATTTTTTTTATCTTGGAATTGAATGGCCAGCAAACTTTATAAATTTTTTTAATAAGTTGGACCACTCTGACTTACACAATACTTTTACATGTCTAGGGTGCACAGTGAACTTGCACGTTCCAACAAATATTTACCTACACCCACATCACTTTATACTTTTACTCATTTGTGTTTTTGCCTGTAGGACTGTTGGCATGCAATTTGTGGAACTTCTACAAGATATGGAAACACTTCTGGCTTCAGACCGCCACTTTCTTCTTGGCAACTGGGTTGAAGATGCCAAAGCCTGGGGTACAGACATCAAAGAGAAAATGCTGCTGGAGTATAATGCTCGCAACCAGATCACTTTATGGGGCCCTAATGGGGAGGTGAGTTTGTGTAATATTATCAGTACAGTGAGTGGTACATGGTACTAAGTGGATAATAATTATTATTGGAACTGCACTGGCACACAGGAATAATCAGGTGAATTTGTGTCCTACTCTCTGTAGTATTGTCTTTCTTTGATTGTAACTCTTTGATTCTTATTTCTAAGTCATAACCTTTTGTCAACCTAATTTTCTAGAACTGAACTTCCACTGGCATTTGCTCATTACACTATTTTTCTCAAATGCAATTCATTTTTAAACTTTCATTTAACATTCTCTTATGTCAGACATTTCTTTCACATTCTTTATTCATTACAATGACATTTTCTTGTAGTCTTATTTAAGACGCATATCATTGACAATTTCTCTTATTTCAAACACACTTCTTTGACACTTTCTCACATTCTTTTCTGACGCATTTTGGCTTTTTTCACAGCTCATTTTTTGTTTCAGATGCATTTATATTGATATTTTCTCATAATATTCTTTCCTTTTTGACCGCATTCATTTGACATTTCCACAACATTCTTTTATTGTGGACACTCTTCTTGACTCATTCATGCATGAAGTAAAACATTTGTAAACATGAGGACACTTTAAGAGCTGCCCATGCCTAGAGCTGCAAATGAAAGATAATTAATTTCTGAGTACTTTTTGCTTGTTAAAAGGGTGATAAGTTTTCTTTCCTCCTTTCAGATTGTGGACTATGCAGCCAAACAGTGGTCTGGTGTATTCAAAGAGTAAGTATTTATGTGTCTGTTTGACATAAGTTAATATTGTTGGAGGGTTCGAATAATATTTGCATATAAATGCTCTTGCACATGCAAAAGAAAGATTCATTAACAATGGAATGAAAATGATTTGTTTGAATTCTTTTCAGTTTTTATGTTCCTCGCTGGAATTTTTTTGTATCTTTCCTTGGTCAACTAATTAAATTGGTGAGTTAAATCATTATTCTTCTGTTGGATTTAAGAAAAAGATAGTTTATAGATTAATTATATACTATGCATTGTAATTTAGTGTATATTCATATGCTTCCTGCCTAAAGAACCTTAATCACACTTTCATGCCCATTGCTATACATTTCAATTTGACATTTGATATGTAGTCAGAATCGAAAAATAATAATAATAAAATGTAAAAATAGGGATATTAAGATCATGATACATTTTAAATTTAATAAAACTATATGTATTAAAATAAGAGAGATTTGATTCTTTTCATCCCATATAGTAATGCTTCTTGTACTTAATAATTTATAACCACATTTTATGAAGGTGTCTAGGAGTATTATATGAAATTAAACAATGAGATAACTTCTTATTTTGAAATGCTTTTGAAACAAAACACTTCACTGAAATAATTTTGTAACGTCCACAGAACATATCATGGCGTGACTACTTGATCATGAGACACAAAAGTAATTTATTATGACTGTTAATTTGTCCATAGAAAAAACCCTGGGATGGGTACTTATTTGCAAAACTGGTACTACAAACAGTTGAGGAACCATTTACCTTTGCTTTGGATTTGTACCCTACCACTCCTACAGGTAAGCTACAATACAGGATTAAAGGTTGACAAAAATATTTTGGGTTTTTTTTTAGTTTTGCTAAACGCTTTACATCACATCCCACAAGACCCTCCCATGCATTTGTGCACTTCCATTGAATGAAATCCTTTGCTGCCTCTCAGTGGTTTAATTTTCCAGCATACTTAACTTTCAATAAAATGTCATAAAATTATTTACAATTGTTTTTAAATCTGAAATTATGTTTACTTTTATTTTACTTATTGTTCTTTATGAAATGTGTATGCATATTTTTGCTATTTCATCAGCTTTTGGAATTTCTGTGGAATAAGGAAACAAACCACTATTTCTAAGTGAAATCTTTAAATTTTAACATGAACTTTATCAAAGATAAAAATTATGTAATTTATTAATAATAGATTGGTTTTGTAGTATTATTGACAATAATTAGTAATAGTAATATTGACGACAATTCATTTAGAGCTGGAGTTCTTAACCTGGGGTCCATGGACCTGCAAGTTGCCCTTGGATGGGCTTCAAGAGTCTGTGAAAGTCAAATAAAATTTAACATTTATATTCACTATATGTGCATTTTTCTAGGGAGGGGATCCATAGCTTTCACCAGATTTTCAAAGCGGTCCATGATTCAAAAATGTTTTGGGAGGGAGTCAATAGTTTTCACCAGATTTTCAAAGGTGTCGGTGACTCAAAAAAGGTTAAGAACCACGGATTTAGAGCATACTTACCTTTTGCTGCAAAATAGCATTATTCTTATCATATTGAGTCTTTAAAGTACTGCAACATTTATAGAAATGTACGGCCTACATAGTTGAAACACTGAGAAGGTGAGAGAAAAGTGAGTTTTGACATTGTTATAAATAATCCAACAAACTTACCATATCAGGGTTTTGTTAGAAGTAATAATACATTGATCATGATTAAAGCAATATTCAGTATTCCTTTTATCTGCAAACGGTCAGTTTTGTGAAGAAATAATAGTTTTAGAAAGCAGATTCTTCACAATGCTTAGTTTTTCTACATAAATCAGATCCAAAATTTTTATTCTTTTACAAAACCGCAATATTGCAGACCTTTTTCACCCACTTCTGCCAGCCCTCCCACCCTCCAGTGGGAATGCAATGTGAGGCTGGGCTGGTGGTGACATTAAACTGATATTGATTTCCCCCCCCCCCCTTTAGATGTGCACCTCCAATGAAAAAATGTGGAGTCCTACTGGGGGTACTCCAGATCAGAGAATGTCTGATGATAAAATGATCAAACTCCAGTGGTGACGTAAAACTGCTATCGATTTACACCCCACCCCACCTCTTTTAGGTGTGCTTTCAGTTTTACTGTTGTATGCTTTTGAGTGAAAGTATTTGATAAAATAATTCTGTTATTTTGAAACTCTTGTTTTATAATTATTTGAAATTTTCATATAATTTCAGAAATTCAGTGTGAAATTTAGATTATTACTTGTACTAAGGGTTGAGAATTTAGCAATTAGAACAAATGGAATAGTTCACTAGTGCACTAGAGGTAATTAGTTTTTCCTGAGGGGATAGGTAATTCAAGAAATCTCACAACCTATTAAGTGGCAACCTACATGGGAAGGCAGGTCATGCCCTGAGTTAACGAGACAGGGCTGGAGGGTAAATGTATGAAGACACAAGAAGACTCAGAGATGCTGAGGTGGCACTTTGTATCAACATTTAATTAGTGTTTAGTTTCACTGACCAGCACTTGCTAGGAACAGGACAATTAATTAGAAAACCTATGTTTTAGTGCAGCTGACAGTCAAAAGATATTGAAGAATAGTCTCAGAGCAGTTGGTCATTTCTACAGTACATTTTCACAGTGCCGCTTCAATTACTTGTTGAACATATGAAACAGAAATTTCCTGTCAGTAAAATCTAGTGGTGTAAAGTCACTTCAGGAAAAAAAAAAAAATCATTGCTGTGTTGTTAGTGTTTTAAGTCTAATTAAGCAGATAGAGGTGGGAGGAAAAATCCCTTTAACAGTTGAATTTATAAACTTGGTTTTTTTTGTTAATTTAGCTTCAAAGCATCATTGCTGGATCCTCCTCTACAAGGAGCACATTCACATTTCCTTGAATTAAAGTAGTTTTGTTAAGAATTTGGTTATTCACACACTTTCACTACACAAGTTTAATTACTCATAGAGTGATATGACATTTGGACAGTATTCACACACTTTCACTACACAAATTTAATTACTCATAGAGTGATATGACATTTGGACAATATTCACACACTTTCACTACACAAATTTAATTACACATAGAGGGATGTGACATTTAGACAGTTTGTAGGATTAAGTATGTGGTAGAGTCAGTTGGTGTCATTCTTGAAACTAAAAAAAATATACTACTTAATATTTCTGTTTGCAGGAAATTCTGTTGCTATTGCAAAACAACTTCATGACAAGTATAGACAAGATTCCAGAAGCCCATTTTTCCGCTACATTGCTGAGGTTGCCGTTTCCTCCCAGCAAACTTATTCAAAGCCATTGTTTTCAACAACAGAGAGATATCGCAGTCAATCACGAACAGTGCATGAAAACAGACGTACTGCTTAATGAATGAAGTGACATTTCTCATTCTGCAGACCCAGGGACCAACTTACTGCAGAGCTGATTTAGGATAATCTGGCTCTCTAATTTATGATCTCGTGCACTTCACTTATTTTTTATATACAGAGAATATATATTTATACCGAACAAATATTTTTATTCACGGTGTGGTCTTGGTAATGCACACTTTTATTCATTGTACTTAACATTTTGACAAACGAGCAGATGAATTGAAAATGTGAATAGTGATTTTTTAAAAATATATTTTATAATTAATAATATTGTGGCCTTGTTAATTGTGATAATTCTATAAACTTACATTCCAATTTTATTTTCAAATCACTTTGTCAAGGCACTCTGAATAGCAAAGTGAATAAGTTATTATACTGAAGTAAAATTCACTTGTGTAAAAGATGTACACAAGTTCTCAGATGCTGGCAGCTCTAAAGGGAAACTGCAGCGTACACTTCATTATTTATCCAAAGACTTTGTCAGCAATCTTTCAGAATATGAAAAGTTTAAAAACGATGGTATAAAAACTGTTTTCCCATTATGTGGCAAGATTGGTCTAAACAGTGCTGTTGGCAATTAGTTGTGAACTAGCACATAATCTCTTTTGGCAATTAGTTGTGAACTAGCACATAATCTCAAGCATTTATTACATTACTAGTGGTTTGTCTCATCATTATGTTACTAGTAGTCAGACTGATTGTCTACCAGTGCTATTCTGATAAAGAGTATTGATATCAAAACATGTCAATCATTTGTTTAATAATTTACAGATGTAATTATCTTTAGTGATGTTTACAGCATAATTAGGGAAACTTTACTGTGAATTATAAATGAAAGTTTCATTGTTGTACCATTCTAGTAAAATAATTTTAGAATGACAGTATTGTTTAAAATTTGATTGCTGGCATGTCGACGTTTTAAATAATAGGTAAGTAACAGTTCACTGTATACTTTTTTATTATCTTAAATAGTTTTAAAGACTTAGGTAATTGATCAATCACGACTGAACATGATTGCTGATTTGTCTTAAATATCATTAAAAGATAACAATAGACATTGGTGATCTTGATATTGGTGTAAATGTTGTACTGCTTTGGTGTCTATGTAAATATTTTTTAAAATTAAAATGTTAACAAAAATGTAGTCTGAAACAATACTTTTAGATAAGTTTTATAATTATGTAAAGTATTAAAATAATAGTTGGAATTACGTTACTTAACTGACTTTATGCTTTTTCATTTGATCCAGCAGTGTTTGAATCATGTAAATTTTCATATTATTAAAAAATCTAAGTGCATCATACTAAAAGTTCTAAGCAACACATTTTTTTTAACTTTAAATTTTACAAGCAAGGTACCATTTGTATAAAGGTACATATATTTTGTGTTCTCAGGTATTGTCATGGCTACATAATTCTGCTTGTTGGCATATATTCCATTGGACAAAATATGGTGCAATTATATTATTGATTTTTGGTTATTTTATTGTCAAACATTTGACAGTTTTTGTTTAATATTTTGCTTTACATTATGTTAATTTTGTAGTTGGCTTTTGTCAGTCACCTGGGTTTAGTGAATTAGAGGATCACATACTCAGTTGACAAAATGATTTCATTTTAAACAGACTGAAAACCACTTTATAAAGTTTAACCAGTTCCTCTAGTGTGACTGGCAGAAACCATGTTTTCACAGATAAAAGTGAAAATACTTAAAATTCATTGTTTTTGAAATAATAACTATATTAACACTATAATTTGTTGAATTAAGCACATAAACTTTTAAATTTGGGTTTTTATATTGATTATATCTTATTTGTTCCCTATATTACTAATGACATTTTTGCAATAAATATTAAAGCACAAGAAACTGTTGTCTTTTTACTAAATTTATTGTCTGGTGAAAGAGGTATAATTTTCCCCTTCTCTTTTTCATTTTAAGTCTTAATTGTGCTTTTTCTTTCAAGGGTTTAAAACAAACATTTTGGAGATATTTGCTCTCACTACTTGCTTTATTCTATCATTATGCATATTTGCTGTATATTGGTGATAAGATAATTTTAATGCTAACTTTAGATATTGTGGCAAGGCACAATATATATATTAAAAAAAATTCTCACTTAGACGTAAAGCCTATTTTAAGAAGAGTGAAAAGGATTAAAACATGGATTAAAAACTAGACATCTTGCATATTTATCACTCTTGATATTGAAGAAGACAAAATGTAATCAGATGTCTTTAATTTGACTGAAAGATTCGTTTCATTCAAATATTACCATCTTTATGCTGTTCCAGCACCTTGTTTTTAGATGAATAAGGATTCAGTTTAATGAGATTTAGAATTAGAAAAGAAAACATTAAGCACTTCATTTCTTCCAAGATTTGCTTTTCTCTGTCTAACCCTGGCAGTAAATTAGATAAGGTGCCATCAAGATTTGACTAAATGACAATAAACACAACGAATAGAATAAAATACATAGAGATTTGATTAAATGGCAGTAAACAACATAAAATTAGGCACCTCTGGATTTGACTAACATGACAGTAAACTTTAAATTAAAAAAATGGGAAAAGATTTCACTTTGCAATATAAGAAATAACACTAAGAAAAACTTGGCAAACCGAAAAATAAAGGGAGATAAAACAAAAAATGAGAATCTAGGATATTGTACTTTTCTCTCCCTTGTTCCATTTCTTAACCCATGGCAGATGGCATAAAATGTATCATATCAAACAGCGTTGACTGTTAGACAATTTTTTTTTTATTGATAATCATTCATTTTTTACACCATGATTGTTTTCCAACTTTAAAATATATTAGCTTTGGTTTTAATACATTTCAATAATAAGACATTAGTTTGTATCTCTGGGCTATAAACTGGATTAGCTGCTGCAGTAGACTAGAAGTCAAATAGGTTGCACACTAAATAATGTTTTATTTTGTTTTTGTCCTTAATAAATTTTTTATATATATAACAGAATTCTGTTAACCATATCTGGCATATGCTTTTGCTCCAGATGAGCCCTTGAAAGTGAAAGGGAGAATTGGAAGCCATGGATGTAAGTGTGTTCTAAGTATATAACTGTGTGTCAATGGTCATGCATTTTGTTCAGCTCTCTATGCCAGTACAATAGATAATTTTAATAGTTACACAAATATTTATCTCTAGTTTGTGTGATGTATTTATAAATTTAAGGAGTGTTTCTCCAACATGATGCTTATCCACACCCACTCATACCTGAGAGCTCTTTATTCTTCTGTGAGACTAATTTACATTAGTAATACTAGGAGTAGGACAAAGTCTGATATCGGGAAATCAGAATTTTAGACTATATTCTCATCTTGCATCCCATGCAAGACATTAAGTCAAAGTTCAAGAATAGCTCTGTGAAACCCTGCAATTATCATAATTATCAGCACAGGGAACATTACTTAGATTAAAGAACATCTTGCCAGACACTTGTTGCATCATGCTTGACACTGATCCCAGTAAAACCAGCATCAGTTTCACATTCCACTGACTATAATTATCTAGAGTATGCCCCAACCCCGTATACAGATCAGACATAGTTACTTTAAACCTGTTGAATAGCATCAGAATCCTATTCCAGTGACTATAATTATCTAGAATATGCCCTGACCCTGTATATAGGTCAGATGTGGCTTCTTTAAACCTGCTGGCCAGCATATCACTGACTACAATTGTCAATAGTATTAGGTCATTTATCTAGGTCAGATATAGCTCTTTTAAATATTAACTGTTGTGAACAACACAATGATGAACTTATCAGGACAATACTGCACATTGAATATAATACTGTTACACCTTTGACTCAAGTAAACTTTACAATACTGACTTGAAAATGAATGATTAATTTGTTCAAGCAACATCTGTGGCTCACAAGATTATTATTCAATTTGAGATGAATTTCTTGAGATCGTTTTTTATCAATCAAGTTCTGTAATTATGCAGATCAATCTCCTGGTACCAGAGTTGTGTACATTTAAAAAAGGGCTCTCGTGCAATAGACTATAAAATACTGTGTTGAAATGCTAGCTAAGTATAATAGTTTTCAATTTACTTTATTATCCCATACAAAGTGGATTTCACTGTATTGGACAGTAACAGTGTTATTTAACAAAAATCATTAAATTTCATAATCATACAATACTGTTCAAGCCATTATGAAAAAATATTTACAATATATTTCATAAAATGTACACATAACAAGTATTGGAACCTTGACTCACAACCATAAAAATATATACTTTGTTGTTCTTTTAACAATTGATATCACATGAATCATTTTCAGTGATGGTCAAACGAGTTCGCATTAATACAGAACTAAACAATAATAATATCACACACATGATCTATAAATATGCCTAATTTAAATTTGATTAGTGTATCATAGAATTAACCAGAGGCTTATTAAATATCTTTCAAATGTCAATGTTCAAGGGCTATGCTTTTGCTTAGAAAACAATCTATTGTGCATGGAGAATGGTTAGTGAAAGGAAAAAAAGCCTAGGTACTATAGAGCTTGTCACCACAGTAAATGCATAATGTATTTTAAATATTTACCATCCTATAAATTCTTGCAGAAGATACGGATTGCATTTTATGGATGGTCAATTCTAACTTGCTTAATGAAATTAGATATATCTCTCAATTATTTTCATTAACACTACCAACTGTCCTGTTCTGTATGAGCTTCAAAGATTTATATATGATGAGCACCCATCCCAAATAACTTAAAATTATTCAAATAGCATTTAGTATCAAATTATTTGATTTTCCCTCTGCTGAACAATTATATTATCTGGTTAGAGGGCTTCAATTACACTATAACATTGCTATTGGAATATTATTTTCTGTGCTATAATTAGTTCATAAAGAATGTTCACTTTGAATTATCTAATATTTTGTCTCGTTTTTATTGATCTTTTCACCCATTTAGTTCTACTCTGCAGTCAGCTTTAGTCAAAGTCTTTCAGCTCTAGCCAGTCTTTCAGCCTTTACACTATCACTTAATATAATTTTGTTCGTTTTATTAAAATTTTAATTCTTTCTGCATTTTTTGTTGTTGTTGCTGTGCCATTTTCAGTTGATTCAACTAACTAGCTATTAGTTCATTAGATACAGTCTTTCTCTTAATGAATCCTTTCAAAATAACCACTAGAATTTATTGGACAGTCAACTAACGAAATATCCAGCCCTCATGAGACATTGTAGCAATTAATAGTCTTATTCAATTAAAAAATATATATATGTAACTTAAACATGAGGATGCACAGATACAAAAATTAAAAAGTCAAGATATATATTTTATCTACCTTTTTACTGAGTTTAATGAAAGTTGCAACTCAAAATTTTTCAACAGGTGCATATATTTTTGAGTAGTCCGTAATTTTCTCAGCCTGAGATGAAACTCAATAGTCTCAAGGATTCCCTTCTCAAAGATCACCATCACCTCAAGTAGAATTAATAATTTTAGAAATTCGATTATTTTTTTAAAAGAAAAATTCATGTAAACTGATAATTGTCAAAAGCATTGTGGAATCTCACAAAGAAAATATAAGATATATTGTTGAGTAATCACAGACATTTTATGGAAAGGTTGCTTCCCTTGAATAAGACAAATGGCATGCGCATGTACCCATCACTGATATATTTATTAATTATAATGGCGATCGGCGGTACATGTTCTCTATTTAGAGGACCCACTCCCATTGTCTAAATGTCCACCACACTCCGGCCACTTCATTTTCCTTGACGAAACAGTCTGGCTCACCTCACGGTCACATGCATCACAAATAATCCACTTATTATCCAAAGATGGATTTTATTTGCTGACTAGCTCCGAGAGAGTAATCGGGCTTATAGACCCATCTCGATACTGTACAATGTAAGAAATGCGCAGGACTGTAAAACTCTTTACAGACAGAAACTAAATTCAGTCCTCCGTGCAAGCCGAAACTGAGCGAATGAAAATGTACGTGTATTAATTAGTCAGTAAGCTGGTGTACCCACACTTTTTTCCTTTTCAGAGCAATGGTCCACGATGTCAACACTAGACTAGAGAGGTTTAATGAGTATATTCAACAGCTGTGACAATTGGCGTTTTAGTCTTTTGGCCTACTAGACACTTCCGCTGTTCATCTGTCAGATATACCAGTCGAAATCATTGGACCTCGGCCTTAGTGCCGTACAGTGCACGCTCTATAAATGGAATTTGGCTTTGTGCGCTTCCACGTATTTGGCAGCGAATTCATGGCAGAAGTGGAACTCTTCCTGCAAGTAAATTGTTTTCTGTATGTCATTCGGTAAAGAATGATAACGATATTCAATGGTGTTAGTTTACAGAAAATATTCACTGCTTTCAGCACATCTTTAAATAGTTAAGTGCGGGATGTGTGTGCGTGCGTGTGTGTATGTGTATGTGTGTGTGTGTGTAATAACATTTAAGGGAATAATTTTAATTTAGTAAGGTCCGGGCATAACAGAGCAAACGTAGCATTTATTTAGGCTATAATAATAATAATAATACCAAATGCATATAGGGTTAAATTTATAAGTAGTAAAATATTTTAATGTAATTTTTGGATAATAAAAAATGATAATAGCATTCAGCGGGATAATTTAAGGACGATAAAAAGAATGAATATAACATTTAATGAGAATGCTTAATACTAAATAATTTACAGACAGTATAAAGACTACGGCTTTAACAGGCGAGAAGGCTTGAATAGTCTTTTGGAAAATATAAAAATATGCATTAGAAAACAAAAAGAGTATCGATCAATACACCAGCAAAAATAAAACGAACCGGAAAACGAACATTGCCTTTAACTTGACGAAGACTCCTTGGTGGTGGTTGTAGAAAAAAACTAAAACGTTATTGGCAGTATAATTTACAGTAATCAACCTGATGATATTCCAACGATATAAAAATATATACAAGTATTATTCAGCGGGATATCTCGAAATCTACTGGATGATTCGAAAAGAACCCCACCCCCAATTTTTTTTTTAAATGTCTAATGGTCTGGATATTTAATCTACTGGATTGCTAAAATATAATTTGGTCTGGACAATACCAAAACAAAACAAAACACACACAAAAAAAACCCACCCAAAAGACAACATTACTTTGAACAGGAGGATACCGTTGGTCTAACTGGTTGATTCCAGAATATCTGGTATTTGACTGGATGATACCTGGAATGTGTGGGATGTTGGTTTAATTATAGGATGGTACCTGGAATTTGTGGGACACTGTTGGTTTAATTAAATTATAGGATGGTACCTGGAATTTGTGGGACACTGTTGGTTTAATTAAATTATAGGATGGTACCTGGAATTTGTGGGACACTGTTGGTTTAATTATAGGATGGTACCTGGAATTTGTGGGACACTGTTGGTTTAGGATGGTATAGAAAACTTGGCATTAGACGGGATGGATTTTGTTCGCCAATAACAGTGAGAGATTGATTAACCTCTTGCCTGTCACGTTAAAAAGTTACGCTATGCACCACCATGGCAGGTTGTTTTGCCGCTCAGCGATAATTGGATGGGTTAGCATACTAAAAAATTAAAAGCGACCGTAAATCTCAATGGATTTTGAAAAGGTAAAGCGTAACATTTGCTAAACTTACTAGAGAATTTAAAAATTATTGTTTTTTAAAATTTTAAAATTAAATATTTAATAAAAAGTCCCCTTACCTATTGTTGATCTTGAATGATGAGTCTCAGTGTCTGAATCTATGTACTCACAGTGTTTCAATTGTTTATAAAGATTATTATAAAAATCTACCTTGACACCCCAAAACAGTCAATTTTTAAAAGTCCGTGTGTTTGGGGGTATTTCTGCGGTATTTAGGATAAGAATCCTGGGTGCCGCTTCATCCCATTACACTAGATCAAACTAGATCAAAAGTTCGAAGCACAGAGCGTCAAGCAAGCAACCACGAGTACTGTTACTCAATGGCTACAGCGCCGAGATGTGCTGAAAGCTTCAAAATCTAAGGAAACAAAAATCTCATCCTGTTGTTGATTAGATACAAAAGTACTAGTTTTTCTGCATAATTTTTAGTCTTAATATTTTTTTCTAAATGAAAATCATTTCCTCATAGAATTTTTGTCCAAATGTATATATTTTGCAGTCCTTGTGAAAAGTACTTGAGTAAACATGGTAGGAAAAGGAATGATGAAGCCAAAATCACTTAAATTTATTTGTAAAAATGTGTTTTTTTACAGTACACATACAACTGAAATAAATAAATGTTAATTATAGCACTTGCTGCAAGGCATTGCACAAAATAGCTGGCCCCTAGCAAATACACAGGAGCTCATTTTCTGTAACACTTTTTGTGAAAAATCCATATAGTTTGCACATCCAACTGAAGTACAGAAACATTCTTCAGAAACAGTCAATTGTACACATCCAGCTGACAAAACGAAATACAGTGTTGTCCGTATGTCCCAACAGAGGAGTTCAATGCACAATTTAAAAAAAAATCAATTATAGTGATAAGTCCAGTGAGTAGAAAGAAAATGTTTTTCCCAATATAAACAAACTCCATTACAGTCCTGTTGAATCCAGTGGAGCACAAATCCAAATGCAGAATGTTTTATAATAAAAATAATTTAGAAATTTTGTATACTCTGAGAAAATCTGTATCGTACAATGACTACTGAGATAAATTGTCAGGTACAAATAAAAGCACTGAACATGTATTCGATTTCATCAGGAAGAAAAGAAGAAAATTATAAAGTAGACCCTACCTAATAATATATAAATGCACTGAAGAAGACATGCATGTACAAAATTGCAAATGAACAGTAAATAAATTTTGAATATGATGTTGCTGAATTATATGTGTTGTAAAGTATGAAATTAAATGTTAAAACAAACTGCTGATGTAATGCATAGAAGAAAATAGACAAAATGAAAGAAGAATTATAGAAGGAATAATTTACAATTTCATTTGTGAATGAAATATTCGAAAGCAGGGGGTTACACACAAAGCAACTTGGCATATTGGGCAGTAATAGTATGTCTTTTGTACAATTTTTTGTTTTGCACAAATGCGACATCTTTGCCTTGGCTTTGGTTTAGTTTGATCAAGGTGAGGATGAAATTCAAGGAAATGTTGGCCAAACAGCCTAGATGATGGTAATTCAGCAGAAGGGTGACCACCTTTAGAATGATTGACATCAGGATATTTTTCATATATTTGCCTGATTATTGCTGATCTGAAATCTAGCAGTGAAGTTGCTTTATCTGTGTGTTTTTTGTAAACAACACAGGCATTGTACAGTGCGATATCAAGATAGTGAAAGAAAACTTTCTTGTACCATTTTACTGTTTTTCTCATGCTAGGATAGGCAGTCGTTACACTGTCACACAAATCCACCCCTCCCATGTATTTGTTGTAATCACAAATGCATGCTGGTTTCAAAATTGGTTGTTGTGTTCTGTAATTAATTTTGCCTGTATTTGTCATTGTTCTGTCATGATGAATTGTGCTAAGCATGAGAATTTCTTTCTTGTCTTGCCATGCAAAGCAAGAAAGGCCATCACAATGGACAATTGAAAGTTGTCCTGGAGTGAGTTTAGTGTCTGGAAATGGCTTTGGCATGTCTTTTCTGTTCCCCATAACAGTTCCACAAATGTATGTGCTCTTTGCCAACAGATTGCGTGCAAGGGTGGGGCTAGTGAAAAAGCGATCTGTGTACAGCTTGTAATATTTTCCTAGTAGTGGTTCTAAAAGTGTTAAAACCACTTTCTCACCCTGATTTCCCTCAGTAGTAGTGTACTCGGTGTCTTTCCCCGTGTACATAATGAAATCGAATACATAGCCTGTTGTACTCTCGCAGATTTCATACGATTTTATGCCAAATCGCGCACGTTTAGATTTTATGTACTGCCTGAAGCCTAGACGACCTTTCCAAAGCATCAAAGATTCGTCAATACAAATATTTTCACCAGGCACATAAACTGATGAAAACACTTGTCTCAAATGATCAAGAATCAATCTGATTTTCTGAATTCGGTCTCCGGCCACAGGGATGCTATTGTCTGAGAAATGTAAGCAACTCAGCAGCAAACGGAATCTACGGCCTGACATGACTTTAGGAAAAAAATTATGAACGTAAATTTCATCATTAGAAAAATAATGATCAATAATAGGTTTCCGATCTATCCCCATCAAAAGGATAAGCCCTAGAAATTGATAAATTTCACTTACGTCAGTATCATGCCACTGACTGATACGAGATTGTCTAGTATTTTCTGGATCTGCCAGTAATGCAGCCGCATATATATTTGTATATTCTACAATTTTTTGCACAATATTCTCAGAAAGAAATGCTTGAAAAACATCAAATTCTGTACAATCTTTTGCAAATGGAATTTGCACTCCACTGTTTCCAATAAAAGCATGCGGTGATGTGTGTGCCAAATCAAATGCACCACGCCACGCTACGCCATTTTGATCTAAATTTCGACCGGCTGCAGCATCTCCTCTGTCATCAGTTTGTGGTAAATCACTCGGGAAAATAAAATTTTCATCTTCTGATGAATAATTAGAAGTATCTGCTTCATCGATATCAGATTCAGCAGTTGGTTTACAGAGCGAATCAATGAAAGCGAACGCATTTCGAGATGACGAAGCCATAGTTTGCAATGTTGTCTCAAGGGATGCAGGCAGCAGACAGAAAAATTAAAAAAAAAAACTTTTGGATCTAATGAACAGTTTATTTTTAACTATCCAATGGTAGAAATGATAACAAATGCCTTCTAAGGGAAATTCACACTTGTTTGACACCAATTAGCTTAGATAACAGACTACGAATGCGCGTGCGCTGAATTGTGACGCCGGCGTCACTGTACCATAGTGATGCATTTACGTTTTGTGACGCTAACGGCACTGTGCCAGTCAACAGGTTAAACAGAGAAATCAATGAATCACACTTATTTGTCAGCTGTACCTTGTTGATTTGGATGCATGGTCTGTTATGCAGACACATACGTCACACAGTGACACATACACATACACTAATATGCCAGACTCTCTGGTTACCAAGGACGTGACGATTTCCGGCAGAAGTCGACGCACACGACAGACGTTGCTGTAGATCTCAACCTCATCATCCAGCTGTATGCCGTGCGCAATATTCGTTAGCACGCAGAACAGGCCGACCGTCTCTTGCACCTCTCTATAATCATCATCATCATCATCATCATCAACAAAAATGTTATTGTCAGCGTCAGTGCTATTTGTCACAAATTATTACCTTTGTTATTGTCACTATTATTTTCTTAATGAGTCCATCAGCACCACTATTTGGTAGTCGTTGTCTTCATCACTATTGTGTTATCGTTAGTATGTTGCTCGCATGCCGACGTTGTATTGATAATTATCATTGATTTAGTTTTGTGTTGTTGTTTTTTAAAAATACGTTGATATTACTTAATTCTGTTGTCAGAGTTGCAACTATACCACTGTCAAGTTTATCACCCTGTTTATCAAATTTTATCACCCTCATCTCTATCATACTTCGTGTGCGTACTCAATCACTCTCATCTTTATCACCCCCACCCCCACCCCCCGAACTCTATCACCCTCAACTTTATACCTCCTTAACTATATTTCACCCTCAACTTTATACCCCCCCCCCTGAACTCTATATCACCCTGAACTTTATAACCCCTTGAACTCTATATCATCCTCAACTTAATAAATTCCTCATCTCTTATCAGCCTCACCTCTGTCGCCCAGAACTTTATCATCTTCACTTACATGCTCTCAAGTTATCATCCTCAGTTTTATCGCCCTCAAATTAAAATAAAATTCTTTCATAGTTATAAAAGTCATGCCCCGAATCGCTCTGTATAAGTATCTACAGCTTCGGGTCTTGGATATAACAATATAATATTTCAAAAAGTCTCTCACCTGCTCAACCATCACCACCACTTTATCATGCAGTCACAACGTATTCCAACATATTCCACTACCTCTGTCTTCTGCTCACCCAACCCCTTCCGCGTACCCGTACAACCACTCTCCTACCTATAGATCCTCCACTACTTTAATCATACAGGCAATGTCTTCTACATAACTATCAGACGTGTACACACAACTACTGTCTTCTACATAACTATCAGATGTACCCACACAAGCAATGCCTCCTACCCGCTCAACCATTTACTTGTACAATTACTAATTTTTACCCGCACAACTATTCACCCCAGTTACCCGCTCAACCATTCACCCCACTTACCAGCTCAACCGGTATTATCCGGCTTATTTAACCACCCAACTCATGTACCCGCTCAACTACCGAACTCACCCCCATAACCACTCTCTCTCAAACACCCACCCGGCTTACCCGCACAATAGTACAACCGGGTGTTGGCCCAGTTCCTCTTGCCGCAAACAAATGTGGTCTGCTATTAGGATAACTGCAGGAACCATGGAAGGAGGGAGAAGTTTTTCCCCCTGGGACCAGCCGCGCACATATATCAGTTCCAGAAGGATGTCTTCGTACTCCTACAAAGAATAAAGGCCAAGGTCAGAATATTACCATAGCAATGCCTGACAACACTTCGCTATAAATAAAAAAAGTACTCCAGCAA
The DNA here is from genome assembly GCA_028829895.1 of Sinotaia quadrata. Lineage (NCBI taxonomy): Eukaryota > Metazoa > Mollusca > Gastropoda > Architaenioglossa > Viviparidae > Sinotaia > Sinotaia quadrata. The sequence goes on along the minus strand of CM054178.1, from coordinate 129,698,752 downwards.
ATACGCTGCAAGTAAAAGGTCTTAGAACTGTCCACAAACGCAAACACAATAATACACTAATGAGGGGGGGGGGGGGTAACACTGAAGGAAAACGACCCAAAAGAAAAATAGTTTTAGACTTGTTCATAAATATACGTATACACGTATGGTATGTATACGCACGCACACACGTACGCACAAATAACTATAGCATGTGCATGCAAAGAGCAAAATATATAAATAACAGGTCGAATCGCTATTCGTTTGACGGATTGCGTTAAAGGTCTCTCACCAAGCAAAGAGACGTGAGTATGCAGCAGTAGTTACGAAAAGAGTAAATATTTAGAATAAATATTACGAATTAAATATCATGGAAGAAAGGTGACGTTAGGCCGAATGGATACCACTGGAGACAACAACCGTAACAGTAAAGATCTAAGGACCCGCTTCGATCAAAACGACAATCATCCATCATTCATTTTTTACGCTCAAAACCATTCAATTATTCTGCCACTCAACGGTTCACCGAACGGACGGAAGACGCACCCGTGCCAAATGCTTGTCAGACAGAAACAGAAGTCGTCACAGCCCTCGAAGAGCTCATCAGGGTGCCAAGTGCTCCACTACTCTCACCTATACTTTCTCACAAGCATCATCATCAACGGCACAACACCAACCAACATAACAACACAAGGCCAGGCTATGACAGCAACAGAACAAGGCCAAAATAGGAAACGATGACGCCCACTACAACAGCGACAACAACAGAATCAGCAACAGCAGCTACAATTACTACAACAACAACGCCAACAAAACAGCTGCCGACAACAACGACAACAATGGCGGCACAGTGAAAGACAGTACATGCAATGGGGCTACCTCTATCACCCCACTGCCGACATGATACGACTACTACTTGACCACCTTTACTGACCACCACCACCCACCTTCATCCCAACGGACACCGGGGGCCACAGCGCCAGCGCCAACAACAACAACAACAACACTGGTGAGGAGGACAGGGGGGTTGAACATCCCGGACGCACATACACACTAAGTACAGACTTGGTGTGCCACTAGCCTGGGCTCTGTGAAACACCACCACCACCACAAGAATGGTGACAACATTAAACAGCGCTTTAGCCCACGGATTTCCGAACTACAGCCCGCCTTTGCCGACAAGACGTACTGTCACAATGGACGAGCGCGCTACGAAATGCCACATAGTTAACCAGCAACATATACGGACAACAACACTCTACAGAAAACAGGAAATCTACATCAAGACTTCACAACGACATGCTACTCACATCTCCACCAACACAACATCGATCGACAAGGGTTGATCCATTCCAGGTGTAGGTACCCTGAGTACGGATTTAATGGGGTACTAGCCTGGGTTCTGTGTCTTACTTCCACCCATTACACTAGCTACCAACAGCGGCATTATCAGCGATCTCCATGCAGAAGTCAACGGCTACCGGATTACGTCCATCAAAACAACGTCTAAAGATAATATGTGAACAGAAACTAACCGAAAGCAAATCTTAATCTACTAAACTGTAGTTCCCCTACCTAGGGAAAAACTACAAAACTATTAAACATCGTACACTTTCATCTCAACTTGACAGATTGCCACAGGTTTTCAAAATGAAATTTGCGAAAACGCATTGCAAAACAAACCCAGGACAGTGTATTCGTCAATCTGACACTTTCGAGTTTAACTGGCGTCTGATCTGAGTTTAACTGACACCTGATCCGAGTTCAAAATCAATCACATACGTGTCCTTGACGAGGACGTAGATATTCGATTAAAACAGTTACAAGCACACTGCTCTTCCCTCTTATCTCCCCCTTCTCCACCACCACACACACACACACACACACACACATACAAATAAAATATATTGTAACGATCTCAACATATAAAACTTTCTTAGAGGCAGAAAACAGTGTATATATTTTACAAAGATATGTTACTGTTTCAGACTGACTTTACACATCACAGTGTATGTAAAAGGGTCAGTTTCCATAGAGACAGATTACTGAAAATAAACCTTTCAAAGAGATTTTATATACTACAGCGTGTAAACTTTCCAAAGAGCCAGTTTCCATAGAGACATATGAGAATGTGCACAATTTCCAGAGAAAGGTTACACTTGGCGATCGTTAAAGAGTGAGTTTACAATGTGCACTATTTCCTTCGAAACGGTTCCTGACGTAACACTAAAAAAAACACTACATGTCTATCATTTTCAAAATTATTGTTATCTTTACATGAAGAAGTTACAAGGACATGGAATTTTCTCTCCCCCCCCCCCCTCCCATTCCCAAGCTCAACAATGCACTGTGAAAAATCATAACAAGTACAAAGAAACAAATGATTGAAGTCCCACCACCACCACTCTCTTTCTTTCATTAATCGTAAGAGCAATTTACACAACAGATACTTTTATTTACAAACTTGGAATGTGTATAAGTTCAAATAGTTTAAGCTATATAAAATATATTTAGAACTTTGTAATTTTAACTACTGCACACTTTTTTTTTTGTTTGTCTTCGCTTTAAAAATAAAAATGAGCGGCGAAAAATGCTGAGAATGGCTTCCCTTGAAGTCCCGATTTGATTGGCATGATCCTCCTTTACTAATACTACTGGCAATCTCAGGCAGGTTGGAAAATCAATACACGGCAAGAGAGCGAGGCACACCGAAAGAAACAGTCTGACGCGAATAAATAGACAGATACAGGGCAGGAGAGCGAGGCACACCGAAAGAAACAGTCTGACGCGAATAGACAGATACAGGGCAGGATCAACTGAGGGCAATAGCGTGACACATAGATAGATTCAAGGTAAGATAGCGAGGTAGGCAATCAGAGAGGATTAAACTGACATGAATTTATAAACAGATAACACGCCAAGACAGCAGGGCAAACTGAGGGCAATAGCGTGACACAAATAACCAGAGAGACGCAGCAAATAGCGTGACACAAATAACCAGAGAGACGCAGCAATAGCGTGACACAAATAACCAGAGAGACGCAGCAAATAGCGTGACACAAATAACCAGAGAGACGCAGCAAACAGCGTGACACAAATAACCAGAGAGACGCAGCAATAGCGTGACACAAATAACCAGAGAGACGCAGCAAATAGCGTGACACAAATAACCAGAGAGACGCAGCAAACAGCGTGACACAAATAACCAGAGAGACGCAGCAAACAGCGTGACACAAATAACCAGAGAGACGCAGCAAACAGCGTGACACAAATAACCAGAGAGACGCAGCAATAGCGTGACACAAATAACCAGAGAGACGCAGCAAATAGCGTGACACAAATAACCAGAGAGACGCAGCAAACAGCGTGACACAAATAACCAGAGAGACGCAGCAAATAGCGAGGTAGAATTTAAAAAAAGAGAGTAATAGACAGGCACGAATAGACAGGGACTGGTTACTAAGACTCAACAGAGAAAAATACCTTGAATAGTCAGACAGGTAGAACTAGAAATATAAAGAGAGAGAAAGGAGACAGAATATAAGATGCACAAGTCGAGAGTCAACGAGGAAAAACAGAGAGAGAGAGAGAAGGAAGAAAGATATAGAATAAGAGAAAATACTTTTTAGTACGAGAGTGGAAGAGAATGGGTAAGAGAGAGTGATAAGGAGGAGAAATGCAAGAACATGCTGAGGAGATAGATAAGAGAGAGAGGAGAGAAAAGTTGGCACGTACGTACGCACGCACGCACGCACGCGCACACACACATACATACACACACAAGAACCTTTTCTTTGCCGGCATTTTACAACCTTTTCTTTGCTGGCATTTTACTGCTAACAGCGCTAAGATATTCATCACAAGGAAAGCTGATCTATTTTCAGCACCTAAAAGAACTTTAAAATCTTGAACGTCATCAGTCAACACCAGACTTCAAACTCAAAAATATCAATTCAGACTCTTGAATGTCAAAGTTACTACAGGAACATGGCACGGGGTTCTAATTTAAGTACACAAGTTGCACTAGAAGAAACTTGTGACATCCATAACCCCACTTTTTGCCTCCCTGACATTCAGTATACAATAGTGAGAGTGGAACCATCCTTAAATGTACAGATAAGGCAAAGATGTGATTTACGCTTAAAGTTGGTTTTTGATCTTTGGGTAGGCCTATGTTGTGATTGATGTATTTTGATAGAATTACATCGTGACTGATTTCTTTAGACAGGAATGCGTTCTAATTTACGTTTTTGGCCAGTACTACGTCCTGATTTACGTCTTTATGTATGCCTACGTCGCGGTGTACGTATTTGGATAGGTATTCGTTGTGATGTATGTCTATAAACACGCCTACGCACGTTACACGTCACGATATACGTCATGATATACTCCTTGAATAGTCTTACGTCGTAATTTACGTCTTTGAATAAGCCTACTTCATGGTATACGTATGTGAATTTTACGTACTGAGCACATCGTTTGAAAGGTTACGTTCTAGTTACAAGGGCTGTATAAGAAATACGTTCTTTGCTGTTCTCCTGAATATTCATCAGGAGAGTGTGGTCCCAGATCACTTAAAGGCACAATGTCCACTAACAGACCACGTATTTAAAATATCTATTCAAGTAAATTATTTGCCAGACAATAACACTTTTAACTGAAAATTATCCTTTTCTATTTTTTTTAACGCATATTGGACGAAGAAACTTTCGAATCAAATTCTCAATATGTCTTCTTTATTTTTAAATGGATATGGTGACCAAGATTTATGTGCTTTAAACTATCATGCTCTTTAATTCTTTGAGATTCTGCCAGCAAAACTATGAAAACGCTTCAGCAGTAAATATATCTTTGTCAGTTTATTTTACTTTAACCAGCGGGATGACAAGTACATGTCTAGAGCTTCACGACATGAAGAAAGCAGAAAGGGCACGCGAGGCCATAAGACCAAACCGCCTCTGTGATGACCTGTCAATGAGGTGGATGAACAACGTCATGTCAAACCAGTAACTGACGAATTTTCAGTGTGAGAAGAGGACAGCGTTGTGACTTTACTTGTGGTTCTACACTAGCCCTACACTCGGTGATTACAAATGCCATGTATGTGTGTGTAGCTGATGTAAGCCTGTTGTCATGGTGATAGTTGATAAATGAGAAGCAAACACTCTCGCAACTTGACCATTTGAGATCATCGGCACGCAGAGCAAAGAAATGAAAGACTTTGGACAGCGTAGGTAGTAAAATGATTGAGTAACAAAGCTATCACTAGGAACTGTTTTCACATTCGTGCTACATTTAACACTGATTCATACCCGGGGTGCCTTTAAACTTAGTAAAATAAAAGATCCGTTTCTTGTCATATACCTCTTGTCTTCAGAGTTCAACGCAATCTAGTATTTTAAAAGGTCATATCATACACTCCATCAAGCACCTCTATTAACTTTGTTTTTTTTATACGATCTATCTATCTATGCAACAAACCTGATCATGTGCACAGTGCACAACACACTTGATCATTTTAAGCACAGTACACAACACACTTGATCATTTTAAGCACAGTACACAACACGATCATTTTAAGCACAGTACACAACACACCTGATCATTTTAAGTGCACAACACACCTGATCATTTTAAGCACAGTACACAACACACCTGATCATTTTAAGCACAGTGCACAACACCCCTGATCATTTCAAGCACATTAAACAACAAACGTCTAACCACTTTAACACAGCACAGTCTCCATTTTATGCTAAATACATAACCATTTGATGCCTGACCATTTGATACACAGTACACAACACGCCTGACCATTTGATACACAGTGCACAAAGGACTGGATACGCGCTGAATAAAGATAAAGGGCTGTGTGTGTGTGTGTGTGTGTGGGTGCTGCAAAAGAAAGAATCGATGTGTAAATCACTGCATGCGGTCACACTACAGAAAATTAAAAACTATACTATCCGCTTGAAAATGGGAAATGTTAATGACTATGTTAATGATTAGAATACAAAATCCTGTTCCACCTCATCCCCAATACTAAAAAAGAAAGACAACACCTGTTTGCTTTATAAAACAAATCACATTATGCAATAAAATAAGATTTTTCTGAAATAATCAAATTGTACAGCACAAATTATGATAATTAAATGTCTTACCTTGAGAGAAACAAATTGTGGTTATATTTAGATTTATTTTTTTATTTATTCCTACTATAGCCTTGACGTCACTGCTCAGTCACACAAGTAATATTTAATAAGTTTCACACCATTTGTTAAGTTGACGTCACTGCTCAGCCACACAAGTAATATTTAATAAGTTTCACACCATTTGTTAAGTTGACGTCACTGCTCAGCCACACAAGTAATATTTAATAAGTTTCACACCATTTGTTAAGTTGACGTCACTCTCAGCCACACAGGTAACATTCAATACATTTCACACCATTTGTTAAGTTGACGTCACTTCTCAGTCACACAGGTAACATTTAATACATTTCACACTATTTTGTTAAATGCCCTCATCTGAATGATCTGGTAAAAACCGTTAAAATTATATTGCATTAAACAAGTGTAAGCAATTTTTTTTTTAGAAAGCTTTAATAGCAAACAATCAGTGATTGAAAAGCTAGCGGGCTGTGTTATTCAGGTCCAAACACGAAAAGAGAAAAAATAAACGAATTTAGGGATTCTGAAATGATAGGATTTGAAGTTGGTATGTAAATAGTGCAGAATCTTTTGGTAATTGCACTTAAGTAGCATGAGAAACTAGCCGGCAGTGAAGGAAACATACACGAGCGCGCACGCACGCACACACACACATATAAAAAGACAGACATATATTAAATATGCAATCCATGTTCACATACACATACACAGACACATATATATACAAACACACATGAGTATATATATATATATACAGAAAGAGACAGACACATATTTTACACACATATAGAGACGGACGGACATAGATGGACGGACGGACGGACAGACAGACAGACACATATTTTACACACATATAGAGACGGACGGACATAGATGGACGGACGGACAGACAGACAGACAGACACACAGGTAGACAGATAGATAAATTACAGCGGATCATGAGTATGGCATATTAATAAATATATCGTATGCTGGGAGAAACATTACTAATATATACATTCTAGGATGAAACTAATATTAAGAGAAAGGTAAATATATCAGATATACAAGTATTTGCAAAAGTCTATTGGTATGTATAAAAGAAACAAATGGCGTGTTTAAAAGAAACACATGACGTGTTTAAAAGAAACAAATGGCATGTTTAAGAGAAACAAATGACATGTTTAAGAGAAACAAATGACGTGTTTAAAAGAAACAAATGGGTGTTTAAAAGAAACAAATGACGTGTTTAAAAGAAACAAATGGGTGTTTAAAAGAAACAAATGGCGTGTTTAAAAGAAACAAATGACGTGTTTAAAAGAAACAAATGACGTGTTTAAAAGAAACAAATGGCGGACAGACAGCACGAACAGGGAGCTAAACGCTATTTCTAACTTACGTCCACAAACACACGGAGCTGCTTGGCGGTGACATCTGTGGACAGATCAGCAGACGACAATTCTTCCATTCGATAGAAATCTGGCTCATCGTCATCATCGTCATCATTATTTCCCCTTTTTTCTCGCTCTTTCCTTTTGACTTCCATTTCCTCCTCTTTTTTCAGACTCCAAGAAAGGCACCTTGTAATGATCTGTCAACAGAGGTCATTCGTAAAACCAGTCACTTCAAAAGATATCTGAACACCATTTGGCTGGTTTTAAAATAGTCACTCTTTTCACCATATGGGTGGTTTCAAAACAGGCATTCTGTTTTATTTCAAAGTAATTTTTTAAGTAGCCTTTTAAATAAATAGTATAACTGAGATTTTTCAAATAGCTATTTCTCTGTCAGTATTTTAAAAGAGGTTTCAAAAATATTTTTAATCAATCAATGATTTAACTCAGGTTTTAATGTATTATCCATCAATCAATGGCTTAACAGAGGTTTTAGTAATCAGTCCTTGCTGAAGGAGTTCATCTCTTATAAGTGGCTTTACTTTTACTTTCTACCCATATTAGAATAAAGTGAAGACGACACTGATGTTAAGAAGATAACAAGACCTGACAAGACACTGCAATAAACAAGTATTCATTCATGCACCAGAAATGGCAAAATTTGTATGACGGT